>OZ012695.1:26340059-26407559 GCA_963942565.1 Maea johnstoni | reverse complement strand
GAAAGAAAAATAATATCAACGTATATAAGAAGGACCAGGATTGCAACTCCACATTGCAAAACAGACATGATCTCACACACCCCGCCAGATAATTCTATGGTGCAAGCAATGAAAACGAATTTGTTAAGTTAACCCTAAAGGGAACTTATCGGACCCTTTGACAGAACTTGACTGCTGACTAACTGAAAGTGAACGTCTGAGGAAATGGCCCCACACAAGGATTGAGGATTGATACAGACATGGCCAATTTAACAGACTGGCTTTTTAGTGATCACATAGACCAACAGGCTTACAGGAACTTCTCTTCACGATAGTTGTTCAGGATTTTCTTATCATCCAATGTCAAAGAGAGGAGTTTTTTGAAGGCTAAATATAAGCCATCTCAGAACATATATGTTGTTTGAATCTGCAGTAAAAACTTTATGGGCAAAAGTGCTTATTGTACTTGCTTTGCCGAGTAAGTTGTAATTATGATGTCTTTTCTAAGATAAATGTCATTAATTACATATTCTGGTGCTAACAGTAATCTGTTAATAAATAAGTAGTGAAGTAGTGTTTGATATTTGGTCCTAATCGCCCATTAATGTAACTAAACAGTCTTCTGACCAAAAAATATCCTTTTATTTTCTAGTACTTTCTATTTTCTATATCGCTGCCATGTGTAGTTTACAATCCCTAATGTATACAGGTAATGTATACAGGTATTTTAAGCTTTATACTGACCTTTGTACACCTTTAGCAACCGGTGGTTGTTATGAAACACTCGCCAGCCCATTTTAAAATAATGTAAACATCTAAACGCTAGTAGATCTCCAACAGTAAATATTTACTGGTATTTCTTTATTTCTGGGCTGAATGATAAACATTTGTTTCAAAAGGTGTGCGTCCGTGAGCTAATGAGCTCATGAGTCAAAATGGCTATGAGCTTATTCACAAAATCCAGCTATATTCAACTCAAACACATCATTTATGATGAGCTATGCATTAACTGCACTGGTTATTCCATGTGTTTACATAGGAGTCAAATACTTTTGGGCCAATTTGTCCCCCTTTGACCTCTTTAGTTGCAAAATGGCAGACCACGCTTATTACTATTTCCTTTCGAGAATAGCGAACCACTAGGCACTTATGACTGAACACTAGAGGGAGGTATCTCGCATTCTGCTGCTTATTTGGTAATAGAGATATTTGCATGGTGACAAGAGGATGCTTAGAATATTGGACAGTGGCTATAGTAAAAAGGAAGTGGCTGCTTTGTATGTATATGTATATTTATTAATTGTAATTTCACAATTACAAAAAATCATACAATCATATATTAATTGTTGGAACAAGTATATAGATAGAGGCTCTAACATAACTTAATACATACTAAACTGTGCGCGGCACAGGTACATAGATAACAATAGTAAGTATTTTAATTTTTTTTAAATAAAGACAACAGTGTATTTACAACGAATAATCGAGAAGGTTAAAAGATGTAGCTAGTGGTTTCTGAAGCTTTACGATAGCTTAAGCGTTTTATGTCTTTAACTGTGCTCCATTACCCTGCCTTTATTTTACTATTCAACATATACAAAATATATATTGCCTGAGGAATAGAGTGAGCATTAAAAAACATCTACGCTGAGCAGGTTATAAAATGTCAGAGGTAAATAAATGTCCAGATACCATCACATTTAACATATGGGGAGGAAAAAGCAATACGGGAGGCTATTTCATTAAGAATGTTTTATCTAAAATGAGAAAGAAGATCTAGATTTCATAACTTCAGTTAAATTTGGGAAGGATATGATACATTTCCCTCTGTGCTTCTCCTAGCCATGCAACATTTAAAGCTAATTTGTTGAAAGTAACATGGTCCTACAAGTCAAAGGTGCAAGTTAAAGTAATGGGCTATGAAGTTTTCAGATATCAAAATTCTAACACCATTGGAATCAAAGTAGTTTTTGAGTCTACTATTGATACTACTCGTAAATCAGAATTACCACTACTACTACTACTACTACTACTACTACTACTACTACTACGACTACTACTACTACTAATACTACTGCTACTACTACTGCTACTACTACTACTACTACTACTACTGAAAATAAAAATGAAAATAATAATAATAATAATAATAATAATAATAATAATAATAATAATAATAATAATAATGATGATAATAATGAACTAACAATGCCAGGCTAGAAGGACATAGCTATCCCTATCATAGAGTCCACCATCAGCCTTACAATACGACAAAAACCATAACATGCCCTAGTTTCATAGGGTAAGAGACTATTGAAATGTAACTGTTGCATATTAGTCTTTGCAGAACAATTGTAGCCTCTGCTACCCTTAGTAACCCTGTATAGCTCTTTAAAACCCTTATAAACATAGATTTCAATCCATAGCGCTAGCAGAATGCACCATCAGTGCACCCAATCAGGAGCTAATACTGCCTTGTAGCCAAGGTAAGAATATTACTACACAACATTGTGTGACTACACAACATTGAAGACTGCATTCAGATACCAGACGAGACTAGTGGTCTAGAGGAAAGGTAATAAGATTATATTTATATTTGAATTGCATTCGTCATTCCTTACAATTCATATTTTGAGATGCCAGGTTAGAGGAACATGGATAGAACAATCCAGACTTTAATGAAATGTCACAGTTGCATAATGGTCTTTGCAGAACAATTGCAGCCCCTGCTACCCTTAGTAACCCTGTATAGCTCTGGAAAACACTTATAAACATAGATTTAAATCCATATCGCTCCAACAATGCACTATTGCTGCACCCAATCAGAAGCTATTATTGCCTTGCTGCCATGGTAGGCATATAACAGATAGACATTACATACAGAGTGTAACTACACAGCACAGCATTGAAGACTGCATTTAGATACCAGAACAAGACTAGCGGTCTAGAGAAAAGGTAAGATTCTGTTCATATTGGAATTGCATTCGTCAATCCTTGCAATTTATATCTTAAGTTTAAATGATGTGTTTTGGCATCATTTGAATAACCTGTCTTGGAAATGATTTCATTTCAATTACACTCGCCTCAATATTTCCTGCAGATACCTTGAAGTAAAAGTATGGAAGTGACTGCTTAATCTATGCAGATGCAAGGTAGAAGGAGTGTCTTAAAGGAAGGTCCTTGCAAACAGATATAAACCTAAATATACAAAACAAATTATTGTATATGTATCACGTTTTTATAGACCCGAAGAAAGTTAAGATTAAGAAATCAGTAGGCTTACAAATATCGTAGTCATTTACCTCTTGGATAGACCCGTCGCGACAGTTTCCCAATGCACAGCGGGTCATTTGTATCAATATCATTTATTGCATCTCTGCAACTACAACAACAACAACAACAACTACTACTACTGCTTTGATTTGGAAATTCGCTTTTCATCGCCTTTTTCTGCCATATTGCTGACTAGCTACTACTTCTACTACTACTACTACTACTACTACTACTACTACTACTACTACTACTATTGTCACTATTTATACATAACTAACCTCAGTATTTCTAGCGCTAATTAACCAGAGACTTCCTGGATTACTTTTGTGCTATAAAATCACGGATTACACCTTGTGATGATATAATTCTGCAATGGCAAGGGCTTGAAATCCACGTGTTTTAAGGGAGACTGCCACCGTTCTAGCTAACCAATTGCTCTTCTTCATGAGTATTCGCTCTGCTAATGCAAATTTAATACAGTGTTGTCAACTCATACATTTACTGCTTGCATAAATTGTGACGAACATAATGGCAGAATATAAGATGCTTTTATTATCAAGCCTTATGCTATAAACATAAACCTTTGATCTTACAGGGTCCAGATGTGTGTCTGAGAAAAGTCAACGACTAGTCAGGAATTGCTTCAGGAAAAAAATACTTGAGACACCTCTTATAATACCTAATGAACCAGTGCCCTGGCCTTGTGTTTCTGCTGTAATTGTGACTGTCAAGTGGAACAGGTAATTGATTACAGCAACGAGTGTCGTCAACTGACCGTTTTCACCAAAGAATCCTTATCATCGAATAAACTGCTCAATAAAGGGCAAGTAAAGAAGGTAGTTGCAAGATCGGCATTTATCCTGATTGAAGGATATAATGATGAATATAACAACAGCATTCCCGCGTCAGAGTGATAGAATGTTTGTTGCATACAGTGTCATCACCTTCATAATCAGTCTGGTCATCTTCCGCCTCATAGCACCAAGACTGTCTTCTTACTTCATACCAGCATACTGCCAACTCTCCAAGAACGACAAGCTGAGATGGAACTCTACAGTTGTTTCCCAGTGCTTTGCCATGTCAATCAGCTGTGTTACTGTATACGGATTTGTTTCTAATGATGGACTTTACCTGGATGCGATATGGGGAACTTCAAGCGTGATCCCTCTGGAGTTTGGCCTAGCAGTGGGGTATATGATAGAAGACATTGTTATCAAGTTACTAGAACCATCAGCCCTTTTTGAGCTGCTATACATATGCCATCATGTTGCAGTATTAGTTGGAGTTATATCTGCTGGCGCCACTGGATCATGCGCCTTTTTTGTTTTTCATCGGTTCATGCATGAGGTATCCAGCATTTTCCTAAACTTTTTTAAGTTTTTCAATTTTCTTCAGGTTGAGAAGAAGTCTCCTCTATATCTTGCTAATAGTATAGTCTTCACTGTAATGTTCTTCTTCTGCCGGATCGCCATCATGCCATGGTACTGGGTCCAATTCTACAATGGTTTCTGGAGTGACATTGTTCAACCCCCTGTATTCATGTTCTATGTAGTAGGTGGGGTTGGTGTTGCTCTTGATGTCATGAATTTTTATTGGTTCTATCATACTGTTAAAGGGTTGCTTAGAATCCTCAGAAAAGAAGAGGGTAGTTGCAAAGAAACTTCATTGACAGAAGGTAGTGGCTAATTTGCATCTGCGGCTACCTTCTACTTAGGAACCTGATACGCCCTTGCTAAAACACATTGCATGCATGAAGGGTGACTAACTTGGTGACGGAATAATATATGCTTTTATCATGAAAGATAAACAGTTTAAACATTAACTACTTCAGGAAAAATAACTGCTTCAGGGAGAAGTTAAGAACCATTGACCCGGTCTTGCAAACCTGCCCACGACCATCTGCAATTGTGAATGGAAAGTTGAGATGGAACTCTACTGTTGTTTCCCAGTGCTTTGCCATGTCAATCAGCTGTGTTACAGTATACGGATTTGTTTCAAATGATGCACTTTACCTGGATGCGATATGGGGAACTTCAAGCGTGATCCCTCTGGAGTTTGGTCTAGCAGTGAGGTATATGATAGAAGATATTGTTATCAAGTTACTAGAACCATCAGCCCTTTTTGAGCTGCTATACATATGCCATCATGTTGCAGCATTAGTTGGAGTTATATCTGCTGGCACTACTGGATCATGCGCTTTTTTTGTTTTCCACCGGTTCATGCATGAGATATCCAGCATTTTCCTAAACTTTTTTAAGTTTTTCAATTTTCTTCAGGTTGAGAAGAAGTCTCCTCTATATCTTGCTAATGGAATAGTCTTCACTGTAATGTTCTTCTTCTGCCGGATCGCCATCATGCCATGGTACTGGGTCCAATTCTACAATGGTTCCTGGAGTGACATTGTTCAACCCCCTGTATTCATGTTCTATGTAGTAGGTGGGGTTGGTGTTGCTCTTGATGTCATGAATTTATTTTGGTTCTATCATACTGTTAAAGGGTTGCTTAGAGTCCTCAGAAAAGAAGAGGGTAGTTGCCAAAAAACTTCATTGACAGGAGGTAGTGGCTAATTTGCATCTGCAGCTACCTTCTAGTTGGGAACCTGATACGGCCTTGCTAAAACACAATGCATGCATGAAAGGTGACTAACTTGGTGACGGAATAATAGATGCTTTATCATGAAGGAAAACAGTTTAAACATTAACTACTTCAGGAAAAAAAACTACTTCAGGGAGAAGTTAAGAACCATTGATCTGGTCTTGCAGACCTGCCCACGACCATCTGCAATTGTGAATGGAAAGTTGAACTGGCAGTGGATATCTTGCTAATAGTATCATCTTTACTGAGATTTTCTTCTGTCGAATTGTCATCATACTATGGTACTGGAATCATTACTACTATGGTTCCTGGAGTGAGTTTGTTCAGCTACACTTCTACATTTCTTATGCAGTAGTCGTGGTAGATGCTGTTCTTCATGTCATTACATTTTCTATTTTCACGGTTAGAGGGTGAATGACCAGCGCAAATGTCACGAAAAACTTGTAAAACTTCCCCCCAGAAGAAGCAAAATTACATACCTTTCCTCTTGTCGTGTCTGGAAACCAGCACTGAATTCCGCAATTTCAGCAGTTCCTTCGCGCTCTCACTGTTCATATTTGCTGCTTGATTGTTCTATTGACCAATTAACGATCTCATGTGCGCAATTGTAGCTGCAAACGTCTAAGCTAACTGAACATCGAGAGCACAAAGGCGCAATAAAGGCCAATGCTCTCCGATCGGCAATCATTGAGGTGTGCGGAAAAACGCAAGATCGCCAATACCCCTACTTCAGAAATTATACCCAGCCTCTATCCGCACCGTGCACTTAATCGGAAAAATACGGTATATATTAGTGTTAAAAGGTTGATAAAATCCATTAGGGGCGAAGATGATGTCACTTACTCTCTTCTGTAAGCCATAACTGAGTATTGCTGAAGAGGACATGGTAATGGGGGAGGGATAAATGAACAGCACTAGGTCGAAAATGAGGGAAAATTTCCAATATTCGAATAAAAATGGTTATGTGTAATTCACATTTTATATCTAAATTCTTACCTGCTAACATTGGAAGCTATCTCCAGGGCTTGCTCTGGGTACCCAGAAGTCTCTCCTTATGGAATGTCCTTACGATGTACATAGAGGAGGACTATCTAAAAATAGCCTTAAAACTAAAAATATACCGTAGTTTGCATGATTCCCACTAGGGACCGCACTACTACCGGTTGTGACGTCACGGTTGGTGCATGAGCTCTCATCCTCTTCTCTTTTCGGCGCCATTTTCGCTCCACCAATCGGAACTCAACCTCTCAGCATTTTGCGTTCGTTCTTTGTGAACTTGAGCGCCACAGTCCAGACAATTGGGCGAGTATGAAGCAGAAGTGTTTATATATCGCCAGGACAGGTAATCGTGTCACCGTAATCAGTTGTTTGTGGTTTCTGTCATCTTTAAGATTGTTTTGTATACATTGACCTTCGGCAATGTCAGAGAGTGTCTACAGCGTTGGGTCCAACATGGGCCGTCCTTCCGCTCAGATTCGGTGTGGGGCTTCGCCCTGCCCGAACTTCACCCCCCGGCCTTCCTCGTCCGAACCATGGATCGCACACAGGTGCTGCTCTAGGCACACCACTTGCAACAGGAATCATACCTGCTCGGTGTGTGAATCCTGGTCGGCAGAGACATGGGTGGGGTTCGATTCTTGGATGGCGTAACGCCTCAAAAGATCAGAAAGAGATGCGGCCAATAGGGCCAGGAAGGCCAAGGCACGTAGGGAACGTCCCCTTCTCCTAGACCCAGCGAATCATCAGAACGCGGCAGGACGAGAACTCGCCCCACCGCGACCGCATCTGCGGTCAATACCACATCTGCGGTCTGCACCGTATCTGCGGGCAGCACCGCAATCGCAGGCAGTACCGCAATCGCAGGCAGTACCGCAATCGTGTGCAACACCGCAATTGCGGTCACATCTGCGGGTAGTACTGCACCTGCAACTACTACTACCCCGTCTGCGGACAGTGTAGGTGAAAGGGGTAGGGCTAGCGTGCCTGAACCGCCTAGGCGATCTCCACGCAAAAGCACGCCCAGCCATCTTTGAAGATGAATCTCTGAGGAGGAAGAAGCCTAAGAAAGCTGTTCCTAGCAAGAAAAAAAAGGGGGGGGGGGGCACTAGAGCTGCACTCACCACTCACGAACTCGAGTGGCTCGAGCCCTGGGGCAAACTCGCCGAGCTCGAGCTGAAATGTTCAAATCGTGAGCTCATCTATGTTCGGAACACAAACGTAATACAGAGCACCTAACACACATTATTAACATACATAACAGCTTATCGCTGTCATATCTTCTTCACAATCCCCGATGCATACATTCAAGTGGTGCTGAGTGTTATACTGACCTTTGTACCTCATCAGCACGTTTTAAAATTAAATAAACATGGCAATGTTGATAAATCTCCGCCAATAGATATTCATTTCTTAATAGTTGGGTTGGAAAATAAGTATTTCTTTGGAAAATTAGAACGTCCGTGAACTCATGAGCTCACGAGTCAAACGGGTGGTGAGCTCATGAGCTGATCTCCCTCCGTGAGTGCAGCTCTAGGGGGCACTAATAGTGGAACCTCTGAGAGGGCCAAAGGTCCCACTACTAGGAGCAGCACACCTATGTGGACCTCTTCGGGGATGACTCGGACGGTGATGATATCCCGCCGCGGGTTGACTTTCCACCTCCGGAAGAGTCAGAGTTCAGGGTTTTTGCCACATCAAATCCACGAATGGTGGAGGCACCGGCACTGTGGTTGCGAGACCAAGTGGCAAAGAAAGCGTGCAGGGTGGATGATAGAAGGGTTGTCAAGGACGCTGGATCCTTCGGGGACTCGACTCTTACGAGGTTCTTTCCCCTCGTCGAAGGGCACGAAACTCTTCTAAAAGTCCCGAAGTAAGACGCAGAATACCTTCGGTCCACCCAGAGGTCTGACTGGGACCCTGCCAAGCCTTTCGGAGCTAAGCCATAGCAGCTACGAAGGAAGCTGAACGTTTCGCAAAACAAGTGGAAAAGAAATCAGCCTTGGTCGCCCGCCTCTCGCTAAATCTGAAGAAAACCCAAGGGTTCATCTCTGCCATGATATCAAACCGAGAGAAGGAGCAAGCGGCCCTACTTGCAGGGTTACCTCCTCTGCCCATGCCTGAGTGCATGGTGGACGAGACGTTGGTAGGGGCTGTGTCCCTGGCCAACTAGAGGCCGGTTTTGACCGCAGAGTCCAATTTTTATCGGTAGCCTTGGTGGAGAGCAGACACGTAGTGCCCATGATGGCGAACCTGCATCTGAGGGAACTTCCCCTGACGAAAGGGCTACTTTTTTGCAGGTCAATGGACCCCCACAGTGGAATCCACCACTAAGGCCCAGCTCCTGAGCGTCTCACAGGCGCAGTTGGCCCACGATCAGCCCTCTACCTTCCGGGGGGCACTTTGGTATTTAGGGGGGCGCATACGCCCATTATCAAAATTTGAAAATACCCCTAAAGCACTGCTTTCTGGCCAAAAAAGCACCCTTATTTTAATAAAAAGGCTGACTTTTTCCAGTAAATAAACACCCCTTCTTCTATCAAAACACTGACATTGGATGAAAGAGAATACATATTTTAACTTTAGATTTTAAAATCTTCTGCCTGTTTAGCGGCAGCAAGTGGCGGCAGCAAACTCGGAAGCCCAGTCACTTCGGGAGTCACTCGGCGTCAGAGCTGCGTATATTTCGTTGATTGTAAGGGGATTTTCACCCCCTATACTTCGTACCTGGGTACAAAAAAGTACCATTTCTATTGCAGCCATTCATAAAGGTTTTCCGGACGGGACAACTGTGTCTTCTAACACAGACTTGTCGACCCTTATTAAGGGCATATTCGTGGTAGACCTAGGACACTCAATGAGACGTGGGACCTTCCGATGGTACTGAAGTATCTCGCAGGCCCCCCGTTCCAGCCGCTCCATGTAGCACCGTTGAGGTTGGTGGTGGTCAGACCAGCTTTCATGCTACAACTGCCCTCGGCCAGACAAGGAAGCTGGGTTCATTCCTGCAGGATGGACGCACGTCATTTGCGGTGAGAAAAATGGAGGAGTTTGGCTTCTCCCATCCCTCCTTTTGGATAAGAACCAATCGGTATCGTTTACTCCTAGCGAGGTTTTCCTCCTCAGCCTAAAGGAGTTCTCACTGGACGATAAAGTGCATTGCCCTATAAGGGCATTGAAATGGTATTTGGAATTGACCAAACCCTTGCGAGGGGCTGAAAAAGCCCTCTTTATCACGTCAAGGGAGCCTTATTGCAAGACTACTAAGAGCACAATCGCTGGTTGGGTCAAGGAGGCCATCACAGGAGCGTTCCCGCACCTACCTAAAGAACAGAGGCAACGAATGGGCATCAGGGCCCACGACACCAGAGGGGTCGCAACCACTTGGGCTACAATGGCCAGCATGCAATTTGAAGGAATTATGGATGCTGCAGCATGGAGTTGTCCACAAACCTTTGCACAGTTCTATCTTAAAGATATCCCGGCTACAAAGGGACGTTTTAGTAGAGTGGTGTTGGTGACGGCTGGCACAGCATCTAGAAAATAAGAACAGATCCTTCCACAGCTTTCTTAGACATTGATACTCTGCTTCCAATGTGAGCAGGTAAGAATTTAGATATAAAACAGGAAATTAGAAGTAATTTCTTTTTCATGATAAATACTTACCTGCGATCATTGCCCACCCTTCTGTATCATCCCCTAGAATCCGTTCTTCCATGAAGGTATTGCGCCTGAGATGAGAAGAGGATGAGAGCACATGCGCCAACCGTGACGTCACAACCGGTAGTAGTGCAATCCCTAGTGGGATTCACGCAAACTATGGTATATTTTTAGTTTTAGGGCTATTTAGGGGGGGGGGGGGGGGTCTTATATGAAGCGTGACATGTATAAGCTTATTTTGAACCCATATCATTCTGATGACGTATTTGCCTTTCAAGTATTATTCTATTCATGTTCCTACATGTCAACAAGGTACAGTTTTACAGAGTATATCAACATAGAAAAATGAAACATAACATATTGTGGTCAAGGTTCTTAATGCGTTGCATGTTTTGATCCTAGCACTGTATAAGAATGTAGTATGAGAAAGTTCACACATTTATTCTTCATCATCATTTTCATAGGAAAGGATTGAAAAGTTTTTTTCAAATAGTCTTTTCCTTCCTGTGATGTAATGTCTACATTACTCTTGAAGATAAAGTTATTTGTTTCATTTTTCATATTCTATAAATGTGGTTTTTGTTCTTAATTCATTGGATTATAAACAAGCTTCTTGGTTAAGAATATAATACTGTTAGTGGGTTTTCAAAGTCACCTACTAGTATCTTCATATTTGATAAGTTTTAATTTTCAAAACCTACTTCAAAAAGAACATGATAATAACCCTGTCAAAAGTAAAGCCTTAAGTATATAACATTACATTATATCATATACAATATATACACTCTTATCACAATAGTTAGTTTATCACTCATTTACCACAATCGAAAGGAAAGCAATTTACAAACACAAATGTTGGGTAACCTGCGCTTAGTGCTTGAATATTTATGATAGGGACGTTTTTTTTTTATTTCTAAGAAGTTTTTTTTTCTGGGAGTTAACTATGACTATCGTTTGATACATAATACACGTAGCTGAATACAGCAGACACAGAAATACAGAGGTTACAATGCCGACTGTTTGAGAAAGAAAATGGTGGAGTAAAACCTGTCCTGCCCAGCACTACTCAGTTATGGCTCACAGTAGTGAGCAACTAACAGGCCAGAGACAGCCACTCTGCTTTTTGGCACCGGCTGTGCCATAAGTGCTTAACCCTTTATCACTCAGTGACGCAAAAACGCGCTACATGAGTGCAGCTGCAATTCCTCAGTAACGCCTTATTGCGTCATTGTATTTGTGCACTTATTCCTACGAAGCGCGTTTTTGCGTATTTTGCGTACCTCGATCTTAGATCGCTGGTGTACACATAATTGTTAAATAAAGATACATAATTATTGCCCTTACCTTTTAATCGTAATCTTTAGTTATGTCGTGCTTATTTTCGGACTTGAAGTCCGTGATTTTTCGACGGTAAAAATATGGGAAAACCCCATCCAAATATGGAAGTCATGGGGAATTCCCGCCTGTGACGTCGTCGTGTTGTGGCGTCCTTAGCAATACACAACACCAACGAGATTCTCCCATGTTTTATCATTGTTTCTGCCATCAAATGGTGAATTTAAACCAAGATAATTTAGATGGGAGAGTGACGACGATCGTCCCCTTCAAGATCCATGGGAATCAGACGATGATATCCCGCTCGTTTACCCACGCAACGAAGACAAACTTGCCGAGGTGAATGCATTATTTAATTGTATGTTTATTGACAGTGCGCCAAGCGCAAAATCAGACAAAAAATTACTTATAAATGGATATATAGTAAACACAGAAAAACAAACATATTTAACAAAAAGAATGATAAATAAAAAATGGAAATAAATGTTTAAAGCACTCACCTCTATGCACTGCAGTGCACTTAAGTTATCGCACTGCGCAACAATGTCTCTGAGGAGTAACCCCTCATGCAGTGCAGGGGACATGGCAACATTGTTGCGTTAAGTGATATAGGGGAGATAGCAGTAATAGGGAAGCCTGGCCTTCCCTTTCTTGCTAATTTGTATTCCTGGTTCATCCCTGATCACAATTTTTGGAACCAAATAAAACTTCAAGAATTAAAATTTACATAGTATGGCAGAATTGAGCAATTCAGAAATGTGGAGGAATGAAAATTTCTGACTCACCTAGGTAACTTCACCCTTAGATCCACATGATCCTTTACACAATGGTGCCAGGTTCTTTACTCAAACATAGCATCTTAATAACAGGAAGTGAAGGAATACATATACTAATAAGTCCTACACTATTCCTACGAGTGACTGCTAACTGACTCAAGTGTTGCAATTTCCTGTAAGTGATTAGCACAACATGATTTTATAGCAATTAGGTAGTAATGGTTTCTACCCAACAATAAAATACAGAATAAAGACAAGCCACATAGTATAACTTCTAAGGCTTGTTTAAATATACAGTAGAAAGTTGAAGAAGTTCAATCTTTGGAAATTGTGACCACTTATTGAAAGCCAGGAATGAAAATCTAAGCAGTAAAGGGGAGCCCAGCTCCCTATTACTGCTATATCTTAAGCTCTGGTGACACAGCTGGTTCTTAGGTGATGTCAAAAACAGAGTGCATCATGGAAAGTAATGGATGCCCCCAAGTGGCGGTCTCTGGCCTGTTAGTTGCTCACTTCTGTGAGCCATAACTGAGTAGTCCTGGGGAGAACAGGTTTGGGGATGGTCTTATTTGAAAGGTGACATGTATAAGCACATTTTGAATCTAAATCATTCTGATGGTGCATTTGCCCTTTAAGTGTGAATGGTGAGAACCATAATTGTTATTACCAAAGTAATTAAGCACTGTGTTCCATTTCTTATCAAAAATAACTCCCAGAAATAGATACCCTTGTGGTTACTCTGCTCCTCCCCGTAACACAAACGGAGTGTAATGTGTGAGGACTAGGATAGACGCAAGTTCACACATTTACCTTCCTCTGTTTGCATTCCTCTTTCAGATACATGCATTTAATTTCAGCAGGCACGCATAACATGCATTGACGCCTCTCGACAGGGTAACTGTTGTCGGTATGAAAATGCGTGTTTAGTATATAATCCATACACTGGCGAATCCATTAATGGTTTAAACATATTGTATAAGATGGTTACTTGGTTGATGCATATCTAAAAAGCCAAATGGTATCACACCAACATGCCTAAATGTAGCTGCCATGCTGAATCTTAAAACGTGTAGAATACATGTATATGTCGATGGCGCCATCTTTCAAAATGTTTGTGATGCTAAGTTCATGACAACTTCTAGAATAATCTGATTAACCTTTTCAGTAAGTATGATAACCCTGAATAGATAAAAGTTTCCCGCTGTTATTTTAAAGAATGTGATAAACGTAGTTATTAACTCTACTGTATCTAGTTTGCGGATGCAATAAATACTTTTCTTTATTCATAAACCAACCTCCGCATGTCCAGTGCTAATTAGCACAGGCCTTAACCTTTGAATAACCTTTGTGCTACACAATCCTGAAGTATTATTTGTTTTGAAATAATTCTACAATGGAGATTATTTCCAAGTTATTTAAAAAGTAGACTCTCTATTGAGGCCTTCAAATCTTTCTGCCAAATAGGATTATTAAGTTACTTTGATCCGTATCACAAACGCGCTACCAACACTTAAACAGGTAAGTCGGATACATTCTAAAGTATCATCATCATCATCATTATCATAATTACCAGTGAATTGACGTTAGCCAGTGCCTTTTCTTGGATACCCAGGGTTTCTTTTGCTTGCAAGTAACAATTACAGTCTCAATACAACTAAAAATAGTGGCACCAATGCCTTAGTTCAAATCTGGTTCAGGGCATGAAAGTGACCCATATCATAGCTGGGTAGTGCAATACGTTGCCACTGACTGCCTGCTCTCCCTGATCATTGCACGTGTTAATATCCGTCTAGTGGCATGTTAGGAAGTTACCAGTGACTTAGGGTTAGCTGCTACTCTCTGCCACCACCAACAAGCGACTGGTCACGACCTAGCCTTAATATGGCAGACTATGTGGTATTTAAAATTGATACAATCCGGACACTGGTTTCTCTCTTAATGTTCGTAACAGACAGGGGTTTCAGGTTTTTGTGGATTTTTTAACATATTTGCCATCTCACTGATTACACTATCATCACAGAAAATATGAAGCGGATAACCTCTACTGTTCTGTTCTATTCTCGACTGAGTTATATGTTATTCTGTAGTCGGGCTGAACTCTGGCAACCCCATTGCTTTCAGTAAGATAACACCGTCCCTCTGCGGAGGGATCACGCTAAGGATAAAGAGACAGTGAAAAGAAATGGCCGTGCTATTCTCTAAATTTAGAAACTGAGGTGACACAAGTTGTATCTGTATATATTTCTATTTCCTGTCCCACATGAGAACCTAGTACGTTTAAGGTAGAACCCTACTCTCAGGGGCGGACCCAGCCCTAAATTTGACTGGTGCCAAAAATGAAAATATGCACTGAGCACGCGGACCCAGCCCTAAATTTGACTGGTGCCAAAAATGAAAATATGCACTGAGCACCATAGGTGCTCGGTACTAGCGGGTCTGGGGCCGATCAAGGCCCCCAGAAGCCAGAGGATTATTGATGCTCTGATATGCATTCTAAGCTATTCCTGGTACTAAAAATTATGAATTTTATGGACTTACTTTTCAAGAAATTTAATTTCATTTCTAGTATTTTTTAGCCATATACTGAACCACTCATTACTCAGTATTGATCTTTGCAATGTATTTCATTATACTAATTTATGGGTAAAATATTTCTTTGTTATTGAAACTGTAATGATTGCTTACATATTACACTTCACATTCACTATCCCCACAGGGTGGTCTCTGTGTGCAGGTTGCCTCGTGGGCGGGTTTGTCTGTGCGAAGAAGTGCATATAAATGGAGGGATAACAATGATGAGGTTACTGTATTTTTTTCTTCTTCTCTCGTTCTGCTCAATCCCCATCATCATCATCGTCATAATTTTCTTTTACATCCTCATCATCACTATCGTACTTTTCATCACCATCATCCTCCTCCTCCTCATCACCATCTTCTTCTCCTTTAAATATTTTGCAATTATGCATTTACTTGAAAGATTTCATCAGAAGTGTCATGCTGTTTTAGCCCGCTGTGGGCATCAGTGGGTTAAGTTATAAAAGAAAATGCATGGTCTCTTTCATATCCAATCTAGAGATACACTGAATCGGATTATATTTACATAAGGATATGTCAGAACTAGTATATTATAAAAACCCATCTTTGTGGTGTGAATACTGTATCTTATAAGGCAAAAACCTTTCTGCGTGTTATGAATACAAGCTACCCCCCCCCCCCCCTATACCACATCGATATAGGGCCCTGGAAGCCTTTTGCAGGCACCAAAGTTACCAAAACAAAATCCACCGCTGATGCCCCAGGTGCTTCAATCAAGAAAGCCTTTAGAAATTGTTATAAGATGAATTGCATAATTTGCCGAAATAAGCCTGTAACATTAGAATCCATGTTTGTTGGCGCTAAATTCATCCCCCACTTCAAGGATTTACTTGGCGTATTGTGTTGACTGCAACAGCTGTGTAATAGCTTGGCTGGCCTTAAGCATCTTGTATTCTCGTTCAATATTTTATTTAAATGCGATTTCCATCTTCACTTATGTTCAGTAAGTGAATAGAACCCATTTTACAATGTTGAAAGTTTAGTAAATAATAATAATGATTGGTATTACTACTACTACTACTACTACTACTGCTGCTGCTGCTGCTGCTGCTGCTGCTACTACTACTACTACTACTACTACTGCTGCTGCTGCTGCTGCTGCTGCTGCTACTACTACTACTACTACTACTACTACTACTACTACTACTTATAATGATTATAATAATAATAATATTAATACTAACAATAATAATAATAATAATGATAATAATAATAATAATAATTATAATAAACAATACTACTACTACTAATAATAATAATGAAATAATAATGATAGTAGTAATACTGATCATAATGATGATGATGATAATGATAATAATAAAAAATAACAGTAATACTACTACTACTGCTACTACTACTACTACTGCTACTACTACTACTACTACTACTACTACTAATAATAATAATAATGATAATAATAATAATAATAATAACAATTAATAATAATGATAATAACAACAACAACGACCTCATTATTATCAACATAAAAAGGTAGTCTCCTGAAGACACGCACTGTAAAGAGGTGTGGCTACATATCGAGACACACTTTGAGCACGTAGAGACTGGGGAGTGGAAAATAGGGGAAAGTGACTTGCATATTGTGAGCCAACATGCATGGCATGACACATTTCAACATGTCATCCCCCAATACTGTGACAAGTAAAACATTACATGAAGAGGGGTTGTTATCCCATAGAACCTCAACTTAAGTGGCAAGTGAAATCCATCCTCAAATAAAGTGACTAGTAAAATGTTATCCTTAAATAAAGCAGAATCAACTTTGAGTCAAACACATATGAAGATATTGCATCTTAAATCAAGACATTTTCATACGTGGCAGACCATTCGTATGCTCCAGAGGTGAAAAGGTTCAATAGGTGTGGATAGATTGTACCTGCTTGATGCAGAATTAAATAACATTTTAAATCCCTGACCGTCTGAATACGCATTAGCCGATACCAGCGGCGATTTCAAGGGAATTATATTTGCTTCATGAAAGGAAATATTCGGCGTCGTTAAGGAAATCCAGATGATCGCTCAACAAAGGGATTTTCTCGACACAATGTATGAGAACAGGTTTGAACCAGTTGAAGAGAGTAATACTCTGTAAAAGCTAGCTACGTGGATTCTTACCTGCATTACCTACTCGAATACCCTCTTTTACCTGGGCATACTTTAATAGCATTAAGCTGACTGAAAGTAACAGTGAAATTAAGACATTTCCAATACCACCACACAACCGTTAGATGGTGTTAGCCCATACGCGTTTTGAGTACAACTGTGACCGTTTGAACTTAAGCAAAATTCATAAGTTAATGATTTACTCTTGAATTTTAAATTATCTGCTATTTTACTCCAAGATCATAAAAGTATGTCCTGAAAGACTAGATATACTTAATGTGTGCCAACTTACCTCCCCTCTACTTATCATTTATATCGCTGTTACACCATGTATGTTATATTTTGAATTGTTATTTTGTAGTCGGCCAAGAGCCCTGGTAGCTCGTGTTTACTATGTAAAATCATTACCGACTTGAAATAAAGATTAAATCATTACCGACTTGAAATAAAGATTATCTATCTATCTATATAACAGTAGGTAGTGGTCAGGGTGACGAGCTACATGCTTTATATATACCTTTAAGTATTTAACCCTTTCCCATGCGTAGAGCTCACGTTCTAACATTTATATGAAATTTTGTTCGTGATACAACATATTAAAAAATGTTACTCGCATTCAATTCTTTGTTTTGAAAAAAACACAAACATTTTCGAATCGTTTTCAAATTGTACTTTAATTAATGTGTTACTCCTGACAGTGTCAAAGCATGCGCTTACTCCAGACATGACTTGGGTAGGGCTTGGTATGGTAGGGCAAACACCTTAACTCTTATACTGCTGGTGGCTAATTTGGCCAATACCAAACAATGAAAGAATATTTTTCAAAAATCTTTGAGCTTTGGGGGTTTGGACGAAAGTAGCCTCAGCATTGGAAGGGTTAACGCCATCTCGCCTGGTCATCAAGTACTCTAGGAAATGAAAATAACAATTCATCGTATTTGAATTCTGGACAGGTTTGTGTGAGCGTGTGTGTTGACTCTTGTACCTTACCCGAACAGTTACAAGTCAATTTATATGCAATTATGTATTACGTTTATTCAAAATAAACTAAATAACACAATATACATGCATATTCACACGTTCATGCCGGCAAACTTCTATACCTATTCGTATGCTTCGTTCAGTTTGTATGATCAAATGCAGTTATCTATACATACAAGTTATATACATACAGTTATCTATACAAGTATACAATCCTACATAGATACATAAAACACACATACATACATACATGCATACATACATACACACATGTACATACATACATACATACATACATACAACATACATACATACACGCATGTACATACCGTATTATGACTATTATTTCTAACCTATTATGAAATTACACCGGCCATAACTTAATGCAATATGGTTATTTTGTAAAGTTACACAATATGTAAAGTAAAGTAAAGTCGGTATATCAATTACAAGAAACACGCGCTACTAAGGCTCTTGGCTGACTGGACCAACAGTGCTTTATACAGTGCCTTCCGAAGCACGAGAAGTGTGCCCCCCCCACCCCCCCCCCCCCCCCCCCGTCTTCCCCTTCCTAAATCACCCGTTCCAGTTGTTTTTAAGGAAACTTATAGGGGGCATGATACCCGTAAACTGCACGTCTAAGTGGTGGTGTGAACAGGCAGGAATCAGCTCGCGGATTTGACCGGTGCCAAACATCCAGTTTTTGAACTGAGCGGTGACTTGTCACCGGAAGCACCGACGTGGATCCGCCTCAGGACTCTATACACTGGTCATGTTTATAACTTGAATATCTGAATATCTGAGTCAAATGAAAATAATGGCACTTATGCTACTGTATAGGTTACATATCATAGTTACAGAATAATGATTAACTTATCCATAAGTGGCTATTTTGGTGCGATGTGACACCCTTAAAACATATCTGGCTGTGTTTCGTTTTTTGGCAAAATGTGAAGACTCACCGTTTTCTTGAAAATCAGACTACCATTTGATCATTCATGTCTTTGTTAAGGTCCACGGTCCTACCTCGACATGGATGTGCATGATGAGTATTTATTATTATTGTTATTATTATTATTATTATTATTATTATTGTTATTATTATTATTATTATTATTATTATTATTATTATTATTATTATTATTATTATTATAA
Organism: Maea johnstoni; assembly: GCA_963942565.1. Lineage (NCBI taxonomy): Eukaryota > Metazoa > Annelida > Polychaeta > Spionida > Magelonidae > Maea > Maea johnstoni. The sequence goes on along the minus strand of OZ012695.1, from coordinate 26,388,093 downwards.
CACGTTTGAAATGTATTTTCCCGTGCTTTGGCTACAAGATTCCCACTATCCTATAGCCCACCATCAGCTTCGATATGCAACAAAAACCATAACATGCCTTAGTTTCATAGGGTAAGATACTTTAATGAAATGTCACTGTTGCATTATGGTCTTTGCAGAGCAATTGTAGCCTCTGCTCCCCTTGGTACCGCGGATAGCTTTGTGAAACACTTATAAACATAGGTTTAAATCCACATTGCTCCCACAATGCACTATTCCTGCACCTAATCAGAAGCTAATACATGTACTGCGTTGCTGCCATGGTAAGAGCATAACGGATATACATTACAGAGTGCCACTTCACAGCATTGAAGACTGCATTCAGATACCAGAATAAGACTAGCGGTCTAGAGAAAAGGTAAGATTCTGTTTATATTGGCATTGCATTCCTCATTCCTTGCAATTCATATCTTAAGTTTAAATGATGTGTTTTGGCATATCATTTGAATGACCTGTCTTTGAAATACTTTCATTCCAATTACACTTGTCTCAATAATTACTGCAGATACCTGTAAGTAAAGGTTTGAAAGTGACTGCTCAATTTATGCAGATGCAAAGTAGAAGGGTTATCTTAAAGGAAGGTTCTTTTTAACAGATATAAGCTAAACTATACAAAACAAATCATCATATATGTATCATGAACCTTCCTCTGTTTGCATTCCCCTTAGAATTAAGCTTTTTTAATTAGTAGAATATATAATATGCATTGATCCCGCTAGTTTATTCTAGCCTCTTGATGGTAAAAATGTTTTCTGTGAGGGAAACGTGTGTATAGTGTATGATACCTATACTTGCATACCCATCAATAGTTTAAAACATCACATGAAATGTTAACGAAACAGGTCCCAAACAGGAAACAACATTTTAACACCTCAATCAACACTGATATCAAGGACCATGCGTCACATTCACTCTAAACGTTACCTCTATTTCAAAGTATGCATAACGGGAGCTTGAACTGTACCCTTTCTAAAATTAAATTCTAGCAACATGAACCCGATAGAGGAGGATTCCATACTAAATGTTTAGTAAAATGGAGCCATCTACAAGGTGTTTTAGTGAAATATCCATACGACATGTACTATATCAACTGGTCATGCATAGAATATTCGTTTTGGCTTTATCTTTGAGAAAACAGTTGATGGTAAGTTCATGACACATTCTAGGATACTCTTACTAACCCTTTCAGTAAGTATTTAAAAACTTGAATAGAGACCTGCTGTATCTAACATGTAGGTCAAGATAATTACCTTATGCTCCTAAAAGCATGCCCATGGTTAATTAGTGTATGACTTCCCGGATTGCTTTTGTGCCATACAATTCAGGATTATACTATTTGTTTGAAATTCAATAGGGATTATTCTCAGGTAATGTATTGGTATTTTCCAAATCCATGTGCTGCAAGAGGTCATTGGGATACTTTAGCACAAACCTGCCACTCACACGTTCAACATGTAAAACTGATATCTTCTTAAAAACTTAAGGGTGAAAAGGGTTAAGACCAGGTGGTCCCAACAGAGTTTCTAGACCCGAAGAAAGTTAAGATCAATAACTCAGAGTAAGCTTACACATATCATACTACTACTATTACTTCTACTGCTACTACTACTACTGCTTTGATTTGGAAATTCGCTTTTCGTCGCCTTTTTTCTGCCATATTGCTGTTGTGACTAGCTACTACTACTACTACTACTACTACTACTACTACTACTACTACTACTACTACTATTATCACTATTCATTCATACCAAACCTCAGTATTTCTAGTGCTAATTTTCCAGCTACTTCCTGGATTACTTTTGTGCTGTAAAATCCTGGATTACATTTTGTGATGATATAATTCTGCAGTGGCAAGGGCTTGAACTCAACGTGTTGTAAGGGAGGCTGCCACCATTCTACCTAACCAACTTCTTTATTTGCTCTGCTAATGCAAATCTAATATAGCCTTCTCAACCTATACATTGACTGCTTGCATAAATTGTGACGACCATGATGGCAGAATATTAGATGCATTAATCATGCAGCCTTAAGCTATAAACATTAACATTTGATCTTACAGGGTCCAGATGTATGTCTGAGAAGAGTCAACGACTAGCCAGGAATTGCTACAGGAAAAAAGTACTCGGGATAGACACTTCTCATACCCATGAACCAGTGACCTGGTCTTATGCTCTGCTGTAATTGTGACTGTCAGGTGGAGCAGGTAATTGATTACAGCAACGAGTGTCGTCAACTGACAGTTTTCACCAAAGAATCCTTATCGTCGAATAAACTGCTCAATAAAAGGGCAAGTAAAGAAGGCAGTTGCAAGATCGGCAATTATCCTGATTGAAGGAGATAAAGATGTATATAACAACAGCATTCCCGCGTCAGAGTGATAGAATGTTTGTGGCATACAGTGTCATCATCTTCATAATCAGTCTGGTCATCTTCCGCCTCATAGCACAAAGACTGTGTTCATACTTCATACCAGCATACTGCCACCTCTCCAAGAACGACAAGCTGAGATGGAACTCTACAGTTGTTTCCCAGTGTTTTGCCATGTCAATCAGCTGTGTTACAGTATACGGATTTGTTTCAAATGATGGACTTTACCTGGATGCAATATGGGGAACTTCAAGCGTTATCTCTCTGGAGTTTGGTCTAGCAGTGGGGTATATGATAGGAGACATTGTTATCATGTTACTGGAACCATCTGCCCTTTTTGAACTGCAATACATATGCCATCATGTTGCAGTATTGGTTGGGGTTTTATCTGCTGGTGCCACTGGATCATGCGCCTTTTTTGTTTTCCACCGTTTCATGCATGAGATATCCAACATATTCCTCAACTTTCTAAAGTTTTTCAGTTTTCTTCGAGTTGAGAAGAAGTCTCCTCTTTATCTTGCTTATGCAATAGTCTTCACTGTAATGTTCTTCTTCTGCCGGATCGCCATCATGCCATGGTACTGGAACCAGTTCTACTATGGTTTCTGGGGTGACATTGTGCAGCCCCCTTTATTCATGTTTTATGTGGTAAGTGGGGTTGGTGTTACTCTTGATGTTATGAATATTTATTGGTTCTATCTTATTGTAAAAGGATTGATACCAGTCCTAAGAAAAGTAGAGGGTAGTTCAAAAAGTTAAAGTACTACATTGCTCTTTCTCACGCATGATGAAGTTTAGAGACTGCCACTAGGCTATTCCACAGTATTTGTTTACCACAGTTCACTCCTTTAAAACCTAAGTTACACAGCGGCTAAAACAACTTACAGCTACCTTATAGTTTTTTATCTTTCAAAACATTTTTATTCAGTTCTGGCATGGAATATCAAGTCATAACACAATAATATTATAGAATCATTTGTAGTTGTATATAGGCGAACATAAAGACATAAGAATTGTTGAAGAGAGACCTTTGCATGAGACAATGGCCAGCATTGTAATTACATGCGATTATGTATGTGAGATTATGTGAAATACGACCTAACAACATTGATATGTGTATTGTCAATTATAGTTTACATAGGCAAAAAAAAAGAAAATTAAAGGATTGTAATTATTGGAGATAGACTTTTTTGTTTAACAAATGTTTGTATTATTATTTACATGTGATTGGTCATGAGGACAATGTTTACTATACACTATTTTGCATAGCAGTTTAATGTAATTGAAGTATACCTAGTTGACATGTAATTTGTCATAAGGGTATAAGTATAAATATAAATTGCAAATAGGTACATTGTTTTGCATAGCAATTTGTAATGATTGAGGTATCAAGAAATTACATATAAATTGTCACCACATTATTTGTCCATAAATAGTTTTTGAGAGATGAGGTTATATGAATAGTCTCAAGTGTTTCTGGAAGTTGAATTTTTTGTTAAAATGATATCTTGGAGTATGTGAAATAAAAGAAAAACTTTGTTTTCTTTTTTGTAATAAAAATATTGGCAGATGTTATTGATGATTGTATTGAAAGAAATTGAGCAATAAAGACCATTTTTCTTTCGAAAAGGATTCGTTTGTTATTTATGGACAATTTGTATAAATCATGATTGTATACCTTTTTGACATTAAGTTGTACACGCAGTAAAAATGGCTTTCTGTTTTCTAGTTTACATAGATATAATACCTTTTTTGTACATAAAATAATTATATTGATGGTGTCACTATTTTCTAAATCGCCTAATATTTTTCTACGGTCAGTTAGAATGTAGTCATTATTACCAATAGTTTTTATCCATTGTTCTACCTCTGTCCATAATTGGCGAGTATAAATGCAGTCTAATAACATATGATAATTACTATCAACACAATTTTCACATTGAGAACAAGTGTTATCAGTCAATATTTTACATTTGGTAAGCACATCGTTGGTGTAGTATCTATAGTGGAGTGTTCTAAAATGTGTATATCTCAAATAAGTATCTTCCACTTGTTTGTTTGTAATTGTGAAAGATCTTTTAATGTCATGAGGGAGCATTACTATTTCAGCCTTTTCATACCATTTATTACAGATATTTTGAGTAATATTTGGATTTTTATTATAAAGCTCTTTATACAGATTTGAGACTCCTGTGTAGTCTCTGCATAATATATTGTTTAATAAGCAATTTGTTGGTCGGGTTTGATTTGAATTTGGCAGTTCGGAATTGTCTAAAAATAATTTGATGGATAAGGCAAAACCACCATATTCTAAAAAATTTGTTTTAATTTCGAATTTTGTTTGAAATTGTTCAAAATTCATAATTTTGCAGTCTTCGGTTAGGATATCTCCCACTGTACTGACACCTTTTTTATACCATTTATGCTTAACCTTATAGTTGCAAACCTGGTGTGGCCTTGCTAAAATTTATGACATGATGGAATGATATATGCTTTTATAATCAAGGACACATAGTTTGAACATTAACCCCTGAGGTGTTTGTGTGTGTGTGTGCAAAAGTCTGGCAAAGAATACCTACTTCAGGAAGAACAATAGTAGGAATTTGAAATTTTGCTTTTCGTCACATTTAAGCCAATTGTGGCTAAAATTAAGAGGACTAGACACTTCACACCTTATCAATTAAGAACCATTGCAATTGTAATTTGAAAGTAAAACAGGCAGTGCATTTCTTGCTAATGGTACCACCTGTACTGAGATGTTCTTCTGTCGACTCGTCATCATACCATGGTACTGGAATAATTACTACTATGGTTTCTGGAATGAGTTTGTTCAGCCGCACTTCTACATTTCTAATGCAGTAGTCGGTGTAGATGCTGTTCTTCATGTTATTACATTTCACTGGTTCTATCTTAGTGTTAAAAGGTTGCTAAAATCCCTAAGAAGGGTAGAGGATGGTTCCAAGAAACTTCATTAACAATAACTAGTAGCTGGTTCACATAGTTACTCTCCATATAGTGAAATATGGGCGATGTACAAATATGAACCATATTCACCAAAACACACACACATCTCAAAGACAAAAGCACACACACTCATGTATATATATATATATATATATATATATATATATATATATATATATATATATATATATATATATATATATATATATATTTATCACCTGCTCTTCTGTAATTCTCTATGCTGATTGCTCAATGGGTGGTAGATCTTGAGCCGTTCACACTTTGTAGATTCAATATCGAACGGCAGTGTTAAATATCGAACGGCAGAATTTATTATTACCACTTGGCCAGCTAGAGGTCACCCGCCTCGTTCTGACCTCGAAAGTTATTTTCAAATTTCATGAGATGTATTTGTTATTTTTTCTCAGCATGAAAGAGCAGGTGATAAATTCGTTACACCCTGCTATCCGCCCTCAGTCATCTAGATCAAGACTTTGGTTGGATATCAGGCCGGATATATACGAATTAGCCACAATTGGCATAAATGTGACGAAAAACAAAATTCAAATTCAAAAAATTCACCCAAAAAGTACCTGCTAACTGACTCAAAAGTGATTAGTACAACCCGATTTCAAAGGTAATTAGGAAATTATGGTTTCTACCCTACAATACAATGCAAAACAAAGAAAAGCCACATATCATAACTTCTAAGGCTTATTGGAGTATTCAATAGCAAAGTGAAGAAGTTTAATCTTAGGAAATTGTGATTATTTATGAAATGCTAGAAATGAGAATTAAAAGCAAGAATGAGGAATCCAGGCCCCCTATTACTGCGGATTCTCTTGAGCATTGTTCGCGTAGCTGTCGCACAGACAATGCCATGAGCCTTGGAATATGGATGCCCCCGCATGACCTATCACTTACTCATTTCTCTAAGACATAAATGAGTAGTACTGAAGAGGATATGGATATGTTGGGGGAGCTATATATGAACAGTATAACGCCAAAAATGTGGGACAACCTCCAATATTTGAATAAAAATGGTCAGATCTAATTCCCATTCTAGGGTAATATTGTATATCTTATCTGATGCTGACGAAATGTAATGTATGACATTTAAGACTGTTGTCTCATAATCCACAATCCTACAATTTTGTACAGAAAGCTAATTTGTTAGGTGTTATATGTACCCGTATGTTATCTTTGTGTGTGTGTGTGTTGCCAAGAAACAAACAAAAGAAAAACTCGCGTTTTGCAGAAATTAAAAAACAATAAAGTTCTTTGTTTCGTTTTTCACATCCTAAAAATGAGTTTTTGTTCTTAATTCATGGATTATAAATTGGCTTCTTAGTTAAGAGTACAGTACTGGCAGTAGCAAGTGGGTTTTTAAGATCATCTACTTATATATTCATAACTGATTAGTTTTGATTTTCAAAACCTACTTTTAAAAGAATATGATAAAAGCCCTGTCAAAAAATAAAACCTGAAGTATATGACATTGTATTATATCATATATAATACATACACAATTATCATGATAGTTAGTTTATCACTATTGTACCACGATCGAAAGGAAAGCAATTTACAAACACAAGCCTAAGCAAATTAAATCTCTATACTAGGGACATAATGAAGGAAGCCGAAATAGTATATAATTACATTATATATACATATATATATATTTATCATCAGTTCCACAGTGATACTCGCAGCTGATTGGTCAATTGCTGTTGGATACTGGATTGTATTTCATTGCCTCTCAATAAATGGCAATGTTAGGATCCGGATAAATGTTTCTTATCCCCACTCTCAAATTGAGGCTCCCACTCTCAATGTTATATCCCACTCTCAAATTGAGGCTCCCACTCTCAATGTTTTATCCCACTCTCAAATTGAGGCTCCCTCTCAATGTTATATCCCACTTCGCCATGGTTTGACCTCGAGTTTACAGGTCACAGCCTCGTTTTTTATATCACAAGACACACAAAAAGAATAAAAAAACAAAATAAGGAATAAAAAAATTAAATTAAAACAAAAAAAATTTAAAAAAATTTCGAAAAAAAAAATTCAAAATTTTTTCAAAAAAAAAAAATTCAATAGTTTTTTCAAAAAAAAAAATTCAAAATTTTTCAAAAAAAAAAATCAAAATTTTTCAAAAAAAAAAAAATTTTCAATTTTTTTTAAAGATTTTTTGTTTGAAAATTAAAAAAAAAATTGAAAATAAATAAACATTTTTTTTTTTTTTTTTTTTGATTTAAAAATATATATATATATTTTTTAATATATATTTTTTAATTTAAAAAAGAAACTGATGATAAATTCGTTATCCTCCTTGTAAAAAAGGGATACGGCCTGGCATCTGCGTTCAGCCAGCCGTATCGCACGAGGCCGGAATATCGCACTCGGCCTCCGGCCTCGTGCGATACGGCTGGCTTAGTTCGAAAGATGGAGAAGATGAGTTATCATGAGTTATTATGAACTTAATGGTACCCCAGATCTACACCCTTACTCCACATCCTTTATCTCAACAGGCGTCTAGCCTTAGGCAATGTGCCTAGCAATCCGATCGGGCCACTACTTTCTCGCTTGATGTTGCAAGTTCATATTCGACTGGGGTTTCAATTTGTTTAGTGGATTTTCTAACACATTAACCGTCCCATCGATTACTAGGAATAGGAAGTGCATTATATATATGATTCTGTTCTATTCTCGACTGAGCTCTATTTTATTCGGGGGTTGGGCAGTACTATGACCACCCCAGTCATCGCTATACAGATCAATAAAGATAATCTTTCTTCCCGATCTTAGCGCCCGTCATCCACGATTTTTAGAACGAGTGTGTGGTCAATGCTAGACATATTATTATGACATGCCTATTCACACAGGACATTAGAAATGATATGTTTAGAAGATTAAGTGAAATCGAAGTAAACAAAGGCCAATCTATCTTAGATAAAAGGTGACACTTTAATGTATCTGCTAGGAAAACAATGTTTGGAAGTGTCTATTGAATTGAATAATGATTTCCATATTGAATGTGCTCGGCATATAGATCTTATGTACAGAACTATAGTGACAAGGAGAAAGGGAGTAGGCTAGTCCAAGCTGTGAGGAGCTCGTCTCCATAGGGGGTGATGTGATGATCACTGTGTGGTCGCACAGTCCCATGTAAATATGTACATCATCTGTGTTTCCCCTTGTCATTTAAATTTGTTTGTATTATTTGTTATCCTTGTTATAAGTATATGTATACTCTTTGTAACTTTCGTTACAGTCAATAAATATATATATTCCTAATAAATTCCAGAAAAGTTTTCATTCAATAAGGTATATTTCATATCAGGGAAGAAAATTCACATAAAAAAAAAGATTCACTTTTTTTCGTTCAGGAAAACTGTTTGTTCAGTACCATAACCATGCAGTGAAGCACTTGTCCAGTAAAGACTTCCGTTCATTATTTCCTTCTATCAGTAAGAATTCATTCATAAACCAATTTATTTTTTTCGGTCAATGAATTATCTTTCAGTAAAATGAAGCACCCAGTTTTAATCTGCACTTGGCTTGCCATAGCCGCCTTCCCCCTGCGGATGGGTCAAGCTGAGGATGAAGAGACAGTGAGAAGAAATAGCCCGTGCTATACTCTAAATTTAGAAACTTAGGTGACCCAATTTGCAGCTGTATATACCTCTATTTCCTGTTCTGCACGACACCCTACTGTACAGGTCGCAAAAGAACGGTCTGCAGCAGACTCACTACCCTAAAAGGATGCTCCAGGTTTTCGTGGCCTTACCTACCTGACACTTTGAAGCAGCAGAGGGGAACTGTTTAGCACTACATGATGATAGGTAAATACAGGAGAAAGTCTTCAAACGATTGAAACTTTGTTTGAACTTGCCACACTTACACTAACGACGAAAACTGTGTGTAGATTGTATCGATTTGAAAGTATGCGTAAGAATTATTTCTGCCATATTGAGGCTAAATCATGACTAACCACACGAACTTCTACAGCTCGCTAGATATATTGTAGCTGTGGACGGGTCTTGATATCCGTACTGCACTATACACGTATGACATCCCCATAGGGTGGCTAACATGATTTTCTACCCCGAGTGAGTATTGTCAACCGGGGCGTAGCCCGGTGACGACAATGCTCGCGAGGGGTAGATAATCTTGTTAGCCACTCCATAGGGGTGTCATATTTGTCGTATTATACCGAACAACTCCCAGAATTAATTGACTGTGAACTAGAATGCCACTTTAAACTGTAATTAAGGCCAAAAGCTCTCGGACAGAACAATATATAAGCAGCAAGTGTATCCTCTACATGCTTACCTACATTAGGCCTGCATGCTGACCTTAGTCTTACTTTCGTTTAATCTCCCTCTAATGAGGGAGGCTTAAGGACATACAGGACAATTCGCTCAAGTCACGGATTTCCACCAAATTTGGTACAGAGATTCCTCGGACCACCCTCTCTCGAAATCCTGAAAAATTAAGGGATGAGGTGTTTCATTCTCCCCCAACAGGGCGCCCCCTTCAGGGCAATTTAGACAACTGTTCAAAATTCACAGATTTTCGTGTAGTAATAACAGAGAAGTAAAATGACAGAAAAACGATAATGCATTACAAATATTCTTTAGTATATATAAATTTCATTTTCAGTTCCAAAAATATGGTTCCATTGTTTTGTTGTCAATTTAGGTGGCGCTACTCTGGCAAGTTCACCCATGGTACCTCCGTATTGTGGGAAATTGGTGAAGTTATAGAAAAAATCTCCACATTCAGATTTTTATTTAAACTTCCTGTAATTGTTCTTTGGACCAAGTATTTTCATAAAACAAATTTTAAAATGGGGGTCAATCGTCTTGTTTCCAAGCTAGGGGGCGCCACATTACCAACATTTCATACAGAACTCTTCAATATTGCGGGAAGTTGGTGAAGCTATAGAAAAAATCTCCACATTCAGATTTTTCTTAAACTTCCTGTAATTGTTCTTTGGACCAAGTATTTTCATAAAACAAATTAAAAAATGGGGGTCAATCGTCTTGTTTCCAAGCTAGGGGGCGCCACATTACCAACATTTCATACAGAACTCTTCAATATTGCAGGAAGTTGGTGAAGCTATAGAAAAAATCTCCAAGTTCAGATTTTTCTTAAACTTCCTGTAATTGTTCTTTGGACCATATATTTTCATAAAACAAATTTTAATATGATGCTGGCATGGCCAGGAAGCGAGCGCGAAGCTTCAGATGATTTCGTTTTTGTTATGACCATAAAATTAATTGCACACAATTACTACAATTCCAACCCGTCGCAAAATCATCATTTTGTAACATATTTAAGAGAGCAATTAAAAGCTAGTAGAACGAACTGTGAGGTTTTGAAATTTGAAACCTGGCGAGTAATTTATTTTTGCCGTAAATATTGAGTCCATCACAGTGGCAACTTTTCCGGCTACTAAAGATTTCAACCTTTCCCAGAATCTTCATTTTGCTACAGATTTAAAAGCAAATAAAATATTTAAAAGAGAAGCATGTAGAGGATATTGTGGTGATTCTAACGATCTACACCGCATTAAAATTAACCCACGGAAAGGCGTAGCTTCGGACGATTTCATTTCATACTGACCAAAAGAAAGCATAGGTTGAGCGAAAAATAAATTGCATAAAAATTACAGCAATTTCAACCAGTCGCAAAATCGTTATTTCTCAACAGAGTTGAAAGCCAATTAAGAAGCATGTAAAGGAAATTATGACAGATCTAACGATTTAAATCACATTAAAATTGACCCAGGGAAAGGCGTAGTTTCGAATAATTTCATATTATACTGAACAAAAGATAGCATTGCGATTGAGCGAAAACAATTGGTATTAGAATTACAACGATTCCCACCTGTCGCAAAATCTGTATTACACAACAGAATTGAGAGCAAATTGAGGAAATTGTGACCGTTTTGACGATATAAATCGCAATAAAATTGACCCACAGAAGGGCGTAGTTTCGGATGATTTCATTCCATACTGACCAAAAGATAGCATTGAGATTGAGCAAAATTAAATTGGCATTTTAAAAGATTACAACGATTTCAGCCTGTTGCAAAATCTTCATTTCTCAACAGATTTGAAAGCCAATTACGAAGCATGTTGAGGAAATTGTGGCGGTTCTAACAATTTAATCTGTATTAGAATTGACCCACGTAGAGGCGTAGCTTCGGATGATTACATTTCATACTGACCAAAAGATAGCATTGAGGTTGAGCGAAAAAAATTGGCATTAAAATTACACCGATTTCAACCTGTCGCAAAATCTTCATTTCGCAATAGATTTTAGAGAGAATTAAACGGCAGGTAGAATTAGTTGTGGCGGTTGTGATGATTCAAACGGCAAGAAAATCGACCCACGGAAAGGCGAGTATTTATAAATCTATATTTACAGTGGACATATAGTCCACCACCGTCACCGTGCCAGCATAATCCTCGACGTCGCGTGAGCAGTGAGGTGTTACTTTGTTGCGTAGTTGCGCGTGATGCCTGATCAAAACGCAGTAAAATTGCAGCTATTGAAACGTTTATACCGTGTTGCGCTGTTTACTTAACTATAAGAGCTAGTTAGTTCGAAATATGGAGAAGATGAGTTATCATGAGTTATTATGAACTTAATATGACCCCAGATCTACACCCTTACTCCACATCCTTTATCTCAACAGGCGTCTAGTCTTAGGCAATGTGCCTAGCAATCCGATTGGGCCACTACTTTCTCGCTTGATGTTGCAAGTTCATATTCGACTGGGGTTTCAATTTGTTTTGTGGATTTTCTAACACATTAACCGTCCCATCGATTACTAGGAATAGGAAGTGCATTATATATATGATTCTGTTCTATTCTCGACTGAGCTCTATTTTATTCGGGGGTTGGGCAGTACTATGACCACCCCAGTCATCGCTATACAGGTCAATAAAGATAATCTTTCTTCCCGATCTTAGCGCCCGTCATCCACGATTTTTAGAACGAGTGTGTGGTCAATGCATTCCTAGGGCAGGTTTACGGTGAACATTCCTAATAGATTTCAGAAAAGCTTTCATTCAATAAGGTATATTTCATATCAGGGAAGAAAATTCACATATAAAAAAAGATTCACTATTTTTCGTTCAGGAAAACTGTTTGTTCAGTACCATAACCATGCAGTGAAGCACTTGTCCAGTAAAGACTTCCGTTCATTATTTCCTTCTATCAGTAAGAATGCTTTCATAAACCAATTTACTTTTTTCGGTCAATGAATAATTTTTCAGTAAAATAAAGCACCCAGTTTTAATCTGCACTTGGCTTGCCATAGCCACCCCGGCCAGCCCCCCCCCCCCCCCCCCCCCGCGGAGGGGTCAAGCTGGGGATGAACTTGAAGAGACGGTGAGAAGAAGTGGCCCGTGCTATACTCTAATTTTAGAAACATTAGTGACCCAATTTGCAGCTGTATATACCTCTATTTCCTGTTCTGTCACAACACCCTACTGTACAGGTCGCAAAAGAACGGTCCGCAGCAGTCACTACGCTAAGAGGATGCTCCAGCAAGGTATTCGTGGCCTTACCTACCTGACACTTAGAAGCAGCAGAGGGGAACTGTTTAGCACTATATGATGATAGGTAAATACAGGAGAAAGTCTTCAAACGATTGAAACTTGGCCACATTAACGACGAAAACTGTGTGTAGATTGTATCGATTTGAAAGTATGCGTAAGAATTATTTCTGCCATATTAAGGCTAAATCGTAACTAACCACACGAACTTCTACAGCTCGCTAGATATATTGTAGCTGTGGACGGGTCTTGATATCCGTACTGCACTATACACGTATGACATCCCCATTGGGTGGCTAGCATGATTTTCTACCCCGAGTGAGTATTGTCACCCGGGGCGTAGCCCGGTGACGACAATGCTTGCGAGGGGTAGATAATCTTGTTAGCCACCCCATAGGGGTGTCATATTTGTCGTATTATACTGAACAACCCCCAGAGTTAATTGACTGTGAACTAGAATGCCACATTAAGGTGATGGTCTAGTACACCAAGATTATCACCACTAGGTGGTGTCCTCGGCTGGCCCCTAAGAATGGATATCAAAACAAAAGATTACACATGAGTAGTGATCATTCGCCACGAATCTCGCCCTAGCAACTTGCATTTGTGTTACGGCCATGAGAACAAAGGGCGGGGCTCTTGTGGCCTTGTTAAATTGGTTCCAAACGACATGGCTGTCTGCATTGACCATGCAGATTCCTTCGGCCTAGACCATTTTGACTAAAATTTTCATCTCATTTTTTGGCTGAAAGTGAATAATGATTAAGTCTTCGAAGCCAGTATTTTAGAGTATGACAGATATGAACCCCGTCTAGGTGCAAGGTCATGTCACAGGTACCTTGAATTCTGACAGGACCTGAAAATCAGCATTTTCTATGTAAACCACGTGCTGTTATTAATTTTGAGGCTTATGGGAACCTTCAAAAAAGTTTTAAAGATACTCACCGAGCAGATCCCCTGTTGAGGTAAGACCTTGCACCTTACCAACGACATGAATGATTATATGGTAGACTCTCATTTTCTAAGTGAAGGGTGAGTCTTGACATTTTGCCAAAAATCGAAACACATCCAGATATGTTCTTTAAGAGTGCCACATTACCTCAAAATAGGCACTTATTGATAAATTTACCATTATTCGGCAATTATGAGATGTAACCTTTGTAATAGCATAAGTGCCGTAGTCTTAATTAAACTCAGATATCAGATATTCAAGTTTTAAAAATGACCCGTGTATTGAGTAGGGTTCTACTTTAAACTGTAATTAAGGCTAAAAGCTCTCGGACAGAACAATATATAAGCAGCAAGTGTATCTTATACATGCTTACCCACATTAGGCCTGCATTCTGACCTTCTTAGTCCTACTTTCGTTTAATCTCCCTCAAAAGAGGGAGCCTAAAGTTTAACTTTAAGCTCCCTCGTTTGAGGAATTGAAGTCTACAACAGATTTGGGCCAGCTCTGTAGACTAATCAGAATACAGTATCTTCAAATGAGGTATAACAAAAGTGTTTCACACACGAACTCATGCATCTGTAGATCCTTCCAGGCCCAATCCAATGACAAATGACCCTGGACAAACAAGAAAGAAAGAGAATAGCACTAAGTGTTCATAACCAGTACGTGTGTGAAACACTTTGGTCCTACGTATCTCAAGACACTCCTGTATCTACACTATATCTACTGAGCTGGAGCAAGTTTCTGTGAACTAACTGGCTGTTATTGGTGGCATAAATCGGAGTATCTGAGGAAAACCACTACTCAACTCCATGTCACTGGCAACTTTCTCTCACCAAAATCAGCTTGGAACCCTTATTTAAAGGCAAAGTAGGGTATTAGACAAGGTGATAGTAAAGGTAAAAGTATTCGGTTTAGAGTCTTGTATCCACCGAAGCGCTCACACGACCTTTCCTCCCCTAGCAGGCCTATACACACGGAAACCATTTCAATCCCCCAGGGGATATTCCAGAGCAACTGGCAGCGTATAGCGCACACGCTCTAAGCACTGCCTTATTTATGCTAGGTACCCATTTTGCAGTTGGATGGACTGAAGCAATGTGGCATAAACTGTCTTGCCCAAGGACAGACCAAAGTACCCTGGCTGGGAATTGAACCAGCGACCCTCTGATTACTAGTCCGACACCTAACCAACTGAGCTACTTGGTCCCCTTGATAGTGACATCTAAAACTTAAAGTCCATATGAAAAAATCCATTAAACTTTGCATAAGCTTTCTACGTCAGATTCCCTTTGAAAATCATAAATAAAAAGGAGGGTCGCCAGTCACTCTGCCTACATAGGTGGCGCCAAAGTGGCATTAAATTTGCAAATTTCACGTCTTAAATTGAAAGACCATTTAAAATAATACCCGCAGTTAGAATTTCATCAAACCATGCATGGGCGTTCATTGGCAATTCTCCTTTGAATATCTAAAATAAAAGGAGGGTCACCAGCCATGTCGTCCATAAAGGTTGCGCCTTGTAAGTGTCACTTACCGGTACGCTTGTGCATTACGCTGTTTGCCACTTTGGTGCCACCTATATGGACAGCATGACTGGTAAACCCCCTTTTTATTAGATGTCACTGTCACCTTGTTGATTACCCTACCGTTCATGTTAGGCTACTCTGTTCCATTTCTGCAGTTACTATACCTTATCACATACAGACGTGATATATGTTATATATTTTGGTACAGGTATTCGACTCTTGAAGCTCGACCTGATGTACTCCGCACTTAAGGGTGTATTCATCTGAACGATCTCCATGTAATTGGCGGGGCCCTCAGGCCGCGCCTACCTGGGAAGCTGTTTTGAGATGTTCATGGGCGAGACGTCCGTGCTCAAAATCCTGAGGCCGGACTGAATATAATTCTCTATTCTGATTGGTTATAATATAAATGTTGCCTTTGCCGCGGAAAATCGTGCCTTCCTTATTTTAATTTAGCATGAAGTTTTCAAATATATAAAATATTTTAAGCGGACATAAAGTATATTTTTCAGTATAGGAAGGAAAATTACTAAGAAAAAGTTACTATGTGTATAGACTAGCGCCAGTGTCACAATCACGTCACGGATTAGAGACTGCTATCGCCCACCATCTATTGTTGGCGTGAAACGGCTCATAGGACTGGCACTAGTCTACTATGTGTATAGAATGAAATCAGGAGACTTCGTAACCAAACTGGTTCGTAACCAAACTGATGCGTACCCAAGTAGCTTCGCACCCAAGAGATTTCGAAGTCTCCAGCTTGCGCCTAGAATTCCGATATTTGTTTCATTTCTACAAAAATGATACAAATCTAGTCATAAATTATTTTGCTCTATAATGTTAATGTTCTTTATACATCCGGTTCCTTCACAAGTTCATAAATAACTTGGCCCCGCCTTTTGACTATTGATGCATTGCATCTACAACCGTACTTGTTTTACCTGGCATTGAAAGCTCAAATAACATTGATAAAATAGTATCCAAATTCTACCTGATAGGCAAATCTCGAAAAGGCTGAAGAAGAGGCCGTCGATCCAGACTGAATCAAAGGCCTTGGATACGTCGAAATAGGCAACAGAGCAGTTTTTGTTGCTCTCTATTGACGTAGCCAAGGCCTCTTGTAACGTGAGGGCAGAGTGCACACAGGAATGGCCTTTTCTGCAAGCTACCTGCAAATCAGATATTATACCTTCTCCTATCCGCACATGGTCAATATTTTTCTCCTTTACAAAGTAATTCAAAATGTATTCCTAAAGGTATTTGAAAAGATTAGTGAAGTTGATCTGGAACTCCTCTTTTAATAGTTCCATATGTATGATTCAACTTGTTTTTGAGTATAGATTATAACAGAACCGACAATCACTAAAATTCTGAAAGGTAATTTTGTCTGTCAATTTCAATGAGGTAAACATTCCTTTGATTATTAGAGAACAAAAGAACTTACTATAAGTTTCACAGGGACATATCTAACTAGGGAGTACTATCAAAATCATAATTTAATGTCTTCCCACGTGAAAAATAGGAGTATATTTCCACTTAGACTAACAATTCTAATATGATGCTGGCATGGCCAGGAAGCGAGCGCGAAGCTTCGGATGATTTTTTTTGTTCTGACCAGATAAGATTAATTGTATGAAATCACTACCATTTCCACCTGTCGCAAAATCATCATTTTGTAAGAGGTTTAATAGAGCAGTAAAAGGCTAGTAGAAGTAATTGTGAGATTTTGAAATTTGAAACCTGGCGAGTAATTGATTTTTGCCGTAAACATTGGGTCCACCACTGTGGCAACTTTTACCGCTACTAATGATGTCATCAAACACACTAAGATGATTTCATTTCATACTGACCAAAAGAAAACAAATGGCATAGAATTTACAACAATTTCCACCTGTCCCTAAATCTTCCTTTTTCAACAGATTTAAAAGTAAATTGAGGAGCACGTAGAGGAAATTGTGGCAGTTTTAAAGGTTTAAATCGCATTAAAATTGACCAAAGGAAAGGCGTAGCTTCGGATAATTTTATTTCATACTTACCAAAAGATAGCATAGATTGCGCGAAAAAATTGGCATTGAAATTACAACGATTTCAACCTGACGCAATATCTTTATCTTTATAACGATTTAAACTGCATTAAAATTAACCAACCGAAAGGTGTAGCTTCGGATGATTACTTTTCATACTGACCAATAGAGCATAGATTAAGCGAAATAAAAATTGGCATAAAATTTACATATGTCTCAACCTGTCCCTTAATATTCATTTCTCAACAAATTTAAAAGCAAATTGAGAAGCACTTAGAGGAAATGGTGGAGGTTCTAACGATTCAAACCGCATTATAATTGACCAACGGAAAGCATGTATGATTCGAATGATTTCATTTCATACTGACCAAAAGATAGCATAGATTCAGCGAAAAAAAACGGCTTTAAAATTACAACAATTTCAACCTGTCGCAATATCTGCATGTTTCAATAGATTTGACAGTCAATTAAGAAGCATGAATAGAAAATTGTGGGGGTTCTAACGATTTAAACCGCATTAAAATTGACCAACGGAAAGGCGTAGCTTTGGATGTTTTCATTATATGCTGCCCAATAGAGCAAAGATTAAGCGGAAAAAAATGGCATAAAATTTACAATTTCAACCTGTCCCTTAATCTTCATTTTTCAACAAATCTAAACGTAAATTGAGAAGCAGTTAGAGGAAATTATGGCGGTTCTGACGATTCAAACCGCATTTAAATTGACCAACGGAAAGGCGTAGCTTCGGATGATTTCATTACTGACCAAAAGATAGCATAGATTGGCCGAAGAAATTGGCATTAAAATTACAATTTCAACCTGTCGCAAAACCCTTATGCATCAGTCAATTGAATCCCTGGGAGGGGGGGGGGGGGGGCCGGGACTTGGCCGGGAAACACGGTGCTTCTGCTAAATACTGCTTAAAATAGCTGCCCGGTGTACCGGGATTACTGTGATTTATTGTTGCTGTCCCGAGGCGGTGCATGATAGGCGGGGATTTGAATGGTGGCGTCATACTTTGCTGCCACGATTCCAGTAGGCCTATCAGCCGGGCGCACCCGGCCTCTGCTAGGTCCACTGTGTTGACCAACTACGGACTATTGTGCGCAGTCTACCTAACGCGCGACCGTTTCTTTGATATGTTGTGACAATGGTCATACTATTACACCTATAGCGTAAGGTATGACCAATGCCACAACATTTCAAAGATACGATCGCGCTAACCGCTCCTTCTTCGGTGCGAAGAAGACGATTTTGTTGTGTCACACGTGGGAGCAGGGGCCAGTTGCACCAACGTGACTTAGGTTCAAACTCAGGCTCAAGGCTCAACTTGATTGTCTACAACAATACATGCTATTGTTGTAGACAATCAAGTTGAGACTTGAGCCTGAGTTTGAGCCTGGGTCACGTTGGTGCAACTGGCCCCAGGACGGCGTGGTAAATATGATAATGATAATAATAATTGAAAAAAGATATAGCGCCCTATCTACCTGTAATGTGTTCATAAGCGCTTTAAAGAATAGTCAGTGGACACATGTTTATAGTGACAGTCCTTGTAGTCGATGAAATAGCAATGTTTCTTGGAAGTTTTGCACACTATCAGCAGCCTTGATGTCAGGTAGCTCATGAGATGGATCATATTTAATTATTTACATAAGATGATCCTATTCCCAATGACATGGTGAATGGGATAAATACAAAAAATGAAAAATAAGATAAAATAGAATTGAAATATTCCCCCCCCCCCCCCCCCAATTTTTTTTTTTTAAATCAAATTGATCACTTAATTCAGGTTGATTGTTTTGGTATGGGTTAATACACATATATTGTAACAGTGTGAAGGGACCCTGGGCTGTGTGACAATTCTAGTGCACTGGGGGCTTATTATTTGAGTTACATAAAGAGAAAAATTACTTATTAAAGAAATATTTACAAAAAAAAAGAAAAAAACTTTTCTAAAATAAAAATTGATTATTTGATTGTATGAATAGAACCTGGGCTGTTTGAGTGCATTGGGGGCTTATTGTTTGAGTTACCTGAACTGGTGAAATGTTTTAGAAGAAAATAAAGAGAAAAATGACTTAGTATAGAAATATTTACTACAAAAAAAAAAGAAAAAAAAAACATTTCTTAAATAGAAATTGATTATTTGATTGTTAGCATAGAACCTGGACTGTTTGACAGTTTGAGTGCACTGGGGGCTTATTGTTTGAGTAACCTGAACTGGTGAAATGTTTTAGAAGAAAATAAAGAGAAAAATGACTTAGTAAAGTCAAATTTACCACCAAAAAAAGAAAAAAAACTTTTCTTAAATAAAAATTGATTATTTGGGCCTAGTTAGTATTGGCTCCTTGAAATTCATTTGGGCTCCCTCGAAAAAATCCAGGGAGCCCAGAGGGCTCCCTGAAAATTCCCAGAGCTCCCTAGAAAAAATCCAGGGAGCCCGGAGGGAAAAAATTGTAATTTCAAGCCCTGGGTAAGTTGTAAAACCTGGGTTGGGATCGGATGCTGGACTCTCAATCACTGAGCTGCCTGATGAAATTTCAGCTGGACTGATGAAATGTATTGCACTGAAATAAAATTGAAAATGATAATACTGATGAACCATCATATGAAATCTGAGTCCATAAGACCACTTGGCCACATGTACTATGAGTTTAAATTTGATTTCAATGTTTAATTGATCTCTGATTGTATAGAGCTCTACATGGTTCATCTAGGGGTAGTTTTCATCTGATCATAATTTGGGATGCAAATGAGGGGAAAACTTTCTGCACCATATATGGATCTCATGTCACCATTTATTAAAGAGTCCTGTCCAAAATCCATGGCGACAGACAGATGTGAAATGCACTGTAACCTATTGTTGAATATATTGAATTTAGGTCTGATTTTTTCACTCTGCCATCAACCATTTTCTTATGCCAACACCCAATGTTTTCCCAACAGGGGCCCCGAAAAATGTTTGCTCAGGGTAACCCTACCCTACTAATGGCTACTTAGTTTTTCTCCCCTACCCTAATGGGGTTTCTTCCAATCCTTAAGTCCAGGTCAGGAAAAAATAGGGAAAGACATCCCAATCATGGACATAAACACATGAATAGTTGTATACGACCTTGAATAATAGCTGAAGTAAGTGAGCTGTACATCCTTCAAAAGACAAGTCAAACAAATGTTCCTGGTAAGCAAATCTCAACCTTATGGTTTTCAGTGTGAAAAAACAAACAAAAAAAACACTACCTACCCTGCCTATTTTTCGGCAAGCATTTTTTCTTCTTGGTCGAGCAAACCTTTTTTTTTTGCTTGACCAAAAAGAAAAAAAAGGATTTATTGGTTCTGGTGGGTATAACCTTTTTCAGGGTATGATTTTTCAAACCTCTCCAAACAGTGCCTCAACAGAACAGTGGGCATCATTCGATCACTTATCAAAGGTCATCTTAGTTTTCAAAATTCACCACTATGGGTTGATGTGAATTATTTGTCTGCACAATATCTCAAGAACCACTTCATGAAACATTTTCCTAATTTGTGGTTGCTTCTTCGGAAGTTTCTTGGGGCTCAATTACATTTATTGGTGGTCATCTCAGTTTTCAAAGCTCACCACTTGGGGGCAATGTGAATTATTTGTCAGCACAATATCTCAAGAACCACTTGATGAAATATTTTCCTATTTAGTGGTTGCTTCTTCGGAAGTTTCTTGGGATGCTCACACAGGAAACACACCCCAGGCTTTGACCATGGCTTGAAGTTGCCCAAATGTGCCTCTCTGTGGTAACCTTGGGGAAGTAGAATATCAAATTCCCTAGGAAGGTTGACTTGAAGATGGGAAAGTTGAAACAGACTACTCAATCATTCACTTAAGGAGTTCAAAAAAAGCAGCCATCTGTTGAACTCATTCTATGACCCTATGCCCAACACTTGTTTATACTTTTTCTACAATCACTTCATTGTAGATAAACATTTCCAGTGTACTGCAGTGCAATACACAGAGTGTATATATACTTTTAAAACTGAATTGTAATTCAGAGACTTTCCATTGACAATGGTATCACAATGGATGTCAGGTGTTTAATAAAAGTAATGTGAAGGGTGTCTTCTCCAAGTCTAAAATTTTATTTTTATAACTGCTGAAGGTTTTGTTATTTGTGATGTAACTGCTAAGATGTTTGTGGTTTATTTTCACAAAATAAAAAGTTGAAATCTTAGGAACTTGTATATGTTTGTTGAGCATGCCCCAGGGGTGGGGCATACTGCCACAGAATTGGTCCCTGCCAGTGGGGATGAGTGCTATTTATTGATTTATTCCTGAGCAGTATCCCCGCATGTCCCGGCCCCCCCTCCCGGGGATTCAATTGACTGGTGCATTATTTCTCAACAGATGTAAAAGCAAATTCAGAGGTGTGTAGACGAAATTGTGGCGGTTCTAACAATTTAAACCGCATGAAAATTGAGCCACGGAAACGTGCAGCTTCGGATGATTTCATTTCATACTGAACAAAAGATAGCATAAATTGAGCGAAAAAAATTGGCATTAAAACTGCAACGATTTCAACCTGTCGCAAAATCGTCATTTCGCAACAGATTTGAGAGAGAACTAAGTGGCAAGTAGAATGTGTTGTGCCGGTTTTAATGCTTCAAACCGCAATAAAATTGACCCACGGAAAAGCGAGTATTTATAAATTTAGTTTTACTGTTCAACATATCGTCCACCACCCCGTCACCGCCTGTCGGCTTTCCCCGACGTCGCGTGAGCATTGCAATGTTACTTTGTTGCGTAGTTTCGCGTGATGCTTGATCGAAACGCTATTTTGATTCAATTCGAAGGGAACACTCCATACTTATTACGTGTCAAAGCAATGCTCGAAATATGAAAAGATCTGGCGGCAAAATATGCCCTGAAAGCAAAAGGTGATGTTCATTTCCCAGACTTCCCTTCAGACTTCAGAAACTTGCGCCTGCGTGACCGGATGTACTAAATAATACTTCCGTTTTCGCGCGTGAGACCACATTGTTGGCACCTCAAAACTTTTCTGGTACATATACAGATTGAATGTATACATTGTATCTACATACGTACACACACGTACGTTACATGAATGCTCGCTTGCGCTAGCTGCACTTCGTGCAGCAGCGCTGGCGCGCTCGCTATTATTTTCTGTCTCTAGCACACCAGAAAGGGAGGGGGGGGACTGAAAAATGCTTCACCGGTCCCTTTTATCACAAGTTGCAGAAAGAGGCTGCCACCTATCTACCTAATCAATTGCTCTTCTTTATAGTATTGGCTGTGTTAATGCAATTCGAATACTCCTTTGCCAGCCCATACATTTACTACTTGCATAATTTGTAACCAACATAATAGCAGAATAATAGAAGCTTTAATCATTTAAGCCAAAGTAAAAAGCAGTTGGAAGATTGGCTGATTAAAGATTTTGAAAAAGGAGACGAGGATGAATATCATAACATCATCACCTCGTCACAGTGATAGAATGTTTGTAGCATACAGTGTCATCACCTTCATAATCAGTCTGGTCATCTTCCGCCTCATAGCACCAAGACTGTGTTCATACTTCATACCAGCATACTGCCACCTCTCCAAGAACGACAAGCTGAGATGGAACTCTACAGTCGTTTCCCAGTGCTTTGCCATGTCAATCAGCTGTGTTACAGTATACAGATTTGTTTCAAATGATGGACTTTACCTGGATGCAATATGGGGATCTTCAAGCGTGATCCCGCTGGAGTTTGGCCTAGCAGTGGGGTATATGATAGAAGATATTGTTATCAAGTTACTAGAACCATCAGCCCTTTTTGAACTGCAATACATATGCCATTATGTAGCAGTATTAGTTGGAGTTTTATCTGCTGGCGCCACTGGATCATGCGCCTTTTTTGTTTTCCACCGTTTCATGCATGAGATACTGTACAACTGGTAATTTTTGCGTGTAGTAAATATTGCGTTTTTTTCATTTTCTCTTTTATGCGTGTTTTAATTAATGCGAACGCCACCAGACGTCAGATATCTGAAACAGAAGGGACAGATTTATGCGTGTTTTAATTATTGCGTCCTCATGCATTCGCATTAAAACGCAATAATTAAAATCACGCAATCATTACCAGTTTTACAGTATCCAACATATTCCTCAACTTTTTAAAGTTTTTCAGTTTTCTTCGAGTTGAGAATAAGTCTCCTCTTTATCTTGCTTATGCAATAGTCTTCACTGTAATGTTCTTCTTCTGCCGGATCGCCATCATGCCATGGTACTGGGTCCAATTCTACAATGGTTCCTGGAGTGACATTGTTCAACCCCCTGTATTCATGTTCTATGTAGTAGGTGGGGTTGGTGTTGCTCTTGATGTCATGAATTTTTATTGGTTCTATCATACTGTTAAAGGGTTGCTTAGAGTCCTCAGAAAAGAAGGGGGTAGTTGCAAAGAAACTTCATTGACAGAAGGTAGTGGCTAATTTGCATCTGCGGCTTCCTTCTACTTAGGAACCTGATACGCCCTTGCTAAAACACATTGCATGCATGAAGGGTGACTAACTTGGTGACGGAATAATATATGCTTTTATCATGAAAGATAAACAGTTTAAACATTAACTACTTCAGGAAGAATAACTGCTTCAGGGAGAAGTTAAGAACCATTGACCCGGTCTTGCAAACCTGCCCACGACCATCTGCAATTGTGAATGGAAAGTTGAACTGGCAGTGGATATCTTGCTAATAGTATCATCTTTACTGAGATGTTCTTCTGTCGAATTGTCATCATACTATGGTACTGGAATCATTACTACTATGGTTGCTGGAGTGAGTTTGTTCAGCTACACTTCTACATTTCTTATGTAGTAGTCGTTGTAGATGCTGTTCTTCATGTCATTACATTTCATTGGTTATGCGCACATGCCCAAATAAGCGCACAGGGCCTATTTTTCACGGTTAGAGGGTGAATGACCAGCGCAAATGTCACGAAAAACTTGTAAAACTTCCCCCCAGAAGAAGCAAAATTACATACCTTTCCTCTTGCCGTGTCTGGAGACCAGCACTGAATTCCGCAATTTCAGCAGTTCCTTTGCGCTCTCACTGTTCATATTCGCTGCTTGATTGTTCTATTGACCAATTAACAATCTCATGTGCGCAATTGTAGCTGCAAACGTCTAAGCTAACTGAACATCGAGAGCACACAGGCGCAATAAAGGCCAATGCTCTCCGATCGGAAATCATTGAGGTGTGCGGAAAAACGCAAGATCGCCAATACCCCTGCTTCAGAAAAAATTCCCAGCCTCTATCCGCACCGTGCACTTAATCGGAAAAATATGGTATATATTAGTGTTAAACAGTTGATTAAATCCATTAGGGGCGAAGATGATGTCACTTACTCTCTTCTGTAAGCCATAACTGAGTATTGCTGAAGAGGACATGGTAATGGGGGAGGGATAAATGAACAGCACTAGGTCGAAAATGAGGGAATATTCGAATAAAAATGGTTATGTGTAATTCACATTTTATATCTAAATTCTTACCTGCTAACATTGGAAGGGCTTGCTCTGGGTACCCAGAAGTAGGGCTCTCATTTTTCGAAGTCTCTCCTTATGGAAAGTCCTTACGATGTGCATAGAGGAGGGCTATCTAAAAATAGCCTTAAAACTAAAAATATACCGTAGTTTGCATGATTCCCACTAGGGACCGCACTACTACTGGATGTGACGTCACGGTTGGCGCATGAGCTCTCATCCTCTTCTCTTTTCGGCGCCATTTTCGCTCTATCAATCGGAACTCAACCTCTCAGCATTTTGCGTTCGTTCTTTGTGAACTTGAGCGCCACAGTCCAGACAATTGGGCGAGTATGAAGTGTTTATCTATCGCCAGGACAGGTAATCGTGTCACCGTAATCAGTTGTTTGTGGTTTCTGTCATCTTTAAGATTGTTTTGTATACATTGACCTTCGGCAATGTCAGAGAGTGTCTACAGCGTTGGGTCCAACATGGGCCGTCCTTCCTCTCAGATTCGGTGTGGGGCTTCGCCCTGCCCGAACTTCACCACCCGGCCTTCCTCGTCCGAACCATGGATCGCACACAGGTGCTACTCTAGGCACACCACTTGTAACAGGAATCATACCTGCTCGGTGTGTGAATCCTGGTCGATAGAGACATGGGTGGGGTTCGATTCTTGGATGGCGTAACGCCTCAAAAGATCAGAAAGAGATGCAGCCAACAGGGCCAGGAAGGCCAAGGCACGTAGGGAACGTCCCCTTCTCCTAGACCCAGTGAATCATCAGAACGCGGCAGGACGAGAACTCGCCCCACCGCGACCGCATCTGCGGTCAATACCACATCTGCGTTCTGCACCGTATCTGCAGGCAGCACCGTAATCGCAGGCAGTACCGCAATCGTGTGCAACACCACAATCGCGGTCACATCTGCGGGTAGTACTGCACCTGCAACTACTACTACCCCGTCTGCGGACAGTGTAGGTGAAAGGGGTAGGGCTAGCGTGCCTGAACCGCCTAGGCGATCTCCACGCAAAAGGACGCCCAGCCATCTTTGAAGATGAATCTCTGAGGAGGAAGAAGCCTAAGAAAGCTGTTCCTAGCAAGAAAAAAGGGGGGGGGGGGCACTAAGAGTGGAACCTCTGAGAGGGCCAAAGGTTCCACTACTAGGAGCAGCACACCTATGTGGACCTCTTCGGGGATGACTCGGACGGTGATGATATCCCGCCGCGGGTTGACTCTCCACCTCCGGAAGAGTCAGAGTTCAGGGTTTTTGCCACATCAAATCCACGAATGGTGGAGGCGCCGGCACTGTGGTTGCGAGACCAAGTGGCAAAGAAAGCGTGCAGGGTGGATGATAGAAGGGTTGTCAAAGACGCTGGATCCTTCGGGGACTCGACTCTTACGAGGTTCTTTCCCCTCGTCGAAGGGGACGAAACTCTTCCAAAAGTCCCGATGCAGAATACCTTCGGTCCACCCAGAGGTCTGACTGGGACCCTGCCAAGCCTTTCGGAGCTAAGCCATAGCAGCTACGAAGGAAGCTGAACGTTTCGCAAAACAAGTGGAAAAGAAATCAGCCTTGGTCGCCCGCCTCTCGCTATATCTGAAGAAAACCCAAGGGTTCATCTCTGCCATGATATCAAACTGAGAGAAGGAGGAAGCGGCCCTACTTGCAGGGTTACCTCCTCTGCCCATGCCTGAGTGCATGGTGGACGAGACGTTGGTAGAGGCTGTGTCCCTGGCCAACTAGAGGCCGGTTTTGACCGCAGAGTCCAATTTTTATCGGTAGCCTTGGTGGAGAGCAGACACGTAGTGCCATGATGGCGAACCTGCATCTGAGGGAACTTCCCCTGATGAAAGGGCTACTTTTTTGCAGGTCAATGGACCCCCACAGTGGAATCCACCACTAAGGCCCAGCTCCTGAGCGTCTCACAGGCGCAGTTGGCCCACGATCAGCCCTCTACCTTCCGGGGGGCACTTTGGTATTTAGGGGGGCGCATACGCTCATTATCAAAATTTGAAAATACCCCTAAAGCACTGCTTTCTGGCCAAAAAAGCACCCTTATTTTAATAAAAACGCTGACTTTTTCCAGTAAATAAACACCCCTTCTTTTATCAAAACACTGACATTGGATGAACGGGAATACATATTTTAACTTTAGATTTTAAAATCCTCTGCCTGTTTAGCGGCAGCAAGTGGCGGCAGCAAACTCGGAAGCCCAGTCACTTCGGGAGTCACTCGGCGTCAGAGCTGCGTATATTTCGTTGATTGTAAGGGGATTTTCACCCCCTATACTTCGTACCTGGGTACAAAAAAGTACCATTTCTATTGCAGCCATTCATAAAGGTTTTCCGGACGGGACAACTGTGTCTTCTAACACAGACTTGTCGACCCTTATTAAGGGCATATTCGTGGTAGAACTAGGACACTCAATGAGACGTGGGACCTTCCGATGGTACTGAAGTATCTCGCAGGCCCCCAGTTCGAGCCGCTCCATGTGGCACCGTTGAGGTTGGTGGTGGTCAGAACAGCTTTCCTGCTACAACTGCCCTCGGCCAGACAAGGAAGCTGGGTTCATTCCTGCAGGATGGACGCATGTCATTTGCGGTGAGAAAAATGGAGGAGTTTGCCTTCTCCCATCCCTCCTTTTGGATAAGAACCAATCGGTCTCGTTTACTCCTAGCGAGGTTTTCCTCCTCAGCCTAAAGGAGTTCTCACTGGACGATAAAGTGCATTGCCCTATAAGGGCATTGAAATGGTATTTGGAATTGACCAAACCCTTGCGAGGGGCTGAAAAAGCCCTCTTAATCACGTCAAGGGAGCCTTATTGGAAGACTACTAAGAGCACAATCGCTGGTTGGGTCAAGGAGGCCATCACAGGAGCGTTCCCGCACCTACCTAAAGAACGGAGGCAACGAATGGGCATCAGGGCCCACGACACCAGAGGGGTCGCAACCACTTGGGCTACAATGGCCAGCATGCAATTTGAAGGAATTATGGATGCTGCAGCATGGAGTTGTCCACAAACCTTTGCACAGTTCTATCTTAAAGATATCCCGGCTACAAAGGGACGTTTTAGTAGAGCGGTGTTGGTGACGGCTGGCACAGCATCTAGAAAATAAGAACAGATCCTTCCACAGCTTTCTTAGACATTGATACTCTGCTTCCAATGTGAGCAGGTAAGAATTTAGATATAAAACAGGAGATTAGAAGTAATTTCTTTTTCATGATAAATACTTACCTGCGATCATTGCCCACCCTTCTGTATCATCCCCTAGAATCTGTTCTTCAATGAAGGTATTGCGCCTGAGATGAGAAGAGGATGAGAGCGCATGCGCCAACCGTGACGTCACAACCGGTAGTAGTGCAATCCCTAGTGGGATTCACGCAAACTATGGTATATTTTTAGTTTTAGGGCTATTTAGGGGGGGGGGGGGGGGGGAGGTCTTATATGAAGCGTGACATGTATAAGCTTATTTTGAACCCATATCATTTTGATGACGTATTTGCCTTTCGAGTATTATTCTATTCATGTTCCTACATGTCAACAAGGTACAGTTTTACAGAGTATATCAACATCGAAAAATGAAACATAACATATTGTGGTCAAGGTTCTTAATGCGTTGCATGTTTTGATCCTAGCACTGTATAAGAATGTAGTTTGAGAAAGTTCACACATTTATTCTTCATCATCATTTTCATAGGAAAGGATTGAAAGTTTTTTTCAAATAGTCTTTTCCTTCCTGTGATGTAATGTCTACATTACTCTTGAAGATAAAGTTATTTGTTTCATTTTTCATATTCTATAAATGTGGTTTTTGTTCTTAATTCATTGGATTATAAACAAGCTTCTTGGTTAAGAATATAATACTGTTAGTGGGTTTTCAAAGTCACCTACTAGTATCTTCATATTTGATAAGTTTTAATTTTCAAAACCTACTTCAAAAAGAACATGATAATAACCCTGTCAAAAGTAAAGCCTTAAGTATATTACATTACATTATATCATATACAATATATACACTCTTATCACAATAGTTAGTTTATCACTCATTTACCACAATCGAAAGGAAAGCAATTTACAAACACAAATGTTGGGTAACCTGCGCTTAGTGCTTGAATATTTATGATAGGGACGTTTTTTTTATTTCTAAGAAGTTTTTTTCCTGGGAGTCAACTATGACTATCGTTTGATACATAATACACGTAGCTGAATACAGCAGACACAGAAATACAGAAGGCTGAGGTTACAATGCCGACTGTTTGAGAAAGAAAATGGTGGAGTAAAACCTGTCCTGCCCAGCACTACTCAGTTATGGCTCACAGAAGTGAGCAACTAACAGGCCAGAGACAGCCACTCTGCTTTTTGGCACCGGCTGTGCCATAAGTGCTGAACCCTTTATCACTCAGTGACGCAAAAATGCGCTACATGAGTGCAGCTGCACTTCCTCAGTAGCGCGTTATTACGTCATTGTATTTGTGCACTTATTCCTACGAAGCGCGTTTTTGCGTATTTTGCGTACCTCGATCTTAGATCGCTGGTGTACACATAGTTGTTAAATAAAGATACATAATTATTGCCCTTACCTTTTAATCGTAATCTTTTGTTATGTCGTGCTTATTTTCGGACTTGAAGTCCGTGATTTTTCGACGGTAAAAATCAGACAAAAATATTACTTATAAATGGATATATAGTAAACATAGAAAAAAAACATTTAACAAAAAGAATGATAAATAAAAAATGGAAATAAATGTTTAAAGCACTCACCAGTCTTTGCAGAACAATTGTAGCCTCTGCTACCCTTAGTAACCCTGTATAGCTCTTTAAAACCCTTATAAACATAGATTTTAATCCATAGCGCTAGCAGAATGCACCATCAGTGCACCCAATCAGGAGCTAATACTGCCTTGTAGCCAAGGTAAGAATATAACTACACAACATTGTGTGACTACACAACATTGAAGACTGCATTCAGATACCAGACGAGACTAGTGGTCTAGAGGAAAGTTAATAAGATTCTATTTATATTTGAATTGCATTCGTCATTCCTTACAATTCATATTTTGAGATGCCAGGTTAGAAGGACATGGATATAACAATCCAGACTTTAATGAAATGTAACAGTTACATAATGCTCTTTGCAGAACAATTGCAGCCCCTGCTACCCTTAGTAACCCTGTATAGCTCTGGAAAACACTTATAAACATAGATTTAAATCCATATCGCTCCAACAATGCACTATTGCTGCACCCAATCAGAAGCTATTATTGCCTTGCTGCCATGGTAGGCATATAACAGATAGACATTACATACAGAGTGTAACTACACAGCACAGCATTGAAGACTGCATTTAGATACCAAAATAAGACTAGCGGTCTAGAGAAAAGGTAAGATTCTGTTCATATAGGAATTGCATTTGTCAATCCTTGCAATTTATATCTTAAGTTTAACTGATGTGTTTTGGCATCATTTGAATAACCTGTCTTGGAAATGATTTCATTTCAATTACACTCGCCTCAATATTTCCTGCAGATACCTTGAAGTAAAAGTATGGAAGTGACTGCTTAATCTATGCAGATGCAAGGTAGAAGGAGTGTCTTAAAGGAAGGTCCTTGCTAACAGATATAAACTTAAATATACAAAACAAATTATTGTATATGTATCACGTTTTTATAGACCCGAAGAAAGTTAAGATTAAGAAATCAGTAGGCTTACAAATATCGTAGTCATTTACCTCTTGGATAGACCCGTCGCGACAGTTTCCCAATGCACAGAGGGTCATTTGTATCACTATCATTTATTGCATCTCTGCAACTACAACAACAACTACTACTACTGCTTTGATTTGGAAATTCGCTTTTCATCGCCTTTTTTGCCATATTGCTGACTAGCTACTACTACTACTACTACTACTACTATTGTCACTATTTATACATAACTAACCTCAGTATTTCTAACGCTTATTAACCAGATACTTCCTGGATTACTTTTGTGCTGTAAAATCACGGATTACACCTTGTGATGATATAATTCTGCAATGGCAAGGGCTTGAAATCCACATGTTTTAAGGGAGACTGCCACCGTTCTAGCTAACCAATTGCTCTTCTTCATGAGTATTTGCTCTGCTAATGCAAATTTAATACAGTGTTGTCAACTCATACATTTACTGCTTGCATAAATTGTGACGAACATAATGGCAGAATATAAGATGCTTTTATTATCAAGCCTAATGCTATAAACATAAACCTTTGATCTTACAGGGTCCAGATGTGTGTCTGAGAAAAGTCAACGACTAGCCAGGAATTGCTTCAGGAAAAAAATACTTGAGACACCTCTTATAATACCTAATGAACCAGTGACCTGGCGTTGTGTTTCTGCTGTAATTGTGACTGTCAAGTGGAACAGGTAATTGATTACAGCAACGAGTGTCGTCAACTGACCGTTTTCACCAAAGAATCCTTATCATCGAATAAACTGCTCAATAAAGGGCAAGTAAAGAAGGTAGTTGCAAGATCGGCATTTATCCTGATTGAAGGATATAATGATGAATATAACAACAGCATTCCCGCGTCAGAGTGATAGAATGTCTGTGGCATACAGTGTCATCACCTTCATAATCAGCCTGGTCATCTTTCGGCTCCTAGCACCAAGACTGTCTTCTTACTTCATACCAGCATACTGCCACCTCTCCAAGAACGACAAGCTGAGATGGAACTCTACAGTTGTTTCCCAGTGTTTTGCCATGTCAATCAGCTGTGTTACAGTATACGGATTTGTTTCAAATGATGGACTTTACCTGGATGCGATATGGGGAACTTCAAGCGTGATCCCTCTGGAGTTTGGCCTAGCAGTGGGGTATATGATAGAAGATATTGTTATCAAGTTACTAGAACCATCTGCCCTTTTTGAGCTGCTATACATATGCCATCATGTTGCAGTATTAGTTGGAGTTATATCTGTTGGCTTCACTGGATCATGCACCTTTTTTGTTTTCCACCGTTTCATGCATGAGGTATCCAACATATTCCTAAACTTTCTAAAGTTTTTTAATTTTCTTGGAGTTGAGAAGAAGTCTCCTCTATATCTTGCTAATGGGATAGTCTTCACTGTAATGTTCTTCTTCTGCCGGATTGCCATCATGCCATGGTACTGGGTCCAATTCTACTACGGTTTCTGGGGTGACATTGTGCAGCCCCCTTTATTCATGTTTTATGTGGTAAGTGGGGTTGGTGTTGCCCTTGATGTTATGAATTTTTATTGGTTCTATCTTATTGTTAAAGGATTGCTAACAGTCCTCAGAAAAGTAGAGAGTAGTTACAAGAAACTTGATTGACAAAAGCCTCCAGTGGCTAATTTGCATAGTTACTTGGAATGCACAAAGTTAGAAGTACTACATATGTCTTTCTATGGCATGATAAAGTTTAGAGACTGCCACTAGTCTAATTCACTGCACGTCTTTAATTACCACTGTTAACTCCTTTAAAGCCAGAGTTACACAGCGGCTACATCAACCTACACCTACCTTCTAGTTGCGAACCTGACACGACCTTGCTAAAACTTATTGCATACATAAAGGGTGAACAACTTGGTGACATAATAATAGATTATTTTACCATCAAGGGTTTAAACATTATTAGCCCGTGAGGTGTGTTTGTTTGTGTGTGTGTGGAAAGGACTGGCCAAGAATTTATTTATATATATATATATATATATATATATATATATATATATATATATATATATATATATATATATATATATATATATATATATATATATATATATATATATATACATACATACATACATACATACATACATACATACATACATACATACATACATACATACATACATACATACATACATACATACATACATACATACATACATACATACATACATACATACATACATACATACATACATACATACATACATACATACATACATACATACATACATACATACATATATATATATATATATATATATATATATATATATATATATATATATATATATATATATATATATATATATATATAGGGCCCACCCTGATCTGATGTTGTGGTCCAAGGCGATGTCACTAACACTCATCGTCTCTCACCACTAGCCAAGTTCGAATGGAAGCCTGGTTGTATGAGAAAGATGCCAGTGAAATGGGATTAGGCAGTGGTTTTCATCAGGCACTACAGTTTCTTCAACGATTCAAAACTGTAATGATCAACCCTAATAATGGTGGCCACCCCGATTAATCCTGCGACTACTAGTACCTGTAAAAACGTTTTATGTTTAGATAAATGCACCATCAGAATAATTTACGTTCAAAAGGAGCCTATACACGTCGACTTTCAAATTAGACCTCCCCCAAACCCGTCTTCTTAAAAGCACTCCTCAGTTATGGCTTACAGAAGTGAGTACGTAACAGCTCTGAGAGAGTCATACGGGAGCATCCATCTTGCAAAGGCTCACGCAGGTTTATGGCATCGACTGAGCATCTGCTGTGTCACCAGTGACTAAGAAGTAGCAGTAACATGCCGGGAATCATGGCCTTTCATTTCTTGCTAGTATTTTATTCCTAGCCCATCCCTGAGCACACTCTTTGGAACCAATTAAATCTTCAAAAAGTAAAATTTATGTAGTGGCAGAATTGATCCAGGAATCGGGAGGAATGGAAATTTCTGACTCACTGAAGGAACCTTTCCCTCAGACTAACATGACCCTTTAGTCAATGGTGCCAGGTTCTTTACACGAAAATAGTATATTGATAACAGGAAGTGAAGGAATACGCATACCAGTAAGTCATTAATTGTTCTCAAATGTACCTGCTAACTGACTCGAAAGTGAATAGTACAACCTGATTTCAATTCAAAGCAATTAGGATATTATGGTTTCTAGCCTACAATACAATGCAAAACAAAGAAAAGCCACATATTATAACTTCTAAGGCTTATTGGAGTATTCAATAGCAAAGTGAAGAAGTTTAATCTTAGGAAATTGTGATTGCTTATGGAAAGCTAGAAATGAAAATTAAAAGCTGGAATGGTGAAGTCAGGCTCCCTATTACTGCAGATTCTCTTGAGCATCTCAAACCCGTCACTTACTCACTTCTGTAAGACATAAATGAGTAGTACTGAAGAGGATATGGATATGCTGGGGAAGGTATACATGAACAGTATTATGCTGAAAATGTGGGGAAACCTCCGATATTTGAACAACAATGGTCAGATATAATTCACATTCTAGGGTAATATTGTATATCTTATCTGATGCTGACGAAAAGTAGGGTATAACATTTAAAATTGTTGTCTCATAATACACAATCCTACAATTTTATACAGCAAGCTAATTTGTTGTTATATGTACCAGTATGTTATTTCATTATGTACATTTTGCAAAACACAGCAGGACAGTGTTGAACACATGTTATTATATTGTCCCATTATCACGGAATTATGGAAGAAAGTTAATTCCTGGTTAAGAGAAGTTGGTCTCATTGATTATAACTTAACTGAAACTAGGATAATTCTTGGCGATGTTGAGAATGGAGTTATCCCTACAACAGTGATTCTCCTAACAAAAAAGTAATCTATAATGCTTTCAAAAAAGAAAAAATTCCTGTATTACAACAGGTGCAGAATGAGACAAAAAACCTCTTTTTTCAAGAAAAATATGACTTCCACTTACGACGCAAAATCCATGTTTTCAATAAAAAATGGAATTTGCTTAAAGTGTAAGTTCACCTTCAAAATTAAAAAAGATATGTTGTAGAGCTCAATCTCACCTTTCATAGGACACCTTGATTACAATTGTACTCTGCAGATAAACTGAGATAATACCATTTAAAGGTAGCTTTATGGGGGCTGCCATGTTTATTCAGAGGGAGCCTAATTAGTGATGTTAATTAGATGCGTGTGATGACATGCTGTGACTTCCTGCCTAGTGAGGGAGCTTAGGGGCTAGCTCTAGTGGGCCCAGGGTCTGACACTTAGATTTCAGGCTAGGGGCCAGAAAAGGTCTTTTGACAAAAACTATTGGCCAAAAATAGGATTTCTGGTTATTATACATACTATTTTGGGCCCCTAGTTTGAAAAATCTAGGAGCCCACAGCAAAATCTAGGGGCACATTGCCCCTTGGAAAGATGAACCCTGAGACTGTGGACAGCTCACAACTTGAGCGCAAAGATGGTGAATTGTCAAGCTTTTGGATGCAACTATGATTCTCCAAATAAGCGCATGTACCATTGAAACATGATCAATATACGGTCAATAGCAAAATTCAAAATGTGTTATATTTGCTGTATTTCTCTGTAAACTGTAGGCATTAGTTTAGAAGTAGATTAGCATTAGCATCTTGTAAAATAAGTTGAATATACCATTGATATAATTTTATGTGTTTGTGTGACACAGTAAATGGCCACTGCCAAGGAGGTTTTCCATATCTGCCTGTAAATCCACTAAGAATGAGGCACACAAATAGATGTTGTCCCCACGAATGTCTCTGCTTAAATGAATAAAATCCTTTACCTGTTGTAAATGAGTAATCAAGTTAATAGCTTTTATGAATTAGTATTAAAATACCAATATTACAGCACAATTAGTAGGTGGTTTCTTGGCTTTCTGGTTTCATAATTGTAATTCATTTGCTTGTGGTTTCCTAACAGTAGCTAGCCTGACTGCAATTTGTAGTAGCTGTGCCCAGAGGATGTGTATTGCAGTTAATCTCCTGGGTATAAAGCTTAGGATACCAGAGTACATTGAATTCCTTTGAGAATAATGTGTATTGCAGTCAATTCCTTAGAGGCTAACGCTGACAATACACTCACAGCTTACAAATTGAAAACTTTCATCACAAGATTACAGTGTCTGAACATTGTAGGAAATAGTAAATGCCAGTCTATTTTATAAACAGGTAGAATTTCTTGAGCCCTAAAGCTCATCCATAACCCTTTTACTACAGGTCTCTTTCCCTCATTGCTTTTGCCAAACAGAACCTGGTATACCTCTAGAATAGACAGGTACACACTGAGACACAGTGCCTCTGTTTGTCTGATACACCACTTTCCTCTTTGCAAATCATATACTTATAAGAGCATGTGCTAGTGTATTCAGTTCTGCAGAGCTCCAGAGCTCCAGCCTGCATGTAGCAGTGTGATGTCACTTCCTGTCTCTGATAAGCTCCAAGATGGTGCCTCCATGAACCAGCTGAGGCAGTGAATTTGCTGCATTTTGCAAGATACAAACTTGAATATCTCAGTCAATTTGCGGAGTACAATTATAATCAAGGTGTCCTGAGAAAGGTGACATTGAGCTCTACAACATATCTTTTTTAATTTTGAAGGTGAACTTACACTTTAATTTATACTATAAAAGATAACTTATTATCACCTTCATCATCACTACTCCATATTGTACTTTTAACATGCTTGGAATATATTTGTTCATATAAAAGCATACATATTTAGCATATTACTCTATTGTGCCCGAATTGATTTTACATGCAACTGAATAAAAATGTACTAAAAATAAAAAAATGTTATTTCTGTGTGTTGTCAAGAAACAAAAAACAAAACTCGCGTTTTGTAGAAATTAAAAAAACAAAGTTCTTTGTTTCATTTTCCACATTCTACAAATGTGTTTTTGTTCTTAATTCTTGGATTATAAATTAGCTTCTTAGTTAAGAGTACAGTAGCAAGTGGGTTTTCAAGATCATCTACTTAATTATTCATATCAGATAAGTTATCAAAACCTACTTTAAAAAGAATATGATAAAAGCCCTGTTAAAAACCCCTTAAGTATATTACATTCTAACTTTCATATATAATACATACACACTTATCCTAATAGTTAGTTTATCACTATCTTACCACGATCGAAATGAAAGCAATTTACGCAAATTAAATCCCTATACTAGGGACATAATTAAGGAAGCAGAAATGATACATATATATATATATATATATATATATATATATATATATATATATATATATATATATATATATATATATATATATATATATATATATATATATATATATATTTAATATATATATATATATATATATATATATATATATATATATATATATATATATATATATATATATATTTATATATATATATATATATAATATATATATATATATATATATATATATATATATATATATATATATATATATATATATATATATATATATATATATATATATATATATATATTTACACACACACACACACACACAGAGGAGAACCTTACATGCTCAAAATGCAGATATCTCATTTCAGTAAAATTGCAGCTATTTAATCGTTTATACCGTTATGGGCTGTTTACTTAACTTTAAGAGCGAATTAGTTCGAAAGATGGAGAAGATGAGTTATTGTGAATATGAACTTAATATGACCCTAGATCTACATCCTTATTCCACATCCTTGATCACCACAGGCGTCTAATCTTAGGCATTGTGCATAGCAATCCAATCGGGCCACTGCTTTCTAGCTTGATGTTGTTCATATTAGACTGGGGTTTCAATTTTTTTTGTGGATTTTCTAACATATTAATCGTCCCATCGATTACACTATCATAAAAAAATGTGAAGCGGATTATATATATTGTTCTGTTCTTCTCTCGACCGAGTTTTATTTTATTCGGGGGTCGAGCAGTACTATGACCACTCCATTCATCGCTATACAGGTGAATAAAGATAATCTTTCTTCCCAATTTTAGAAGTCGCCAAAAGCACCCGTCAACCAAGATTTTTAGAACGAGTGTGTGGTCCCCTTTTTCTTCAGTGCTAACCTAGGGCAAGCCGAAGGTAAAAATTCCCAGAAAACTGTTTCGTTTCAGGAACGTTCTCTTTCAGTAAAACATTTATCATATCAGTGAGGAAAATTCATACTGTAGAAAAGTTTATTTTTCCGTGAGATTTATTTTCCCTATTTTCCCCGAATGTTTTCAAACGGGAATAAACAACACAGGAAAAACAATACAGTACATGTTTGAACTTAATAAACACGGAGAAATTGTTTTCCTTAACCATTAATATTTACTCTTTTGTATGATAAAATTAAAAATCTAGATAAAACGGGAAAATTAGAAACGGGGAAAAACTTATGTCTCCTCTTCGGAAATATTAAAAACAGAAACATCCAAAAATGAAAAATTAGGGAAAATTGTTACACGGAGAAATTAGCCATTCTGCAGTATATAAAAAAATCGTTCACTATTTGTCGTTCAGGAAAACTGTTTGTTCAATAACCTAAACATGCAGCAAACCATTTGTCCAGTAAAGACATTCGTTCATTATTTTCTTCTATCAGTAATTCATTCATAAACCACTTTAATTTTTCCGGTCAATATATTGTTCTGTTCTTTTCTCGACCGAGTTTTATTTTATTCGGGAGTCGAGCAGTACTATGACCACCCCATTTATCGCTTTACAGGTGAATAAAGATAATCTTTCTTCCCAATTTTAGAGGACATTCGAAGTCGCCAAAAGCACCCGTCAACCAAGATTTTTTAGAACGAGTGTTCCTTCAGTGCTAATCCAGGGCAAGCCGAAGGTAAAAATTCCCAGTAAACTGTTTTATTTCAGGAACGTTCTCTTTCAGTAAAATATTTATCATATCAGAGAGGAAAATTCATATATAAAAAAATCGTTCACTAATTTTCGTTCAGGAAAACTATTTGTTCCATAACCTAACCATGCAGTAAATCATTTGTCCAGTAAAGACATTCGTTCATTATTTTCTTCTATCAGTAAGAATTCATTCATAAACCAATTTACTTTTTTCGGTCAATGAATTATTTTTCAGTAAAATAAAGCACCCAGTTTTAATCTGCGCTTGGCTTGCCATAGCCGTGCCCCCCCCCCCCCCCCCCACACACACCCTGCGGAGGAGTCAAGCTGAGGATGAAGAGACGGTGAGAAGAAATGGCCCGTGCTATTTTCTAAATTTAGAAATTTAGGTGACCCAATTTGCAGCTGTACATAGTTCTATTTTCTATTCTGCACAACACCCTACTAAGCTTTAAACAGGTCACAAAAGTACGGTCTGGAGCAGTCACTACGCTAAAAGGATGCTCCAGGTATTCGTTGCCTTATCTACTTGTCACTATGCAGCAGAGTAGAGGTAAACGGTTTAACACTATATGATGATATGTAGATAAAGAAGAAAGTCTTCGAACGATTGAAACTTGGTTTGAACTACCCACACGTACGAAGAAAACTGTGTGTAGATTGTATCGATTTGAAAGCATGCATAAGAATTATTTCCGCCATATTGAGGCTGAATGGTGACCAACCACACGAACTTCTCCAGCTCGCTAGACGTGCGGGCGCCAATTCTTTGAATTTTGCGATCTTGATCGCGATACCAGCTATTTTGACTGCGCTCAGCCATCTCCTGTTAAATATCTTAGCGCATCAAGGGGACAGCCAGTGATCACGTGACCACACAAATAACCCGACAATGCGTTTATTACACACTTTTAAGCTTTCTTTTATTATCGTCTGTCAGTGGAATAGTGAATCCTTGGCGTCGTTAGTGTTTGGGCGCCCTATATGTTGGTCATGGGCGTGTTATTTTTCGGAAATTTTCTTGGCGAAGTGTTGGGATACACTTATGTTGTTCGGTGACCGCATGCGAAGTGATTCAGTGACGTCATCGTCTGGTACTTTTTTACACTCGAGGCACGTGATCGTATATGTAGTCAAAATGACATCGTCATCGAAGCGCGAGTGATTGGTCAATGCTCATCACACAGGTGATCATATTTACATTTTTGTAATACTACGTCGAAAACATCAACACTACAACATATCAACGCTTTATTCACGTTTTCCATCCCACCAGATACAAAAAAGATGCTGCTAAAGATAAAAGCGCCGCCATCTATTGGGAGATGTCGCCACTAACTATAAAACCAGAAGATAGACTGGTGTCAGTCTCTTTGAGCCACTGCGCGCAACAATCAGGGGCGGAGGGGTGGGGGAGGGTGGGGGAGTTGGTCCGATGCTGCACACAACATAACATGGGTTCAAAACAAGGAATCATATTTAACTGCAACAACAGCTGAATTGTACCAGTTCTCAATAAAGTATAGTGATACAGAACTATAACAGGCATTGACATGCGGTCGCGGGCGCCTCGTCTCCGCACATTCGCGTTTTCCATCAAAATATTACATGCTCAATACAAAATTTTCTTTCTAGAATTGAGTCCTTCTGGATATATTGGTAATAGTAGGGTATTAGACAAGGTGATAGTGACATCTAAAACTTAAAGTCTATATGAAAAACCCCAGTAAACTTTACATAAGCTTTCTACGTCAGATTTCATAAGTGGCATTAAATTTGCAAATTTCACGTCTTAAATTGAAAGTCCATTAAGAAAAATATCCCCCAGTTAGAATTTCATCAAACCTTGCATGGCTGTTCATTGTCAATTCTCCTTTGAATATTTAATAAAAGGAGGGTCACCAGTCATGCTGTCCATATAGGTTGCGCCAAAGTGTCACTTCCGGTTGTGCATTACGCTGTTTGCCACTTTGGCGCCACCTATATGGACAGCATGGCTGGTGACCCCCCTTTTTGAGATGTCACCGTCACCTTGTCGAATACCTTACCATTCCTTTAAGGTTAATGTTAGGCTACTCCGTTCCATTTCTGCAGTTACTATACCCTGAGATGAGTAGACCGGGATCGGGCACTGTCCATGCATCATCAAATGTCGCTGCCTCCCATCTCCTTGGCAACTATCTGACCTAGAAAGGATGCTGCATGCTAATTGCACAGATCAGATCACGTGACCTTAGAAGTTTTCTTAATCCAAGACGTGACCAAGGCTACACCGCGTAACCCGAGGCGCACATACCCTAGGTGCTAGCATGCTGTGCCTATGGCGTTGCGGTTCAAGGGGATGTATTTCTCTGCTATACCTCTAAATTTGCATGTTAATTTTCTGCTTGTCATTAATTATTTGGCTAATTCTTTACCAAGAAATATCAACCACAGGTATTTGTATCCGTATAATGGTCCGAAAATTGGTAATTTTTTTTTTATAAAAATCAAATGATTATGGTGACGTAGGCCACCCTCTTATGAAGCCTGATACGAACTTTCAGGTTTATCCGAGCACTGCAAAGCGAGAAAAAAGACTTTAAAGTATATTGCCAGGACTTGTCTAATATATATAACACAAGGTGGACAACGAGATCATGTCAAAACGTAAACAAACCACCTTAAATTACTCGCGGCTCAGAACTGTCAGGGAAACACACACACTTTTTGTATCATGTGTTTTCCTTGACCTATTTAGAAGAAACACTTCGGTGGAAATTTCGCTATTCCACATATTTAGCCTCCAAATTGATCATTATCCGTCAGTGACATCCTCCACGTAACCACTCGTAACGGAAGTCGAAATAGCAGATATATTGAAGCAAGGGCCAATCAAAACAGGGGTGGAGTGTCACATGACTTCAATATATCTGCTATTTCGACTTCCGTTACGAGTGGTTACGTGGAGGATGTCACTGACGGATAATGATCAATTTGGAGGCTAAATATGTGGAATAGCGAAATTTCCACCGAAGTGTTTCTTCTAAATAGGTCAAGGAACACACATGATACAAAAAGTGTGTGTGTTTCCCTGACAGTTCTGAGCCGCGAGTAGTTTAAGGTGGTTTGTTTACGTTTTGACATAATCTCGTTGTTCACCTTGTGTTATATATATTAGACAAGTCCTGGCAATATACTTTAAAGTTTTTTTTCTCGCTTTGCAGTGCTCGGATAAACCTGAAAGTTCGTATCAGGCTTCATAAGAGGGTTGCCTACGTCACCATAATCATTTGATTTTTATAAAAAGAAATTACCAATTTTCGGACCATTATACGGATACAAATACCTGTGTATCAACCTTGCTATAATGGAGTGCATCATATGTTAAACAGTAAAGTAGTTTTCTCAGTAATAACTATTTCTATGGCGGAAACATTTCAGGGCCATCTCTAAAAATCGCAGACTTGCTCAGTGGCCTGGGGCAAACAAAAAATTGTTGAGGTGCTATATTGAAATGCATTACTTATAATCAGTTCAAGGCACATTTCCCAGTAATGGCATCGTTTAGGGGGGACACATTGCCTTGATACTGAACCATTGGCCAATCAATTTCTTGCATCTCTTACCTAATGATATCAATAGTGTAGCATAACACTGTATCTGACTTCATAAAAGTAACAGAGTAGAGAAGGACCACTCCACACTAGGGTTCATTGTGTCACACATGAAAATTACTCTCTAAGAATTAATTTTCTTTGGAGAACAATACATGTATTGTTATGATTTAATTTCATACCGTATATCTGTTTTTTTTGGAGGTAATCTAATTTTGGCCTATTTTGGCTCTCCATCTTAAAGAGCCAAAATTAATAAAAGCCAAGAATGCATACCTTCAACACCCCGACTTCAACCCTGAGCTCAGGTTGTGTTGAGCTTAGTTTCTAGTGTGGGCACCAGGTGTCAGTCACTTTATGGCATGTAATGTGAGGTAATCACTGGCCTAAGTGGCATGCTTCATGATAACAATTAAAAATCTCAGCAGCATGTTATGTATAGTTTGTTTAGAAAACACATGTACAGTTGTCTTTTGATCATACTCCCTTGCAAAATCTCTTTGTTTGTAATTACAAGGGGTGCCACTACGCACCTCCTGAGTTCTATTCACCATGGTAAATATACAGTTTTGGTGTTGGATATGACATGTTTTGCTGTTTCAGATACGTTATATGTGTCCAAAACCTGTAATAACCTTAAAATCTGATCATCACCAGAACTATGATTAACCAGCAATATACTAAATTGAGTAGCTTGTCATAAACACTTGTGAATGGCTCACCCTATATATACGACATTGGATAAATATGTTTGATAGTTGACAAAGTACACTTGCTCCAAATTACAAACTCTGTCAGTGAATTGAATTTCTTTTTATTGCTATGCTATCTTGTAACATTGAAAGATTTACAGAAATAATTAGAAATATGACATATTCAAAGTAAATGGTTATATCTGAGACAAGTTCCATTTCTAAGTATCCTGGACACAAAAAGTGAAAAACAAAACATTGTGCAATCAGCAATCAGATAAATAAGAATGAAGTAACACTATGCCTCTATAGGTGGATGGGACGAGGGATAAGGAACTGCACGATCTATGGGAAATAGTTATGTGCCAATATTGTACTTTTAAAAGTAAATTCGTGTTGTCAAAACACACATATATATTTTAAAGATAAACACGAATGTTTCAAAATGAAGTCAATATTTGGAAATGATGATAATTCCTCTTTGATATGTTGCATCTATCCGGCAGCCAAGCATGTCAAGTGAAATATGAATGCACATCCATATCAGGTTGTGATATTATATGCATATCCTTGACAACAGCCAAGGTAGTCATTAATACATGGCGGTTTTGTTGAGAGATCATAGACATATTTAACCATATTGCAAACAATATTCTAACCTCTTCAGAAACAAGTATATCCAGGTGTCCAAACAGTTCCGTTTCTTACACTGCAATTTTCAATCTTGCAAAGAATAACCTTGGACTGCATGGAATTGTAAAAGATATTACTGCTTGATAAACAAATATGACCCTCTCGTTCAAATTTCTTTTCAAAATGAAATGGCCCATGTATTGCATGCAGTTATATCAGCTTCATTGAAAGGTCAATATTTTCCTACCTCACATTACAAAGTAATTCAAAATGTATTTGAAAAGATTAGTGAAGTTAGTCTGCAACTCCTCTTTTAATAGTTCCATACATATGATTTATTTTGTTTTTAAGTATAGATTATTATTTATAAGAAACCGACAATCATTTTTGTGCGGAAGACACTAAATTCTAAAAGGTAGTTTTTATCTGTTAATTTTATTGAAGCAATTATTTTTTGATAATCATTAAACAAAAAAAACAAGTTTCACAGGAACATTTCTAACTGGGGAGGACTATCAAGATTAGGATTAATTTTCTCCCTTGCAAAAAGTAGTAGTAGATTTTATCCTAAGACTAGAAATTCTAATATTTTCTTTCTTTAGCACACCAGAAAGGGGGGGGGGGGGGGGGGGGGGAGGGGGTGTTTGGGCGGAAAAATGCTTCATTGGTTCCACATGATTATGAGTATCCTTTGAGTGTTCTCCCTGTTAATCGAATAGAGCCTTGTTAGCCCGCAAATTTACTGCTTGTATAAATGGTGATACGATGGCAGAATACTAAGTGATTTTATCATTAAGCTTAAATTCTATGAACATTAACCTTTTAACTTATGATATTGCAGAGTGGAGGAGTGTGTCGAAAAGTCAACGACTAGCCAGGAATTTCTTCGAAAAAAAACAGTACTTGGCATGGGCACTTCTGATACCTGATGAACCAGTCACCTGGTCTTGTGCTTTTGCTGCTGAACAGCTTGAATGGCAAGTGAATGGCAAGTAGAACAGGCAGAATATTACAGCAATG
Source organism: Maea johnstoni (assembly GCA_963942565.1). Taxonomy (NCBI): domain Eukaryota; kingdom Metazoa; phylum Annelida; class Polychaeta; order Spionida; family Magelonidae; genus Maea; species Maea johnstoni. Next base: position 26,343,630 of record OZ012695.1, on the reverse strand, counting down.
AAAGCTGTCAGCTAACCGTTTTCCCAAAAAACTCCTCATCGTCAAATGAACTCTTAAAAAAGGGCAAGTAAAAAAGGCACTTGCAAGATAGGCATTTATCCTGATTGGAGATTCTGAGAAAGGAGATAAGAATGAATATAACAACAGCACCCCCTCGTCACAGTGATAGAATGTTTGTGGCATATAGTGTCATCACCTTCATAACCTGTCTGGTCATCTTCCGGCTCATAGCACCAAGACTGTCTTCTTACTTCATACCAGCATACTGCCACCTCTCCAAGAACTACAAGCTGGATTGGAACTCTACTGTTGTTTCCCAGTGCTTTGCCATGTCAATCAGCTGTGTTACAGTATACGGATTTGTTTCTAATGATGGACTTTACCTGGATGCAATATGGGGATCTTCAAGCGTGATCCCTCTGGAGTTTGGTCTAGCAGTGGGATATATGACAGCAGATATTGTTATCAAGTTACTGGAACCGTCTGCTCTTTATCAATTGCAATACATATGCCATCATGTAGCAGTATTAGTTGGAGTTATATCTGCTGGCGCCACTGGATCATGCGCCTTTTTTGTTTTCCACCGTTTCATGCATGAGGTATCCAACATATTCCTAAACTTTCTAAAGTTTTTCAATTTTCTTGGAGTTGAGAAGAAGTCTCCTCTATATCTTGCTAATGGGATAGTCTTCACTGTAATGTTCTTTTTCTGTCGGATCGCCATCATGCCATGGTACTGGAACCAGTTCTACTATGGTTTCTGGGGTGACATTATTCAGCCCCCTTTATTCATGTTGTATGTGGTTATTGGGGTCGGTGTTGCCCTTGATGTTATGAATGTTTATTGGTTCTATTTTATTGTAAAAGGATTGATAACAGTCCTAAGAAAAGAAGAGAATAGTTCCAAGAAACTTCATTGACAATAGCTAGTAGCTGTTTTGCATAGTTACTTGTGACACAAAAAGTGAAAATAAAAATAAAAATAGAGAATTATAGGAACTATATGTGGTAATAAGTGGATGAGCTAGAGAAGAGGAACTGGACATAAGAGAGAGATATGTGCTTATATTACTTGTTTCCAGCTATATTATTGTTGAATTATATATATTTCAAAGGTAAATAAGAGTATTTCAAAGCATGGATATAAATGAAGGAAATTACATGCTTCAAAATGATAATAATTTAATTTCTTCTTAATGTTTGTGTTCGCCTTGCTGCCCAGGATGTCGAGCATAAAGCAAATACATATCCGTCTACCACACTGACAGGATGCCATGTTATGTGCCTATCCCTGGCAACAGCACAGATAGTCATTTTGACAGGATGATTTTGTTAAGAGATCATGAGGTCATGTTGCAAAAATTGCCCTAATATTTTATGAACAAGTAGACCCAGGTGGCTAAACAACTTTGATTATATATGTACACATTCGTTCTTGCAAAGCATTTCTTTGAACTGCCTGGAGTTGCTAAAAATATATGAACTAATGTTCAATAAAAATCTAAATAACGCCTTTCGTTTGTTCTTTTAGAAATGAAATGATCCATAAATTGTTTGAGGAATGGGTTTTTACGTTGCTTTCAACAGCCTAGGTCATATCACTATGAGACAGAAACCTGGAACAAGGAAGACATTCATTCCCTTCTCTTCACAAATAGTTCGAAGTTGGTCTTTCAGTTGCAAAGGGCCCATAGACCCAACGGAGCACAATCATATAGTGACAAGGTTAACCTGCTTATTGTGATCGAGTTGAGTCTCGAACCTGCAAACTCACGCTTTGGAGCCAGACATCCTAACCACTAGACCACAGGTAGATCCCTATATATATATATAGATGTATATACCCAGTGGGCACTGAAACATTCATGGAACATTCCAGGAATGTTTGGGCGAACATTCAAAAATCATCCCCTCATCCCAGTTGGCACGGTAACATTCATGGAACATTCCATGAATGTTTGGGCGAACATTCAAAAATCATCCCCTCATAGTTCAGAATTAACATTGTATGAATGTTCAGGTGAGAATGTTTATAGAATTTTCAGAGCTGAATGCTAAATAAATCATTTGGATTCTGAATTTTGTCAGAACAATGGAAGTTGGCCGTGCAGTGGAAGCACTTGGTTACAGTTCAGTTTTTATGAAATAGGAAATATCTCAATTAAATATTTATATAAGGTCACATCTGAACATTCCAGGAATGTTCAGACCTGAAGGTTACAGGAATGTTCATTTTTGGTGCATGACATTCCAATCAAAATTGAACATTCATATGACATCTAATAAGAACATTCCAGGAATGTTAGGACCTGAACATTGCTGAAATGTTCATAATTAGTCCAGAATATTCCGACCAAAATTGAACATTCATATAACATTCAGGTAATATTCGTGCCCACTGGGTATATATATATATATATATATATATATATATATATATATATATATATATATATATATATATATATATATATATATACATACATATATATATATATATATATATATATATATATGGTCTACTCTGATGATCAAGTGGTACAATGTGTTGTCACTGACAGCTAGCTGTCTATCACTTCTAGCCAGGTTTAAATAACGGCCTGAGTGTATGAGAAAGATGCTAGTGACATGGGGTAAGGCAGTGGTCTTCATCTGGTGGTCCAGTTTTCTCCACCAAAACTGGTTAATCCTGTGACTACTTGTAAAACACTTTTTCTATTTTCAAGTGTTTTTTTATTCGTTTTCCAACATGTCAGTAAGGTATATCTTTATAGAATACATTAAGATAGATGATATGAAATATAACAAATTGTGGTTCTGAATGGGATACATACTTTAACTTGAACACTGTATACGAATGTAGTATGAGAAATGATGTTTAACACATTTAATCTTCTTTATCCTAAGTATTAGAAGGATTGACAAGTTTTTTCAATAAAATCTTTCCTGTGATGTAAGGGCAATATTTCTCTTGAAAATAAAAGTTCTTTGTTTCATTCCTCACATTCTAGAAATGTTGTTTGTGTTCTTTATTCATGGTATTATGACCTTGGTTAAGAGTATAATACTGTTAACAGCAAGTGGGTTTTCAAGAGCACCTACCAATATTTTCGTATTTGTTAAGTTAACATTTTCAAAGCCCATATCAAAAAGAACTTATAATAATAACCGCGTCAGAGAAATAAAGATTTAAGTATATTCCATTGCATAATATCATATATATTGCACACATAATTGTCATTTTTCATTTACATCGATAGAAAAGAAGGCATTATGCTAACACGAATGATGGAGACCCTGCACTTAGTGTTTACTCTTTTCTTATGGACATGATTAAGAAAGTCAAAATTAAGAAGGTAAACATAAAATCATTCAACTATGGCTCATCCATAATGTTCAACCACTCTTCTCAGGTTTTCAATCTGGCTGAGTAGTGTTGTGTGTGAGTACAGATACGCACCAAGACGTGCATATATATATATATATATATATATATATATATATATATATATATATATATATATATATATATATATATATATATATATATATATATATATATATATGTTAC
>OZ012695.1:26330059-26332559 GCA_963942565.1 Maea johnstoni | reverse complement strand
CTACAAATATTTCTTCAGCATCACATGGACTTAGTGATATTTACCCTATAACCTTATTGCTTATCTGTTGTTTTTACAAAAACAAAGGTCCATTATTACATTAAGAGTTTTAGTGCAATGATGCATAAATTATGCTAATGTACCTCATAATGGTATCTCTGTTGCTTCCTCCCACCATGTCGCTGGGTCCCACTGGCCCTGTGCTGAGGGTAGAAACCACGGACTGTAGCTCAGGATACGGCTCGACTGCACCTGGCCATAACAATAAAACAGTTGCATAAAGATTGAAATTTGAAATTTCATTCATTGCAATTTCTTAGACATTGCAAACCTTAAAGGCCAATTCCATGAATAAAACATAGGCCCAAATAGTTTCTTAGAGTAGTTTCTACTCGCACCCAAGTTCCCACCACTGCCAATGACGTTCATACAAGAAGTATATTGCTGTTTAAACACATCCTAACACACAAGAAATGGGGGTACTGGGAGCTTAAGTACTTAGGTGTTTAAGTAGAGAATACTCTAAGAAACTATTTAGACCTATGTTTTATGCATGGTGGAATTGTCCTTTAATCAAGACTTATCAATTGTTACTGATGTAGGAAACAGGAGGATCCATGCAAAACCACAGACTAACCTCAAGTCTCTGTCAAATGTAAGGCTTCCTTCGAGCATGGAGGAAAGAAGTAACTGATTTTACGTCACATTCAACTCAACAGCTTCGGTCATATCACGACGAGGTTGAAACCCAGAACCAGGAGGAAACAAAGACATCCCTAAGAAGGTCCCCTCTCTTCAAGAATTCTTCCAAGAGGTCTTTCCGTTGCAGAAGCACTACAGACACAACTTCACAACGCTGTATGTTTATATAGCGACCAGGCTAACCAGCTACATAAACGGGGATCCGACACGCCATTGAGCTAGACTCAAGCACGGAAACTGTAGCCTTTGACAGTGGTGTCAGACAGCGAGCAGTCTATGCATGATACCATAGATCACTCAGCTATTGGGACAGCCCAATACAGGTAAAAACTACAACAAGAATAGTGGTTATCATGCAGCAAAAAAATGATAAAAAGCAATCTTAATTAATTGTTTTCGAGTGAAAATGATGTTTTGCAGTCTTGACTGCATCAAAGTTCAATATCAATTGCATCTTAATTAACGTCTCGAGATTTAGGAAAGAAGAAGATCGAACTTAACTTTGATCATTGTCATTATTTTTCACATATTAAGGGACAGAATATGACCAGCGAGTAGTTAACAATGGAAGAATCAATAGTGTCAGGTTAAAACGATTAGGTAACACATGTCACTAGTATGCAGAAAGCTGAAAAATTTATGAACTCAATTTCAACACATTATTTCTCGTATAAAGTTGAAACAATATGCACAAATCGGTGCAAAGACAGCAAGTTGGTGCAGAGGTACTTTTCAGCCAAACTTGGGCTTCTATGCTGCTCTGACCAGGATGCCTAGGGAACATACAGAATTCCTAGGAAAATCACGTATTGAAAATCACGTTCATTCTGAAAATACACAACACAACCCAGGATCTGACTATGGTCAATGTTATGAGACTTTGCACATGCCCTATACAATTGGTCTAACCTTTCTAATGCTAAGGATACTGTTGTACAAAGCAAAAGGGCGCAACGGTTTTTGAACTCCATCTAAACCCTGTTATGTTGGTATTCATAAAATAGCTATCAATGAGAACTCTCAGATGAGTACCCATGTGCCAAGGCTTCTGTCATTTTCAGGGTTTTTCACATAATTTGGTATTGGCCAAATTAGCCACCAGCAGCATAAGGGATAAGTTTCTTACCATGGTAAGGGTCTCCAGGCTGCTTTGATGTGCTCCAGAAGTTATCTTTGAAAGGCGCGAGACCGAGAGCATCAGCAAAGATAGACGAGATGCCTATACGCCATTGCTCGTTGCCAGGATGATAATCACCACTAGCACGTGACTTAATAGGTAGAAATATAAACAGATGAATAGGAACATGTAAATGATCAAATAAGTAAATAGGTAATCAAATACATTATATGAATAAATAGATGATTAATCAATATATATATATATATATATATATATATATATATATATATATATATATGTATATATATATATATATATATATATATATATATATATATATATATATATATAAATAGATAAATACATGAATAAATAAATGAATAAAAATATAATCAAAGACATTCAATAAATAGGTAACTAGATAGATAAGTAAATGAGTAAATATATGAAAGATAAATAGAAAGATGATTACAGATAGACGGATAGAAAATACATACATATACAATTATATATATATATATATATATATATATATATATATATATATATATATATATATATATATATATATATATATATTTATAAATATATATATATATAAATACACATCAACATACTTCAAATGTTCATTTATAGACTGTTTGTAATGATCTATGTCGCTTTCATGAACAAAGTGCA
>OZ012695.1:26280059-26320059 GCA_963942565.1 Maea johnstoni | reverse complement strand
GATCTTGCCGAGGCTGTGAACTGGGTTCCCCCTGCGTCGAGAGAATACTCGTGACTCTCATACGCTCCCAGCTTGTCATAGCCTTGGCCGGACGTGGAATCTTTCAGTTTTAGACTTCCGTCATAAGAACTGTAGCGTTTTCCTTTACTCTACCAAAATAATAAAAAAATACTGTGCTAGATTTGTCAAGAACCAACCGCAAGTAAAATTAATGCATTATTCGAATTGTTGAGAGCCGGACATGGGCTGAATTTTTCAACGAACTTTCTTTTCTTTCCAATTTAGGTGTTCTTTTACTAAATTAACACCATTACTATTTTTTCTGCAGAATTACTCTAGATTACCTTACCTCTTTTTTGGACTAACGATTTATTTTACTTTACTTTACCGACAATACTACTTTAGGCAAGGTTACGGCATCTAGTTTACCCATCTCATTTTTAACGTTAATTTTCTTTTATTTTACCGCAAAATATTCATACAAAATTACTGAACATATATGATTTACTTATCTCTTTTAGACAAAGAGCGGAAAGGGGTCTTTATCAATAATTGAGTAAGAATTACTCTCCTTCTTATCATTATTATTATAATATCGTTACATTATAATCATTAATATTATTAGTAATTATCATAATCATTACTACTATTATTATTATTATTATTAAATCTTATTATTATCAATATTATTGTTACTATTAATATTAATATTATTATTAATATTATTATTATTACTATCATTATTATCATCATTGTTATCAGTATCATTATTATTATTATTATTATTATTATCATTATTATTATTATTATTATTATCATTACTATTATTATTAGTAGTAGTAGTAGTAGAAGTAGTAGTAGTAGTAGTAGTAGTATCATTATTTCCATTATCATTATCATTATTATTGTCATTATTGTTATTATTATCATTATTATTATAATTATTATTATTATCGTTAGTATTATTGTTGTTGTTATCATTATTATTAATATTACCATCATCATTATAATTATCATCAATATCATTATTATTATTATTATTATTATTATTATTATTATTATTATTATTATTATAATTCTCATTTATTAGGGAAAGAATTACCTGTACGAATGTCTCACCACTGGTCAGCCATGTCTGTCCACTGACAGTAATGTTGTACTCTGGAGAGAGGTCGAAAAAGGAGAAAAAATCCTTTCTCCTTCGCTGCACACGTACACGTCGACTATTCACTGCAAAAATGATGAGAACGTACAGTAATACTAATAATGAGACTACTACTAGTACTAGAGATGTATTACTACTACTACTACTACTACTACTACTACTACTACTACTACTACTACTACTACTAAAACTACTACTACTACTACTACTACTACTACTACTACTACTACTACTACTACTATAGAAACAGTCCTTTCTTCTTCGCTGCACGACTATTCACAGCAAAAATGATAATAACAGTAAAACTAATTATGAAACTAATAATGATACTACTACTACTACTACTACTACTACTACTACTACTACTACTACTACTACTACTACTACTACTACTACTATAGAAATAGTCTTTTCTTCTATGGTGCACACGTAAACGTCGACTATTTACAGCAAAAATGATAATAACAGTAAAACTAATTATGAAACTAATAATACTACTACTACTACTACTACTACTACTACTACTACTACTACTACTACTACTACTACTACTACTACTACTACTATAGAAATAGTCTTTTCTTCTATGGTGCACACGTAAACGTCGACTTTTCACAGCAAAAATGATAATAACAGTAAAACTAATTATGAAACTAATAATAATACTACTACTCTACTACTACTACTACTACTACTACTACTACTACTACTACTACTACTACTACTACTACTACTACTATAGAAATAGTCCTTTCGTCTATGGTGCACACGTAAACGTCGACTATTTACAGCAAAAATGATAATAACAGTAAAACTTATTATGAACTTAATAATACTACTACTACTACTCTACTAGTACTATAGAAATAGTCTTTTCTTCTACGGTGCACACGTAAACGTCGACTATTCACAGCAAAAAATGATAATAACAGTAAAACTAATTATGAAACTAATAATAATAATACTCTACTACTATCACCACCACCACAACCACCACCACTACTACTACTACTACTGATTATAATAATGATACTAATGATAATAGAATATATAATGGTCGAAATGACGTATGAAGTAGGAGAAAAACAACCACAGAAGCAACAACGAAAACTACAACTTAAGCAAAAACGACAATAATACTAATGACATAATAATAATAGTGATAATAATAATAATGATTTTATTTTATTTTATTTTATTTTTATTCGGTCTAGTAAGATGTGTATTACAATTACATGTCATTTAGCACACAAAAAATCAGGTGACTAGATGGAGAGTCATTAACTGCTATGCAATAGATTTCTAACCAGACACAGGATATATACATTAAAAGTTAGAAACTTATTTCCATAATGGTCCCAGTCTGCCCAGAGTCCAATGGCATCACATGTAATGATCAACTCCACTGCTCAAGATTGACATAACAACAACATCATATAGTATAATACAAATGTTCGGACTAGAATTGATGAATTTCCTCTTATGACTCATAGAGGACTGACATGAAATGTTTTTGCATCTCACTTTAAAAAGAGATTTACTGAACGTAGTCTGGATCTCGTCTGGCAAAGAGTTCCAGATTTTGGCACCTATGTAGTGAAAGGACGTTATACCATATGAACAAACCTTTGGTAAAATCAGAGCATTAACACTGTGTCTGGTGTTATAGTGGTGAGATTCATTTACTCTTTCAAAAACTTGAAGGTACTCTGGAGCATGTTCATCAATACTATTAGTTATCCTCCTTGTAAAAAAGGGATACGGCCTGGTATCTGCGTGAAGCCAGTCGTATCACACGAGGCCGGAGGCCGAGTGTGATACGACTGGCTGAACGCAGATGCCAGGCCGTATCCCTTTTTTACAAGGAGGATAACGAATTTATCATCAGCTCCCCCCCCCCCCCCCCCCCGCCTCCCAACATACTTGTATATTGTTGACAATGGGCAAATTTCACAATGGGACCTAATGGGTAAAATTAACATTATGCAGAGTTGAGACAAAAAGTACGTTCATCTATACACAACTTAGTGCTCCAAACGGGTTTGCCAAGTTTGGATGGCAAATTCGAGCGATTTGACACAAAGAAAATGAAAAAAGCGGTAGCCAAAGTCGAGTCCCACAGGCTATATAGCAACGGAGATTTTCGTCAGACCTGACGCCGACCATACGGCAATTATTTCTCATATGTATGTGCAACATACCAACCTAAATCCATCTTATTTACTTTCTGCCATCTTTATTTTCATGTATACACCATGTTGGCAGACTAACATGCGCAAATAGTGTTTTAAACGCCAAAAGAATCCGTCAGGCGGTAAAGTGAAGAGGAATGTCCGCCATTTTATTTTTCGTCGCCAAGGGTTCAAAACGAGGCTGTGACCTGTAAACTTGAGGTCAAACCCATAGTTGCCATGGCGAAGTGGGATAAAACTTTGAGAGTGGGGATAAAACACTTATCCGGATCCTAACATTGCCATTTAATGAGAAGCAATGAAATACAATCCAGTACCCAACAGCAATTGACCAATCAGCTGCGAGTATCACAGTGGAGCTGATGATAAAGTTAAATACATGGCTTGCGGCCAGATATTTTATTCTGTAATAATAATAATAATAATAATAATAATAATAATAATAATAATAATAATAATAATCACACAAATAAGAAAAAAAACAAGAACAAAATTAACAACAAAAATAACAATAACGAAAACAATAAGAAGGATAATATAAATGATGAAACAAATGATCTCCAAATGTAGCGTAGCGTATGGGGTTAATTTCTTTGACCCGGTTTTCCCTCTACCCTGCCTTTATTTGACAATTCAGCCCGTGCAAAGTATTTATTGCCTGAAAGCTCTTCTGATGAGCACTAGGGCTCCTATCCACTTACCCCGGTGACTTTCCGACAGTCCTATCACAATTATGACAATCAGGAGCGTCAGATAACACGGAAGTGACGTCCCGGCCATGGTTAAACAGGACTGGAGCAGGTAACACAGGTGAGAGAGATACTGGACGACTGATGCGTTCGGTTTCGCTGCTGGACTCAACTGGTGCCCGTAACATCAGGGTTCCCTCCTCGCCGGGCCTTCATTAAGCTACTAATAACCTGTCCCTACGCTACGTCAAATCACTGCAACACTAGGTGTTGACATCCTCACACAGTCATACATATTGTCATGTGACAGGTTTGCATGACCTAGTTACTGTGACCCAGTTACCTCTGCAAAAGGGGTCGTTCGGACGGGTTGTTTTTTATCAACCGGGTGAGGTCGATTGCATGCATGAGCTTAATCTTAGACTGATAGCAGTCTACCCAGATAGGTTCCCGTTGAAAGAGGTACCGGGAGGACAGTATACATATTGAGAAGTAGGGATAGTATAGGGCAAGTGTTGCCGCAGAGCGCTAAAGGCCGCAGGATGAGTAGAAAATGACAGTGAAGTAAGGATCCGTGCGCCAAAAAAGTTAGTGGCAAGCGCACGGATCCAAGCCCATAGTGCAGGTGGACGTGCATGGATAGGGCACTGATCAACAGGTGGGGACGTGTGAAAGGGCAGATAGGAGGTGAATGTGTGGAAGATGCATAAAGTAATAGACATATGCAGCAAGTGTGCATGCAAGTGACAATACCAACACCATAGGAAACTAGGGAACCTTTCCTTCATTAACATATATAAACTAATACTTGCACCCATTAAACTATATATTTTCTTGGAGAACTTAAGTTATTTTTTCTGTTGAAAGCAACAAGCTGATAGTTCTTATATTCCATGTGAAGGCTAGGCATTACTTACACCCAACTAAACTATATAATTAAACTATATATTTTCTTGAAGAAATCACAACTTCATCACTTAAGTTATTTTTTTCTGTTTACTTCATACATCACAACTGTGGAAATGTTTATTATGATGCAAAGATAAAAGATCATTTTTAGTCAGGGCCCAACATAAAGCCATCGGCCCTTATAGCGAACGGTGATTTTGACCTATAGAATTGTCACCTCTAAGTAAAGTAAAGTAAAAAAAAGATTACTAAAATTAGGTGATCTTTATTCAAGTAGGAAATATTTCAACTAGGTAAACACAACCTACCAGGCAGCTAGAAAACAGCCAAAAAAGCAGCGAGGAACGGCCGGCCAGGACCGAACTTGTGGCCCTTGGATTGCCAATACAACACGCTATCAATTAGGCCATTTCGTCTTGTAGAAATTGATTCCCGTAAAAATAAATCTATATTCCTGATTTCGTGTAACTCTTTTTGGGATCGTTGGATGGCTCTCATTGGGTACTCTCTGATAGGTACCCATGTGTCAGGGTTTCAGTATATTTCAAAAGTTTTTTGCATCATTTTCTATAGGCCAAATTAGCCCCCAGCAGCATAAGGGTTAAGTAGGAAACTGGGTGGAAGATACAGCAGACAGACAAATCAAGCTAACAACTATTTATAAGATACTAGGAAACTCAAATTTCCGGAAAATATGTAATGTGGTTATCCTGTATACAAAGAAAGTTATTCATATCATTTATAAAAACCGTGAAAGAAAACAAGGGAAAGTTAAACTTGAAGATGGTAAATGTGAATTATTCCGTATGATGTGTATTGAAGAATACAATGCCGAAATTGATTTCAAATTTGAAAAGTTTCTCTCAAAATGGGAATTTATTAGCAATGCTTTGAGCGAGTCTGCAAATTTGACTTGTATTGAAAAGGGTATCAAGATGGTTCTCACAGAAACATATTTTCAGGATTTAAATAGTTTATTTATTATTTATTTATTCAGTTCAGAGTACCGGTATACCGCATAGTACATTTATATAAATGGCAGGTCATATGTTTACATAGTGCAATATCCAAAACTTTTAAAGATCCTGGGGCCGTTTCTCGTACAATCGTAAAATACGACTCCGTATCATACGGAAAAAAGCAAATTACGGACGATATACGAAACTCGGAAAATGTGTTTCTCGAAAGTTCCGTATATTTTCCGTCTTGAGACATTCTCCGTATCATGCGGAGAAAATATCAAGTGTTCTAACGGCACTTTTACCCGCAAAATTACATCTGACATTGTAGAGGAATAGTATGTCTTACTCCAATAAATATGGATGAATGTATGTATGTGTGTATGTATGTATGTATGTTTGCATGAATGTATGTTTGTATGTATGTATGTACATACGTATGTTTGTGTGTGTAAACATACACACATATGTATATATATATATATATATATATATATATATATATATATATATATATATATATATATATATATATATATATATATATATATATATATATATACATATATATATATATATATATATATATATATTAAGTATATATACATATATTTATATTACGGTGGACCAAGTGTAAAATAGCAAATAAATAATTTTTCTTTTTCACGACCGTTTTGGGGAGAAAGAGAATAAAACTTTATTTTTTCCCGACCATGCGAAAAAGATAATAAAAAACTTGTTATCGTATGCCTACTGCTCATTCTCTGCTGTGATTGGTCAGATCATGGTCACATGACCACCTAACAAAAGTGACATTGGGGTGCAATATCACTTTCCAACAATCTGACTCAGAGGTGTCAGGTTCATGTGCTCAATTCTCAACTTCAACTCTTGAAAAGAAAGCCAACAGAAGTGAATTGAGACAAGAACCTCAGAAGAGTTTGGGCTTCTTGTAAAATCATGATTAGAAAGGGAATTATTAAAACACATTTTCAAATTGAATGAATAAATCATTACATTACTAAAAATAATGCATGTGACTTCTTCGGGTATTTATAGTATTTTGATTGCGATATTACTGAATTAACACAAGAATATATTACAGCTTAGAAATTTACAATAACCCAACGGTTTGTGGTAAAACCTGGAAATGGAAAAACATATTAATAATATTTACATTTTCCTAATTCAGAGAATTTTTTTTAAAACTTTTTAGTTTCACGACCGTCTTTTGGGGTGGGTAAATGAAACTATTGACTGCATCATGACATAGTTTATAAACTGCATCACCTATCTATTTATCAACCTATCTATCTGTATGTATGTATGTATGTATGTATGAATGTATGTATGTATGTATGTATGTATGTATGTGTGTGTGTGCGACTGCGCTCACACATATATCGATCGATAGATAGAAATACCGACAGATAGACAGACAGACAAACAGGTAGATACATGTTAGATGTTAGATATATTCCTTCTGTAGAGGCAGGATGAATAAAGTTTTATCTACCCTCCCTCTGGAGCGGTCGGGAAAGAAGTTTTATTTATTCTCTCCCCCAAAACGATTGTTACTATTAGGACCAATAAAAAAATATTTCTTATTTATATGTTTTTCCTTATATCCAAAAATCTCAAATTGTGAACGAGGATCTTGAAGTAACGATTGCTTTTTTTCTTTTGGATACGGATTTAAAACGATATTTGAATCGGGAAAAATGAGAAAATAAAAAGTAATTTCCCAGTCGTCATACGTAGATCTATTACAGCCTGTAGTGAGATTTTTTGTATTTGCGCCGGGAGTAAGATGTCTTTTGAGATTTTTGGCTTTCTAAGGGAAGATTTTTTTTAATACCGTGGATCTCCTAAGCGTGGAGGGGGGGGGGGGGGGACAGTTTTTTTAGGGGGGGGGAGAGAGATCGAATTCTTTATCATTTACCCCTTGAGATTAGATATGATTTCTGGTAGGAGGGGGGGATGTCAATTTTTTTATTATTCTCCGTTCCTCCCCCCTCCCCCACCACACTTATAAATGGTTCGCCCTAACTACATGCCTATATGTATGTGTGTATGTATGCATGTATGTATTTGTGTGTAAAATACAGACAGACAGACAGGTCTTCCTTTTGTAAAGGGAAGATGAATAAACTTTATTTATCCTTCCTGAGGGAGTGGTCGGGAAAAAAGTTATATTTTCTCTCCCTCCAAAACGGTCGTTTTTTTTTCGCTTTCAGATGTACGGGAAAAATAAAGTTTTATTTACCTCCCCTCTAGAGGGATCGTGAAAATGAAGTATTATTTTCTCTTTCACATGGTCGGTAAAAAAGCTTTGTTTTTTGCCGTATGTTACGATACGGCAGGCTTGAAGAAACGGACCTGTCGTATCATACGGAACAAACAGGTCCTTCAAGAAACGCAAATATCGTATAATACGGATTTCAACAATGTCCGTATTTTACGATCGTACGAGAAACGGCCCCCTGTTTGTTTGCAAACAATAACAACGACCTCTACGACACCATGACCGTCTATTCCTTTCTATTTTAGCCATGCTTCAGAGGTAGACCTAATTGGTTTGCGTCATTGCCTAGCTTGGATTAATTTGGCACATCACATCACATTCATAAAAACACTCACATTTACTGATACTATACAATATTTAAGTTGGTCGCATGTCGGGAAAGTCATATAGGTGTTGACATAGGAGTATCTTGCCAAGAAGACGGAATTACCAGGTAAATACTATGAATGGTTCACATATATTTGCAACAGAGAAAAAGAAAGAAAAAAAAGGATGCATTTGAATAGACATATACAACTGATCTGAGTTGTACCAGTTGCTTTTATCCATTACTTTTGGTCAGAACTGAACATAAACAAAATAGGTAGAAAGGTGTGGCATTAGGATGTTTGCACTTATGGCCGACTAACGTGAATAATCGGATCACCCATGATCCGTCCGCTCGGCTGCCGTCTGCTGTCTGTGCGGCCGCTCGCAAAGAAACGCTCGTGTTTGTTCTTCTCAATTGAGACTTAAAAACGAGTGTTTTATATGTATATGTATGAAATCGTACTTTGAAAAATGTTTTCTGAGTTGTGTAAACTATGCACGACATAGGGTAAACAGTTCTTTTTAGCAGCAGAATAAGCAGTAATCTGCAGTCAGTGCTATTTTCATAATTGCGAGTGTTATCAAAATTCATATAATGCACCAGTCAATTGAATCCCCGGGAGGAGGGGGACGGGGGCGGGATGGGGCGGGGATAGTGCACCGACCTTCCGCACTATTTTGCATAGTCCCCGCCCCCCGCGGCACATTTTTTGGTCACTAATCCCCGCCCCCTGGGGCACATATTTGAAACCATATTTTCTATCCATGTGAGCATTAAAAATATGATAAATGAATTTGAAAATAAACTTTTATTGTGTTGATTTGTACAAATGCAGGAACATCCTAGAAAAAAATATTATATTGAGGGCCTTCATGCACCTCATGAAGATTGTCTTTGTTGAAGATTCCATAGCAGGTTGGTCTGTGGTACCGTGAGAAATTGCAGCCACTGTACATCTCTGTTGGTCAACTTTAATGCGGTTTAGAATGTTATAACCGCCACAACTCATTCTACTTGCCATTTAATTCTTTTAAAGCTGTTGTGTTCCAAAACATTACTTGCCGAGCAGGGTAAGCTGCCACTAAAGTTTACTTGCCCCGCTGGCACTTCCATTTGCTCCACCACCCTGTTTGATTAAGGTGAGTTACATTGCGAGGACTCTGCCCAAAAATATTTCTTGTCGAGCGGGGCAAGTAAGGGTCTTGTTCTGCTTGGCAGATTGCCGTATTTTGCCGAATTCACTTGCAACGGGACAAGTGGTTATGTTGCATGCTGGACAGGTTGAAATCGTAGTAATTGTTATACCATTATTTTTGGTCAATCACTACTCATACTGTGTGGTTATTTCACAAATATTTTTCGAGATACGCGAGCATTTAAAGCTTTGCTTTGCAGTCATCAGAGCTGTTACTTCTGCCCTTTGCCCCTTATGACTTCATTAAGGTTACCGCATAGGCACACACACCACTCAGCTGGTCAGCCTGACCAGCCCCAGCAAGGGGTCTTCCTTCATACTGGCACTTCAGCCTGGGGACCCTTGGGGCAAATGGGTTTCCTGTAAACCCCACGGGAGACAATAGCCCTTATCTCTGCTGTGCTACACTGCTCATCCTCATTCTTGGACTGGTGCTAGGGGGCCGGAGCACACTAATTACCTCGCTGATTTGTGAGTAAAGATATACATATACCACAGTACACTGTTGTTAGTTCTCTCTATCCAACACTAACCCACAAGTAGCAAGCCCTGTTACAACTCCTTGTTACAGGTACCACAGTTAAGAGTTGTTCGAACTACCCATGCCCCGGCCTATATCGTCGCTCTACTAATTATGTATGTCCCCACCCTGCCGGGCAGCATTTTGGTTTACTAAACAGGGTAAGCCCGACATCGCCCGGCCATTCCCCCCCCCCCCTCTCGGGGATTCAATTGACTGGTGCATAATTGGAGACACTTGGTGTATCCCCTGAGTGTATAGGAAACATTCTCATATTGACAAACTATCACGTAGGTAAGTAGTCTACACAGAAATGACCAACTTCTACCGAATATGGTTAAAATCTGCCATTTAGGGTAACTAAGCATAATTGTTCAAATTTGACACTCCTCATGATCACCAAAGGAATGCATACGTATCTTTTCGATTCCAAATAGATGAAGAAATGTTGAAGAAATCAGAAACGTTTGATAACCCTTGAAATGATATATCTAATGCATTGAGACCGCAGTTACAATACCTGGCTGCCAAGCGTGAGTTCGCAGGTTCGAATCTCAGCTGGATCTCCAAGAGGGTTGGCCTGGTCGCTATATAAATGTGCGACATTGTGGAGGACTGTCTAGGGTCTTCCTGCAACTGAAAGACCCCTTGGAACTATTCGTAAAGAGAAGGGAATTTCTTCCGTCCCAGTTCCAGCTTTCTGTCTTGTCTCGATATGACCTAAGCTGTTGAAAGCGCTGTAAAACGATGAACCCCAAACCTTCCTTGAAATGATATATATCTTGCCTTGAGATTATACAAATTAATTTCGTAAAAAAACAATATAAACGCTGTGAGTAATGTGTTTTTCTCATAAGATCCAAATTTCTAATAAGAGTGCCAGTATGTGTCGGTGACGAAAACTGAATGTATCAAACATCATGATGAAGGAGTGAGTTATGATTTAAGCATTGCCCTTCACTTTCCAGAACTGTTAATCTAAGGTATATGGTATAAGTATATAGTGTCTCTAATTTTCTAGGGTGGTTTCTGTGACTTAGATAATTGTTTTGTCTATGGTGCCTTAGCGACTAAAAGACCCCATCTTGACGGTTTCTATATAATGAGAAGGGGATTTCAAATACTGGCGTTAGTGTCCAGTGGTGCGGTCAACAGTTTTGGTATTAAAGTGGTCCAGACAGGTTATCTATTCTTATCACTGGCATGCTAATCTTCCTTATTATGCATACTTAAAACGTATGCGCTTGTTTGTTCAAATCATCTACTCGTTTCACAAAAAAGCTACGATACTATATGTAATAAATTAAATAACCTGTATATAATACAATATAAAACAAGTCTTACTGCTTGCTATGGCACATTTCAGAGGGAAGATAACTGGGATTTTCTCTTACACAAGTTTTAAAATGCCTGAAAACCACTAAAAAGGCAAAATGGCCACATGCCAATTCATTGAGTAAATATTGGGCCTATTTGACTGACTGCTCTTGTCTTTATTTCATGACAATGTAGGGTAGGGCACTAGAATGACAAACAGGATCAAGTGTTTCACTATCAACAAAAATATATAACAGTATTTGTGGACTTGCAGCGAACTTTATAGGGGCGCGCTGAACGCACACCATTGTTCACGAAACGAGAATAGGTAATTTTGGGGAGAAGTAGCTTTAAGGAAGATATAAGACCCATTACATTCAAAAACGTCATTTTTATTAATCAGTGTCAACAATGCACAGCCTTAACCATTTAATGTCATAAATACTCTCCAACAACCTTTAGGTGTACCATACCAGACAAATCGATACATACACACACATAATATATATATATATATATATATATATATATATATATATATATATATATATATATATACTAGTATATATATATATGTACAGCTTTGTGTGTAAGCATTACTCTGTTAATACTAACAGCTTTTATTCTTTAAACAATGTTCAAATTGCTGAAAAATGGCCAAAAGATGTTTAATCATCATTGTTTACATTCTATTACTCGTACTTAGTCATATACGTAGGTTTCAAACACACAAAAATCCTAACGGTAGAAATGTTTCCTCCCATCAATATGATTCACCTTGATCTATTTACACCGAGACTGTACGCAAAGTCCTACACAAATGGAATCATATTGAACACAAAGGATCATATTAAAAAAAGAAAGATAATGGAAGCCACTGTTCTTGTTGGGTTTAACAATACCTGTCCGAATTTCTATTAGAACACATCACTATTTGATAAGTAAGGTTAAATGATGCAAAAATCCTGAAAAATGACTGAAACCCTGGCAAATGGGTACTCATCTGAGAGTACTCAGCGAGAGCTTTCCAATGAATACCAACATGACAGAGTTTAGATGGTTTTCAAAACTACTTGCGTCCTTGTGGTTTGGAGGAAAGTAGCCACAGCACCCGGACCACAGCACTGGAAGGGTTAAGTTGGTGGACCATGTGTACACTTTGGATGCAAGTTAATAAACTGGCATCATTAAAAGACTATTGAAAAGGAAATACATGCACGTGCATGGCTTGCACAATTAAAGATTGCAATAACTTTCAACACTTGCCAAAACATAATCAAAAACAGCATGATTATTGCAATGATTCAAGCAGTTTCTTAGAATTACCATTTTCCTCGGGAAAAAGACACCATATATACACCAGGGATTTACATATTTTACGTTTAGGCAAATAGTGATTAGAATAGCACACCCCACTCATCGTGGTGTGTTATTTTTGACAATGTGTGCCAACACTGTGGCAATGGGAGATTCTCGGGCGACATCTATTGGTGGAAGTGCAAATTAAAGTTGGAAATCTGTTGAATTATTTATTGACTAAGTGGACAATGATTTTGCACACAGATGTTCCGGAAAAATGCAGCCAGTGTGCAATTTCATTTACAGTTATATTTACTGCCTTTTCTTTTTATAGAGACTGAATGATGATTGACCAGTTGTTGATGGCAGGGGGGGGGGGGGGGGGGGGGATCTGGAGTACCCAGGGAAAACCTGCACCTATCCTCATGTCACTGGAAACTTCCTCACATGCCCAAAGTGATTCTGATGAGTTCAGTTTGCTGTCACAAAGTATGCTTAGGACCATAATCATTTTAAGGATATGTGTTGGTCAACTAGCTAAGAACTATTTTCCATCAAATATGTTGTGAATGTATTCTTCATTCTTATGTCTAAAAATGTCATTCACTTGGACAAATATCCTCAATGGGAATAAGGAATATCCAGCAATGAATTTGAGTTTTGGAATATTCTTAATCTTCACTCTTCTCAGACTTCGCTATAGAAAGGCTAAATCATGACTAGACAGTTTTTTAACAATGGCATGTCACTGGTAACTTTCTTACATGCCTGGAGTCCCGCATGCTGTAGATTATCTAATTGCACATTGAGCTTTGCCACTGGCAACTTTCTCACATACCTTGAGTCCCGCATGCTGTAGATTATCTAATCGCACATTGAGCTTTGTCACTGGCAACTTTCTCACATACCTTGAGTCCCAGCATGCTGTAGATTATCGAATCGCACATTGAGCCATGTCACTGGCAACTTTCTCACATGCCTTGAGTCCCAGCATACTGTAGATTATACAATCGCACATTGAGCCATGTCACTGGCAACTTTCTCACATGCCTGGAGTCCCGCATACTGTAGATTATCTAATCGCACATTGAGCCATGTCACTGGCAACTTTCTCACATGCCTTGAGTCCCAGCATACTGTAGATTATACAATCGCACATTGAGCCATGTCACTGGCAACTTTCTCACATGCCTTGAGTCCCTCATGCTGTAGGTTATCTAGACGCACATTGAGCCATGTCACTGGCAACTTTCTCACATGCCTGGAGTACCTCATGCTGTAGGTTATCTAGTCGCACATTGAGCCATGTCACTGGCAACTTTCTCACATGCCTTGAGTCCCTCATGCTGTAGGTTATCTAGTCGTACATTGAGCCGTATGACATGCTGTTTCCTGATTGGCCGGTCTCTGTTTTATTCAGGCTACTGCCGACCTTGATTCTGCCCATAAGCCTGGTGTTCATATAGTCCCACAGCACCTTGAAGCAGAACTTGTACTGCGCCTGAAAAGAAAGAGAGAAACTGTTAGCCGGAATAGAGATGGCATAGAGACAAATGGGTGTAAGACATTTGTTGTGATGGTGTTAACATACAAGGGAGTTTGATTATTATATAATTCATTATTCTTGAAAATATAAATGTATATTTCAATATCTCTATTTCTGCTTTATCTTCTTTTGAAAGTATAGCCAAATATAAATACTGTAATATACAAGCCTGTCTATTTTGGTTGAAGTATCTAATTATTTCTCATAGAAACAAAAATATGCAACAAGCACTAGAGTTGAACATTTCTGAGTTAAATTCTATCCACCAAACTAGAGATCAATGTTATTGTTAAATGTTCTTGCATTAAATGTGTAAATGTTATGTAGCAGACACATCTGAACTGTTCACATGGTCTGCCACACGTGGAAATAGCTTGATGAGTTTTTGTAAGCTTTAACATTCACTCTTTAAAAACATTTTAAAGAAGAGCTACTTGATTTGCATTGCCTGTCATACTTAAGAAAATAATTTTGGAATGAAGCATTAATGCACAAAATATTTGAAGGAAAATTGTAGATAGAGTTCTCATGAACAATTTTCCCTTAAATATTTCTCTATATTACTTTTCATAGAGAGGTATCACTAAAATTGTCAGGCTACTTTGGCTGTTGCTGGCACGAATGGGTTAATTATCGTTGTAATTGTGATGTTCAGGTGTTAAAATAACTGCACACTTGATGTTGTAAAATAATGAAATTATTCTCACATAAGTATCAATTATCTGTGTTCTCCTCCTCTTCATGTGTTTCACTGTATGGAAGATGTCAGCCTCTTTCTCAAGTTTGACTTTCTCGAACAGGCACGAGAGAACGCAGAATAACCCACTGTAGGTGGCGCCATCTATACAATGCACTAGAATCGGGCTTGCCGACATCCGAGACTCCTGATGCCACTCTTGGACGACATCGATCAAATCCATGATGGCTTCCCGCGAAACCGGCACATTTGCATACATCGGCCAGGCATTGAATTGGAAGATTCTCACCAGACGCTTTTCAGAGCGATGGAGGGAGTTATGAAGTTCTATCTCCCGCACGGTAAAATCTGGGTGTTCCCGTACAGAAAGCATGTTGACGAAGAACGGGTTGAGCTGCATGATTCCTATTTCTTTTGGCCAATAGGTGGCACATGTTTCCTCAGAAAAGCTGATGTCATGCATGTTCACAACAGCGGTGATGTTATAATCAAAAACCAGTTTCCAGAAGTCTGTAACAGTATGAGGGAGTGGTGTTTGTGTTAAAACAAATGCATTCTTCTGTGTATAGGTGTCAAGAAACACTGCATTTATGTAGTCATTTCGCCCCACACCACCAGGGGTTGACAAATATGGCCGCCAATCGTCTGGCGGTAGTATGTGTCGATAGCGATTCTTATGCACATTCGCAGTCAATATTGCAGATTTACACATACCCATTGTGATATCTGGTGTGAATGCCTTCAAGGTCTCAAACTGTTCCTTAAAGAAAGATTTCTTGGTTAAGACATTGACTTGGGAGAGAAGTCTATAGGTTGTTCGCAGGTCAAAGTCTACCAGGGTATGGTTGGTGAGGAGTGCTTCAAATAGGATCTCGTATATGAAGGTGTACTGTTTCAGTGTTCGCACCATGCTTATCCTGTTAGCGCGCATGCGTGAAACTGATTTGAACACGTTCACTTGGTGTTCAACTGAAGCTTGCTCAAGAAGACAATCGATAGCGATGAAGACCGCAGTGCGGCTGATGCCAGTCCCACAATGCACCAGTAAGGGACCGTCATGGGGATCGGTTTCTGACCTGATCTTTCTACGGAACTCTAGGAGAGGTATGGGATCATCGGGAACACCGTGGTCTGGCCAGTCCAGAAACTGATACTGGGTCACCTTCTTAATATGACTGCCTTGGAGAAACACATCAAACGTAGAAACAGTAAAGTTTGCAAAACGCTCCGTTGAAACAAAGCGAACTTGAATGGCACCAAAAACCTGGCGTCCCGAATAGGGCCAATACTGGACGCACTTGACTGTTTCGTCTTCCTCCAATCGTGTCATCATGACAATCTGTGCTACATCGTGCTGAAAGACCAGCTTCCAGATATCTTCCACCGTTATGGGATTGAACGGACTCTGTGCGGCTATGTACGCTCGCTTTTTGCTGAAGCCATGCACAAAGTTGGCATTCACGTAGTCGGAGATGCCGTTGCGTTTCTTCAAAATGACACGGCTGTGATCATAAGCGAGGATATGTGAGAAGCGATTCTTGAAATGATTCTCCGATCGTAAAGCCACTTCCCATGACTGTTGCTTACCCTGCGGCAACCGGTAAAACTCTTGGAGGAATGATATCGTAGGTCGCACATCCCCTTGGAAGTCTGACACAGGGATGTCCTTCGGTGCGTAACCTTGAGGTTTGATCGTCAAATATCTTGGCTGGTCTAACTCATAGATCTCACTCCATTTGCCAGTGTAGCCTTTTGTGAAGGTACTCTCAAAGCTATCCTTGGTGAGATTAAGGTTGCTTGTGGTCCATGCACTTGCCCGCTCTTTCGCAGTACTTTTCCGCTTTACGTAACAGAAAGCACAAATCACAGCCACTATCAGTGCAACAAGTAAGACCAGCAAGATTGGCAGTAATACTGTCAACAACCAACTAGGTCCTGCTGCCACAGCCAATGCTGCCAGAGTACTTACAGCTTCTTCAAGTCCTGCAATGCCAAATTTGGTCATTCCATCCAAGGAACTCACCACAACGAAGCTGATGTTGTACTCTGTTTCAGGCTCAAGAGGACTGTTTTGGAAGCCATTATAAGTCTTGTTGTCCCCTATCATAATATCCATCTCTTTCCTGAGATCGCCAACTTCTAGCCGAGCTGAGATATAGCCCTTGACCTCAGGGTCAAGGTCAGGGTATGTGCTCCGAAGGTCAAGGTCACGGCGTTGTCGAGGCGTGCGTTTTTCAACTATTATCAGATAGCAGGTGATTGGTCCAGTTTGAAGCTGCACCGGTTTCACAGCGACCACCAAAGTTGTCGGGGTTCTTTGTTTCAAGATCGGTCCATCAGGTGGCGCTGGTTGACCTACTTCCGTCCATGCCGTCATGGCTGCAGCAGGTCCGTACCCGCTACTGGTACTGGCAGCGATGGTTAGATCATAGAGGGTAGCCACAAAGAGAGAACAGATCGTCAGGTTTGTCTCAGTGTGGTTGAGGTAGATGGTGCCAGTCTGCAAACCAGCATTGCTATAGCTCTCCTTCGCCAAATACGAAACCTGAAAAAAAAAGACTGTACACATACAATCTGCATCAGTTTGATTGTGATATACATATTCCTTATTATGGTATACATTTCACATTATGAGAGGAGCACACACTGCAACTCATTAAAAACACCATTATCTATGCCTTCAGACCAGGTCTAAAATTTCCTCAGGTAATTGTATTTATATTCTACCTTGTACAGTTGGACACCTGTCTCCAGTTGCTTCAAGGGCCATTTGAAGGTCCTATAATAGGTAATGTTTTGAAATAAATTTGACCCAATATTTGTACTTTAATTGCATTGAACAATCCCTCTCCAAATATGTTTTCAATTTTTACTTAATAAGGTAATTTATGTTCAATTTGTAAGACCATGTGTGCAATATACTTATTATAGATAGAAATATTTTATATCCCATTGTTTGACAAGGCCATTGTCAGGGCTTTTTGTATTAAAAACTACTATTGGCTCTTAGATTTTTTGATGTTAGGAGAACAGGAGCCCACCAGGTTTAGCCTTAAACCTTCCAATATTATGGCTACTTTCATCAAAGCCACAAGGATGCAAAGATTTGTGATAATAACATCTAAACTTTGTCCTGTTAGTATTCATTGAAAAGCTCTCACTGAGTACCCTCAGATGAGTACCCATGTGCCAGGGTTTCAGTCATTTTTCAGCTGTTTGCATCATTTTGTATTGGCAGAATTAGCCACAAGCGGCATAAGGGTTGACATTTATATCAAGAGTGGTGATCCCTAGGTTTTAAACCATTACTAATTAAGACTTACTCTTGAAATCGTCATCTGGATCTTTGATACTTCTGACAATAACTTGGTATTGAAGAATGAGTTTACAAACTACTTTAAGATTTGTATTGTAATGTCCTGATAAGCATTCCTCCGTCAAATATTTTCCTAAATATGTCGTTGCCTGCAAGATTCCATCAAAAATGAAAGGCTGATTTTGGCAGCTGTGAGCATGAATGGGTTAAGTGCTTTGCCCATACTGCATTATGAAAAAATATCATATTTTAAGCAAAATTCTAAGAAAAAATATAGATTAAGAATTCCTCAGAACCTACATTTTTCTTTGGGCCACTTGTTTTCCTAAGTTATGGGCCTGGTTATCCCAAATTCAAAATGTAACAGTCCAACCCTGTGTACCTTATACTGAGTGATGACACCATTAGGTTTGCCGGGCTCCCTCCATCCTACTGTTATACAGGTCTCGTTGCGGTCAAGCCTGGTCAAGCTGGCAGGTGCGCCAGGGACACTCTCGGGGGTCCTGGCTTGAGTACTGCTACTGTAACTGCCCCAACCTGCTGACGTCTCTGCTCGAACCTAAAATAAAGAAAGAAAGAAGTTAGGGATGTAATAAACATGGATTTGCCAGTTGGGCTAAGATCACTTTCCATTAAGGGCACAAATACTGCTAATCCCTGAAAAATAAACTCACCCTACTTACAGGGAACTTTAGATATTCATGCGAGATTTTTGCATATTTAAAAGAAATCAAGCCATTGAAGATTTTTTGGTGTAATTACCCCCCACCCCCCCCCCCCCCCCCCCATCAAAATGACAAAAAATAAATATACATGTATATAAAAAAGAAAAAGAATAAAGGAAGAAAGAAATGAGTTTCAATCTGTACATCTAGGTAGGGTATCTGAAATTGGAATCCCCTCCCCTACAATTACAAATAACTATATTTTCATATGGATGCTGAGGGGCATTCAAAAATAACTTAAAATAACACACCAATTGGTAAAATATTTGAAATGTAGTTATTGGTTGGGTTTCTGATAACATTTATTTTTCAAATATTTTCCAATTAAGGCTATCGTGTGAAAGAAATCATCAAAACAGTCTTCTAGTTATTTTTGTTTGTTATTCTGCTTCATGGGTAAATGGGTTAACCCAATAATGCACTGCTAGATGCATAAAGCAGCCTTGCAATTTTGATGAAATCTTAAAGGTAAAAGCTTAGAAGGAAAACTATACGAAGGACATTTATTGATAAGAACACTTCCCACAACTCATCGTTCAAATATTTTATAGAATTATTCCCTGATTCCTAATTTATTGTCATAAGTACCATAGATCCATACAACAATACCTAGAGGGACTTTTAGCCCTTATGCTGCTGGCTGCTAATTGGGCACATACAAAATGATACAAAAAACCTAAAAAATTATTAAAACCCTGGCACATAGGCACTCATCTGAGAGTACTCAGTGAGAGCTTTCCAATGAATACCAACATGACAGGGTTTAGATAGTTTTCAAAAATCTTTGCGTCCTTGTACTTTGGACAAAAATAGCCTCCAACTATATGAAGGCCATACATTGATAAGAACATTACAACCCTCCTTCCAATGTTTTGTAGAATTATTTTCTAATTCCTTATTAATGTTAGAGTACCATACATCCAACCGACGATACCTAAAGGGACTCTTGGGCATAATAATAATAATAATAATAATAATAATAATAATAATAATAATAATAATAATAATAATAATAATAATAATAGTAATAATAATAATAATAATAATAATAATTATAGTAATAATTATAATAATAATAATAATAATAATAATAATAGTAATAATAATAGTAATAATAATAATAATAGTAATGATAATAATAATAATAATAATAATAATAATAATATTGTCATTTGATATTACATGATTGGGTTAGTTGTGTAATAGCTCACCTGTATGACATAGGTTGTGTATGGCATCAGTCCGTTAATCTGCACCTGTGTGAGATTCCCCGCTGTGGTCAAGTGGTCAGCGCTGTCCGGAGCTCCCTGTGGCCAGTAGTTCACACCGTACTGCAGCAGGACACCATTGGGCTCAGACGGCTCACGCCAGTTCACTACCAGGGAGGAGGTGGTGTTGATAACTAGCACTGCACTCACATTCAGCGGCTGTGTCGGCACTGGAAAGTAAATCGAACCATCTATAGAATTTGGAATTTCATTTTTCGTCACTTTTTCTGTCATATTGCGGCTAGGTTGTGACTGGCCAGTTGTAACTGGTGGAGGAAACTGGAGTACCCGGCGAAAATTACATGTCTGTTAAAAAACAGTTATACAGTAATTACCTATTTGAACCTGCTGCTTGGTGCTCCAATCGCCTTAAACTTTTAACTGTTGTCTTAACAAAGATTTCTTGGGACAACTTTTTTTAAGGCTTGGCCAATCATTTGTTAGACCTTGGTGTCATGGGGTCTGCCCTGATGGCTAAGTGGTCTAGGGCATTGCCACTGGCTGCTCGCCAACTCTCACCGCTGCCTAGATTCTGGACAGGGCATGTGAGAAAGTTACTAGTGATTTAGGGTTAGGCTTTCAGTGATAGCGTCGACACTCTGATTAAGAAAAAGTATGTTTCCAATCTAAACATTGTAGATGACTTGGAACCAGTGAGGTTGGATTCCCTAATGCTTAGGGATAAGGTAGTATGTATTGGTGATACGCGTGCATAAGTAGGTCTGCTGCCTCTATCTAACTAAAGATGGCAGCACAGTTCTTAGGGATAGTGCTCAAGAAATACTTCTTCTTCTTCTTCTTCCGTCAACACTGCCTAACTTCTATTGAAGACACAGGCAGGGATGAGTGCTAATTAGTATGAAAGGAGACAGAGAATAGATACAGATTAAAGCAAGTTATGTGGTTAGTTAGGATAAAAACCAGCATATTTGGTCAAGGCACTGTCCTAACTACCATAACAGAACTTTTAAAAGGTGGTAAGAAAGCAACTCATGGTAGGGTATTAACTGATTAAGCTCCAGTGTACATAATTGAGCCATTTAACCCTTCCAATACTGGGGCTACTTTAGTCCAAAGCATAAGGACCCAAAACATTTTGAAAACCATCTAAACCCTGTCATGTTGGTATCAATTGGAGAGCTCTTGCTGACTACTATCAGGTGAGTACCCATGTGCCAGATTTCAATCATTTTTCAGGTTTTTTGCATCATTTTGTATTTGCTAAATTAGCCACCAGCAGCATAAGGGTTAACTTGGTGCAAGTCGAGGTTTTTTTTCAAATTTTTTAATCCTTTTTATTTTCCTCCATCCACATGTCAAATCAGTACAGTACAAATAGTGAGGAAAAATAATGTAGTATATGATACAATAACATTGTGTATGATATTGAAAGATGTCGAGGACTTACCATCTTGTAGCGTGTAGATGAGGTACTGGCCAGAGTCAGGACCCTGGCCAGCAGAGTTCACAAGGCTGACCCTGACGTCATACGTCCTGTACGGCTTGAGATTTCCCACCTCAAATTCTATCCCACTTTTGTTTAGCGCCACCTCGTGGCGAGTTCCTGAATCAGCGGTTAGGGCAAGAATGGTGTAGTACAGAGGATGTCCTCTTCTCTGTGTGCAAGTCACAGCATCCCAGGAAATATTTGCTGATCGAGACCCGATGTAGGAGTGTTGGATATTGTGTGGTACACCAATCGGAGCTGCAGGAATATAACATAATAATCAAAATATTAATTTTTTAAAATCTGAGGAAATACGAGAGAAAATCGGAGATGTATATAGTGGAGTAGGAATGAACAAAGACTTCACTCTATAAGTTTAACATATTATAAGAAACTGAAGGCAACTTTTGTGTCGTTTATATTTTATAGTTTAAAAAAAAAGTTCTCCATATGTGTCAAATGTGTGTAAATAGGAGGCAGGTATCATTTGTATAATAATGTAGATAAGATTTGAGATATATGTGAGATACTGTAGAATGGGCCTAATTATATGTTATTTTTTCATGTTTTATATTTTTGGAAAAGAAAAAAACCGAACTATGGATTAAAAAAATATATATATATCAAATTTTGGATTTTGATTACCCTCTCTTTTTCTGCCATCAGACTAAATTGTGACAAGCCAGTCACAGTGATAGGGTAACAGGATTACCCGAGGAAACCGCAAGTCACTGGTAACTTTGGTTAATGCGACAGATTTAGCCGGGCCGTGTATTTTTGAGGGCCCTTACTTAAGGTGCAAACTTTCGAATTTTGCCCCATAAAAGACCCAATGTTTTTAAGTGAACATAAATCTTTAATTCTCCGAAAGGTGGAAGTCTTTTTTATTGTATCAATTTATGATAAAAATTAATACTGTATACAATATTCAAATACACAAATATGAATACCGGTAAATACAAAAACATATTACGGTGCTTTTTTATTTTTGGATTTTTTTCTTTATTTTCCTGCATGAACGAGAATATTCAAAATATAATATTTGTGTCTGAAAAAAATTGTACTTCAATACTACAGATTGAAATGTATAAAGACAAAGATTCAAGGTCTTCGTAGTGATCTTTCAATATTACAGATCTTGGAACAAAGTGGGAGACATTTGGTCGAGGAGTGTTATTTATCATATGTAATCAAATCCCATCATTTTTGCTCAGACTTAGTCTAATATTCTTTATTTTGTTATTGCATCTCACTGTATTTTTGACATCTTGCAAAACGAGATTTTAACCAGTTTTCTATTGTGGCAAAACTGTCGTTGAAGAGTATGTTTAACAGTGTAATTGGTGGTTCGAGTCCCACATGTTCGATTCGGTATTCCACTTCATAGGCTTTTATTTAAAATCACTTCTTAATCATACAATGAATACAAAAAAGCTGTCTTTCTTTATCGTTTTCCCGTGATTGTCTGCTGATTTGAAGCTCATCTTAGATAAGGTTACGCAATAGTAAGCCTAATTTTGAGTAGCCTTTCAAAGAAACGAGATTTATCAATGTCGAAAGTCTTTACCTCATTCCAATATGACCTAAACTGCAGTGCTTTGAAAAACTCTACAAACAAACATGTAAATATGCAAATAGGATATTATTAAGTTTCAGAATGCGATGAAAAACTTAAAACTCACCAAACAAAAATAATAAATTTACAATATGATTTATCTCTAAAATACTTGGAACAACCCGACGAACAAATATATTTTTGTCGAATGCATTGAAAAAGCTTACACAGTAATAACATATGCTACGACCTTAAGTTAATGCAATGAAAACTCAACAAACCATAAGGACCCATGAGAATATAATTTGACCTAAGCAGTCGAATTCTATGTAAATCGCTGATATTTACAATTAACACAAATAACAAAACATAAACATTCTATGAAATGACCGAATGGGTTATGACAAAACACACAAATATCAAACAAATCTGCAATAAAACCTAAGCTGTCGGAGTGATGAAAAAGTAACCAACTAAAATATTCCACCTTTAAACTACTTACTTGATTCTTGAGTAGTGAACTTTAATGAAGCCATGTCGCTGTCGCCGGCTGCGTTGTACGCTATGAGGGAGAAATTGTATGTTGTCCATGGTTCCAGGCCGCTGATGAGGAAGTTCGTTTCTGTACCATGTATATTATAACGAGTCTCTCCCTTGCCCACCACTGTCCCGCAGTCTCCTGTCTCCAGTGGCAACAGCGACGCGTTAAAGCCCTCGGGTGTTCTTTCCACTGGGTTTCGGATGGCGGTCCAGTTGATGCGCACGGTGGTGGATGTCACGTCCAACACTGTCAGATTTTTGACAGATTCAGGAGCTGCAAGGAAAATTGTGTGTGAAAATATTTGAATAATACATTAACTGTGGATAAAGAGGGATTTCGGCCATGGAGGGTTTCTGCGAACTTCCCTTTAAATTCAAAATACAACTCAGGACTTTGGATTGAGAGACAACGAACAGCTGAGTTTATCATGAGCAATGCTTTCGACAGCCCAGCTATATGATTAAAACTGATAGCCCACTGATTTTAAACAAAAAAGTTTACATGTGACTGAATGCGTTAGTGCAATTAGAAGTCACATAATATGTTTTAGTGGACAATCGGAGGTTATTTGCATGGTCTGTTTCTCTAATTATCATATGACTCGAGCTAACATACGGCACTGGCAGCAATCACGATGTACTTTATATTGAAGAGAAAGTAGTATCAACCCAAGGTCATTCAAATCTGGAGCTTATACGTGGTCTGGCGTATATTGGACTATCTTGATATCAGCAAAGCAATAATTGAGAAATATTTAACTGGAAGCTGTCTTCCCTACTCGTTAAAGTAGTAATACCCATTCAAGTATTTCTCAAATATTACTCTATTTTATGAGTCAGTTTCAAAATTGCCATACCATGCTAACACAATGGGTTGAGAGAGAGAGAGAGAGAGAGAGAGAGAGAGAGAGAGAGAGAGAGAGAGAGAGAGAGAGAGAGAGAGAGAGAGAGAGAGAGAGGCAGAGAGAGTGAGAGAGAGAGAGCAGGTAAATAGCATATAAACACCATGATGGATGATACTAATTTTGCACCCGTACGAAAAGTTTCATACATGACAAAATCGTGGTATGAAAATGTTATTTTCATGCATGAAAATGAAAGTTCCATGTATGAAAATAATACTTTTGCCAAAAGATTTTCATGGGTGAGAATTCCGTGCATGGAAGTATGTACAGCCTAATTAATTACCCATGGAAATTTATGAGGCGAAGAAATCATCCCAGGGGCAAAATTTTCATTTTCATGCATGGAAGTATCATCTTCATGCCACAGTTTTTCATGTATACAACTGGTGTGTAAAACGATGACGCAAGTGAGAGTTTGTATGATAAACGCTAATAAAACTTATTAAAGGACAATTCCACCATGTATAAAACAGAGGCCCAAATAGTTTCGTATGGTAATCTCTACTTAAACCCAAGTTCCCACCAGTGTCAACTGCTAATGACTAGTAGTTGCACCAACAGCCTGCTTAGAGGCTATTAACTGGCTAAGATGGCCGCCCCCAGTGCCCCTATTTAGTGTCTATTAGGAGGTGTTTAAACAGCAATATACTTCTTGTATGAAGGTTGACATTGGTGGGTTTAAGTAGAGTATACCATAAGAAGCTATTTGGGCCTCTGCTTTATACATGGTGGAATTGCCCTTTAAACATATATAGGAAAATGTATCATGCAGATAATAATAATAATTGATACCACACACAACACAACTAAAACACGAAGCTACAGTGTCTATAAGATATTCCCAGTAGCCCACAACGAACTTAGATAAGCCATGCACTATTTCTAGCAGAAGAGACCATAAATAAAAACCGTGCAATATACTTCCAGCAGAAGCGAGAAACACACCAAGTTAAACCAAATAAGCCAAGCACCATTGTTAAATGTGTGGAAGATACATTTATTAAAACACTGACAATGTAGTTGTAAATCAACCATGCAGCATTTATACCAGAGGAAACCACAAGATGTACCTAGTAGCACACACACAACAGTGACGAACTAAATAAGCTACGCATAATTTCTGGCAAAAGTATCTATAATCCTTGTGACACACAGACACAGGAAAACTAAAAAATAAATAAATGAAGTGCAATATTGCTAACTGAGATGTATTCAAGATAAAGCTAGTACGACTCGGGCAACGTAACTAGACAAAGCATGCATTATTTCTAGCAAGTGTATACAATGCCGACATTTAATTCCTGCACTAAATGCGCGGATAGACCGAACATAATACACGACCACACATCCGATTGCCACCCAGTTTCTTGGGCATGAATGCATGGATGACCTCACAACTAAACGTAGCTTTGATTCACAAGCTACGTGGGCCATTGATGTGCTGGCTTATCTTTTTGCCATGTTATCCATGGTTGTCTGTACACTGACATGAGTCCGGTCGACTGGTGCAGGAATTAAATGTCTGTACTGTAGGACCAAGGGCCGATTAAGTTCATCAGCCTTAGGTAGGATGTGATAAGCCGTGCGCAATTTCTAGAAGAGGTGTATATAAGTTATACCTATCAACACACGTTGAGTTGTTGGAGCATCTGTTGTACGCTGTGAACTTGTTGATAATTGGTTTGTGATTGTTGTAAAAGACCAAGTCGTTATTTCCTCTCCTTCTGAAGTTGTGATAGCCATGTCAAAATAATACCGACCAAATATGAATAACTAAATTGACACTTTCTATGTAATCAGGTAAAAATGACGGCGAACCGTGTTAGTTTTGTGAGAAAGGTTAACATGTTTTCATATGTTGGTGTACTACGTAATGAACACGCTTTTTTGGTAAGTCAAAATGTTTCTATGCGAAAGATGTATTTTCAGCATTCTTAGATCAAGTAAGTAGCGTGTCTTAAAATGTAAAACTAAAGCATTAAGAAAATGTTACTATCTACGTATCATTGTAATTATTATCACTGTCATTTTTTTCTCTCAGTATTATCATTATAATTAGGAGCTGCACCAACACAGCAGCAGTAGCAGCAACAGCAGCAGTAGTAGTAGTAGTAGTAGTAGTAGTAGTAGTAGTAGTAGTAGTAGTAGTAGTAGTAGTAGTAGTAGAAGCAGAAGTAGTAGCTGCTGCAGTGGTAGCTGTAGTAGTAGTAGTAGTAGTAGACTAGAAGTAGTAGTAGTAGTAGTAGTAGTAGTAGTAGTAGTAGTAGTAGTAGTAGCAGCAGAAGCAGCAGCAGAAGAAGCAGCGGTAGTAGTACAAGTAGTAGTAGCAGTAGCAGCAGTATCAGTAAAAACAGTAATCTAGTAATTGCGGCAGTGGTAGTAATAACAGCATCAGTTGAGCTAAACTCCGATGTAAGGTCGTTTGACATCGGGATGCTTTTTATATGGAAACCCACCTGTCGTTATGACAGTGGTGGGTATATCTGTTGTCGTGCTCTGGGTCGTGGGGCTCTCGGTAGAGGGCGCATCAGTAGCACTAGTTGTAGGTGGCGCTGTAGTCGAGGCCAGAGTAGTGAGTGATGTGGTGGTTTGTTCCAAAGTGGTGGGTATCGGAGAAATGGCTGTTGAAAAATGAACAAAACTCAATCTAAAAACAAATGAAAACAATGATGAAACAATAAGAATAAACTACCTTAGCCCAATAGGTTTATGGAGGTTTTTACAAACAATCTGCGTGGATACAGTACAGTGCACACAAGTACGGAACGGTTCCTTACACATGGCATACACAATACCAGTAATACAAATACCAGGTATGCCGCCAACCGACCAGTTTTCTACTTGAACATACGTCTTTTACATGCTTGTATACTAACACCTTATGGAATAAACGTTAGTAGGCTGTGTTACTTAATACGCAAATTTTACTCTCCTTAGACCTAACGCTCCTATTACACGATATATATATATATATATATATATATATATATATATATATATATATATATATATATATATATATATATATATATATATATATATATATATATATATATATATATATATATATATATATATATGAGTTGCTAGGCTGGAGGGCTGCCTCACTGACATATATACATGGATGTCACAGAACAAGCTAAAACTGAATGCAGACAAAACGGAAGTCCTAGTGCTAGGTACCCCTAAGCAGCGAGCCAAAATGTCTGTGCTTAGCATCTCCGTAAATGGTGAGATTGTTAAGATTCTCAATATACCTATCGGCAATCTGGGCTCTGTTTTTGATCCAAGCATGAACATGGCCGCACATGTGTCAAAGGCAGTCAAATCTGCAAACTATCACCTTCGAAACATGGGAAGGATCAGAAAATACTTGACTGCAGAATCAACTAAAGGTGCTGTCATATCCCTGGTAACCTCAAGATTCGACTCCTGCAATAGACTTCTCTGTGGAATACCTGAAGAGCTAATATGTAAGCTCCAGAGAGTACAAAATAATGCTGCCAGGGTGATCATGCTCACAAAGAAGCATGACCATATCACTCCAGTACTAAAGGAACTTCACTGGTTACCAGTCAGGAAGAGAATTGAATTCAAGATTCTGCTCCTGGCGTACAAGTGTTTGCATGGAACTGCACCCTCTTACCTGAGGGAAATGCTGAAAGAGTATGTCCCACCACGGACACTGAGATCAACATCCAAGAACTTACTCTGCGAGCCGAGAACCAACATGAAAACCTACGGTGACAGATCAATTAGTGCCTGTGCCCCAAAACTATGGAATCAGCTCCAAAATAATATTCGGGCAGCTGGGAGTGTGGCAATCTTCAAACGACAACTGAAAACACATCTGTTCAAAGATGCATTTATCAAATAACTATGTGGATATCAACATCTATCCTTTGACAATGGATGTAATGCGCCTTTGAGCATGTTTATATGGAAAGGGCGCAAATGACAATATTATATATATTATATATATTATATATATATATATATATATATATATATATATATATATATATATATATATATATATATATATATATGTGTGTGTGTGTGTGTATCTCGTATCTCGAATAGAACAATACATGAAAAATAAACAATACTGTCATTCACTGAAAGTCTTTTTCATTTATATCATTTCCACCTTTTCTTTTCTATCGGTATTTTGTATAATCTATCCGTTTAGCTGATTGTATATACTTCGTGCGAATGGCACAGTCCATAAAGATACGACATGCTTCGATACTGTAATTCACAATGCTATTTTACAATCTATTGATTATGTTCAAAAATACTTCTCTACAGTTGTGAGTAGACGATAACTAATAGGTATGTGTATGTTTAGTTCAAT
The DNA here is from genome assembly GCA_963942565.1 of Maea johnstoni. Taxonomy (NCBI): domain Eukaryota; kingdom Metazoa; phylum Annelida; class Polychaeta; order Spionida; family Magelonidae; genus Maea; species Maea johnstoni. The sequence continues at coordinate 26,290,843 of OZ012695.1, read as the reverse complement.
CATATCTTCTTGATTTGAGGTCATAACGTCTATTGATAAGCTGATGCGCTTAGCAGCTTCGTACACGCATGAGATAATAGCCTAGGATTATAGCACATGTCATATCTAGTTCCTAAATAACGCAGGTCATGACACTGATGGGAAAGCACTGGTAATCAAACTGCTTTAACCCTTTCGGGCCTGCAGCGCACAAAAACTGCAATGGAGACAATTTTGGAGACGAGTCTCTGACAAAATCTTGTCTAGGATAAATATTTGGAGGAGAAATGTTCAGTGGAATCCAATCTACAACTCTTCGAGTCCTTCTATCTTGTTGTGAGTGCGTGTCATTTTGATAACTAGCATAAACGCATTTAAGGTGATGGGTACCATTACAAGCGAGTTAAAAGCCCCATCCCAAAACACACCTCACAGCAGCATAATCATATAATAAGGTGTATCTACAGGTTCCTGAGTGTTATCAGGGAGAGAATATCATAGTCAGCCGTCTGTAGTCAACCCATATTCTAATTCATTTCAATATTTACAACTTTTCACTCAAATGACATATTCTCATTACTTACGCAGGTGATGGTCACTACAGGTTCACAGTTACCTTAGGGATATCATTGACTATGCCCAATAAGAAGTATATTTTTAATCTTTTACTGCTAAAGATTTTTACAGGCCATAACATTGAAAATTTTAGTGAGATATCTTGTGTGTGGAGGCATGGGAACCCCTTTGATAGTAGTGGACATACCTCGCTGATCACTTCTGAGCACTTGAAACAAAAGACAGTTGCACAAAGATACACCTCGACGATCTCAAGACAATGGCTTGTGGTCAGGATGCTATAAATAGGTGATAGCTATGAGCACATGAGGTTACCAAGTGTAGTTGGTGTGGAGATTTCTAACTAAAATTGTCAACGTTATGGCCTGTAAAAATCTTCATCAGTAAAAAATTAAAAAAACAACAACTTTTTATTGGGCATAGTCAATGATATCCCTAAAGTAACTCTGAACCTGCAGTAACCATCACCTGCGTAATTAATGAGAATATGTCATTTGAAAGAAAAGTTGTAAATTTTGAAATAAAACTGAATATGGATTGAATAATGACAGGTGGCGATGATATTCTCTACCTGATAACACTCAGGAACCTGGAGATACGCCTAGTTATAGGATTATGCTGCTTTGAGGTGTGTTTTGGGACAGCCTGAGGGCTTTTAACTGGCTTGCAATGGTACCCATCACCTTAAGGGTTGAACCTTAGATGACCAAACACAATTCTTTTCTTCATCCAAGGTTAAAATAATGGGGTTGTGAAGCAAATGCACTAGCCTAGAATTTATGCTTTCGGATAAACATATTACCACTGTCTTCAATGTTTTTCTTTTGCCAGGAACCATGTGGCCGAGCTAGCTGAAGTGGTCAGGCTGGTCTATATTTATCTCATCAGGGCCCTGAGTACTCCGAGTCCCAGCCTAGCAGCGATTCAGTAGGAGAGACTTATGTTCCAATTATAGGTCATTGTTCTAATTATAGGTCATTGACGGCATGGCACCATGGCTAGTAGGTCAACTGACCCATTGGAAAGGTTAGCATATCCAAGATGGCGGCCACCCATCCACTGAGGCTATGCTGGACTCCGCTTTTATGTAGGTAAAAATACTCCTTTTTGCACTTTAACATACACTCAGGGTGTTAAGCTGCTATCTCAAGCTGATTAGAATGTCAGAATTCCGGTAAACTTAACTCGCATGGGATAACTATAAGCACGCTATTCTGAACTGAAAGAGTTAATGAGTGAATTGTATCGAAGGTATGCTTAAAATGGACCTTGACCTCATGGTGTTCCTATATGGTGTTTCTATAGATAGCACAACAGGACACCGCTGGCTGGTCTCTAGCCAGCGTCTCAGGCCCTATTTAAATGTCCTCCCTTGTGGATAGATGGCACTGCCGTATACTAGGAGGTCAGTCTGGAATACAAACTGCAGCTCAAGTGTGTCCCCCTTGAGGATTTATTCAGAACTAAACCTGGAGTGAAATCAACTCAGGTCAGATCAGTGAAAGAGCCAGATATCACAGACTTGTAGCAAGTCTAGCTGGTCTCGAGCACAATCACTACAGACAAGCTTGTAGGAAGTGTTAGAACCAAGGTTCATCAGATCACCAACATGGTCATTGGCTGAGAGGATGGGTGGGGGAGGGGTATCCTACATACGTATATGGGCATTTGCTTATCCTATGTATGTTATTTGACCTTTTGACCGTATAAAGACGATATAGGTGAGGTTATGCTTTAAGATATATGGTGGTTGTAGGTTAGGAAATACTTTTGATAGCCTTATTACATACGGTAGAGGTGTGGTGTGTTTTTGGTCTTTATATCATATTATAATTATAGGTAGGCCACGTAGTATAGGTAAATGTATGTTTTTGACGTGACAGTATACACGTGTAGATAAGGGTATGCTTTTGACATTTGTAGTATAGATTAGATGGTATAGGTGAGGTTATGAGTTTTGGCCTTTTAGCATGGTCAGCATAGGGGAGAGTAAGCATTTTTACTTTTTGGTATAGACAAGGGTATGGTTTTTAGCCAAATTGGGTACTTTTATCGGAATTTCGTTTATCGTCGTTTCTTACATTTTAGGCTAAATCATAGCTGGAGAGCAGTGAGTGGTGGAAGAGTACTCGGGGTACACCGTCGACGAATTCCAAGTCACTGGCAACTTTCTCACCTCCCTCAAAGAGGATTTAAAACTCGATCATTTGAAAGCAAGGTGAGACATGGCGAACAGTGGGGGTCAATACACTAGACCATTCGGCAGGTGGGCTGCCCTTATGCGTCATTTTATTAGGTCAACATGTATGTATTCATATATATATATATATATATATATATATATATATATATATATATATATATATATATATATATATATATATATATATATATATATATATATATATATATATATATATATATATATATATATATATATATATATATATATATATATATATATATATATATATATATATATATATATATATATATATATATATATATATATATATATATATATATATATATATATATATATATATATATATATATATATATATATATATATATATATATATATATATATATATATATATATATATATATATATATATATATATATATATATATATATATATATATATATATATATATATATATATATATATATATATATATATATATATATATATATATATATATATATATATATATATATATATATATATATATATATAGTGGTGAAGCCTCGGACCGAACTGCTACCCAGGCAGGCCTGTGACGTGGTAGATCTCGCTGGGTGGACTCTGGGGAGCAGACATGCGCGCTGCATATCCTTCCCTTGTTTGCTATACTGTATAGAGCGGGCCCTACTCACTTATAGTTCTATTCGTTGAGTTGATTACCATTCAACGCGCATACTTACTCAGAGGTAAGCGCATATCTTCTTAATCTTTGCCATTATACACATACATACACACACACACACACAAATATATATATATATATATATATATATATATATATATATATATATATATATATATATATATATATATATATATATATACATATATATATATATATATATATATATATATATATATATATATATATATATATATATATATATATATATATATATGTGTATATATATGAATGTATATATGCACACTTAGTGTATATATACCTTATACACTCACACACACACATATATATATATATATATATATATATATATATATATATATATATATATATATATATATATATATATATATATATATATATATATATATATATATATATATATATATATATATATACATACATGTATATTTTCTGCATACAGACTTTGTGAGCTACATATCAAACTTTGGAGACAGTCCACGTTCAATTAGGTCAAACATGTGTCTCAATGTTTGTTTGCACATTCTTATCGCTGAAAAACGTCCGAGTCCGATTACCACGATAAATATTATCAAGTCCACTCACGAGTGGGCTAAATGCTGTGCTGTCATGTGAATGTTGCCGAGTTGTGTATATTGGCAGGCTCAAAGTGATCAGGGTGGTCAGGTTGTTCCTATCCTTTCTCATTTATCTCACCAGTTTGATAGAGAACTATATTTGAATGAATTGATATGTGTTCACTGTACATTGATATGCGCAATATTCCATACATCCATTATGATAAGAGAAGTGTGCGAATAAACATAATCACGAATATAACGGACTCCTTATATTCTTACAGCCAGCAGGGTAACGTTTAGAATATTGTTACAAATGTAGAGAGTATACATCGAGTAGGAGAAGTATTACATGGTATTTTATATTTCATTCTGTCACACAACGCTTCTACTCGCCATGTGACTTGATGATGTGTGTACGCTATATGCTGATGTCACCTGATGGGTCGACAGTCAGCTAGAGTATGACCAGAGGTAGGAGAATCATTGTAATGGTGCCATGCATAGGCCATTGTCAGTACTACAATCTGGTACTACATCTCGGGGAGGGAGACCTTTCAAGGATTAGTTACTTCGCGTAGCCTTGATAAAGCAGTGTTTTGTTTATTTATATATCTACACAGCGTAGGTTGCTGTTAAACCTTATTAAATTGCAATTGAGAAACATCCAGTTAAAGAATGCCTGAATATAATAACACTCCCAACTACTGATTGCCTCAGACACCAAACCCCGACTGTGAGTAGGGTGGTATAAACACATACTAGTAATACACCATTATGTATGTCCATCTTATCTGAGGCCGAGCTAGGATTACAAATCAACTGGCTTTGACGGGACGACAACTTCACCTATAAAGTAGTGTTGTCTATCCTTCAAATATCTCATTCCACAATTGTGAATAGAAGCTCCGATCGAAATCACCATTACTATTGCTCTATACTTTTGTAATGCTAAATGTAGTTGATTGATTGATGTTGATTGAGGTATAATATACATTTATAGGTAAATACACATGCAAATACAAGGAAAACTGCTGATATATGTTGCAAAACGTAGGAGAAAACTATGCTATTGCACATTGCCCTAGGAAATTATACTCAAGGATAGCAACAGAAAGTGAATAATTCACTTATTTCCATGGTGGTCCCTTTAATAATACAATGCCCATTGGCACCACAAACGCATAGGTAATATTATGAATTGGTGATGTGTGAGTAATTAATTGGCTCCTGTAGGAAAATAGCGATTTGTTATCACAGGTAACGGGCATAATATCACAGATAGAATTCATTCATGATAGAATCTGACATTTCTTGCTGCCTTACTTTGTCCAATAGATGGAGTTTGACACATTGCCTAAAATGAGGTGACGTTGTGATGCTTTTAGGCTGGCAAAGAATTCCATAACTTTGCCCCAGTATAATAAAAAGAGTTTTTACCAGCACTATTTACACCTGGTAAAATAAAGTTACGTGCAGTGGACCTTGTAATGTAAGCATGGTGCTCTCAAACTAATCTTAAGTTTTCCTGTAATTAAGAATGAGCTTTTTTACGGACAGTTTTAAACATATGACTTAGCTTGAGCTGTTGAACCCTATATTACATAGGTAGCCAACCTGCCATTTGTAAATGCTCCCATCCAATATGAGTTCTAGGAGACAGATCAAGCACAAAATGGATCAATTTGTTTTGGCAGATCTGTAATTTGGATTTTGTAGATGCTGATGAGCCCAAGAGCCATGAAGAACACACATAATCAAAATAACACTGGATAATGGCATAAACAACACTTATCCTAGTTTGTATTCCTCACAAAAAGACCTCTTGCAATGTATTCTCTTTATAGGTTGAATTGTGAAATCCATGGTCCATCACTGTTCTCGAAAATTACTCAAAGCAACACTGCATTCTAACTTGAAGACATAATAATTTAAAGGATTTTTTCATTGCTTTCTTTATTTTCTATTAGATGGAGAACGGTACTTCCTTCCAGAGGCGGAAGTTTCTAATAGATACTGATGCTGGGTTGGATGATGCGCAAGCCATCCTTATGGCCATTGCGCAGCCGGAAGTGGACATCATCGGTATCACGTGCTGTGTCGGAAATACGTCTATGCCACAGGCCGCGAAGAACGTGCTAAGACTTCTCAAGCTCACCGGAAGACTTGATGTGAGTTGGTGATAAGGTTGTTGTTGATTTGGAATTTCGTTTTTCGTCACATTTATGCCAATTGTGGCTAGTTCGTGACTAGCCAGTTGTAAATAGTGGAGGAAACCGGAGTACCCGGTGAAAACCACCGCCTAACCCCAAGTCACTGTCAACTTTCTCACATGCCCAGGCCGGGATTCGAACCCATGCAGTGGTGAGAGACAGTGTGCAGTCAGTTGCGGCGCCTTAGACCACACGGCCGTCAGAGCAGGCCCCTTGTTGTTGATAAATCATTTATTGTCCAATCCAGGTAATGGCATTCATTACATGCATTGCACAATTGCTAAAAATTCGGCCAGCCAAAAGGCTTATAATGGACCAAATACAATCATGAATATATTTATAAGTATTATCAGATAAAAATTCACCATATGCAGTGTAAAATACATTATCTAATCAATCTTAAAAAAGATTATGAGTTTTGTACATAATGAGTCACTTCTCTTACTCACACTCTCCTAACACCCAATTGAAATCGAGTCATCAAATTAGAAATCAAAGAACAATGATAATGATCTTTAATACCATATCATGCAGTCATGTGTCGGATACCATTGAGAGTCGGCGGTTTCCCAGCATCGCACGTTACCTCTACCACGGACGAGTCATGATTTAGATATCATAGGGCAGGAAATTAGAAATTTAGAATCCAAATCTATGTTGTATTTCGACGAAGGGCATTCCGATGATGGTTACTCGCGACCAACATTGATATATATTGAGTGATATTGAATTGAGGAAACGAATGAAAAAACTCGTAAGTGAATAAAAGTCGAGACATATGCTCAAAATGGTAGTTTAAAGAAGGTATTTAACATATGCAACACATATATTTTGACTAATCTAATGCAAGCTTATGTACAGAGGAACTTTTCAGCTGGCACCTCCACAAGTTTAACATTTTTGAACACCCATCAGCATTAATGTTTCTTCCATTTCCAAGGAATTGGGCATAGAAGTAATACGCAACATATTTGCGTGTAGTGTGTTTCTGTGTATAGCTAAGTCGTTTCGTGTCTTACTGTGTATTTATGTTTGATATCTGTTATGTATCATTTTGTACTTCGTATTTTATTCAATGAAGATACAATACACTTTTAACACTTTCCTCTGGTTCATAGGACATCAACGTAGTACTAAACAGTTTCCACTGTATGACGTAATGATAATAAACTGAACACAGGGCGAACAACTCGGTCACACCTTTGATGCTACAGATGTATGCATCTTTAAATGACCAGTGTTATGACAATGAAAGGTTGCTCAATCCATCAGGTTATCTTAAATATATATTTTTTCCAAGACTTTGCATATTTTGCAGTCTTTAAATTCGTTTTCCAAGCTGAACAGTTATACGGAAGTGACAGACCAGCCAACCTTTAATGGCTCGATCAATATACACTTTTAGGAACTAATGTATTACTAATACATTAGTTCCTAAAAGTGTATATTGATCGAGCCATTACAGTTTGGCTAGTCTATTAGTATTAGGAGTTTCGATTGTTTGTCATGTTTTTCCCATATTTTGGCTAAATCGTGACTAGCCATTTGAATGTGGTGGAGGAAGCGGAGTACCCGGCGTTAACCACCGCCTATTCTCATGTCACTGGCAACTACAAATGCAAATGGCCCAACTTGGACTCGAAACAAGGCAGTGTTGAGAGCCAGCGAGCAGATAGGGGCAACGCCGTAGACCATGCGGCTTTCAGCACAGACTCGAAACTCGATGCAGTCATTTTACAATTCAGATCCCGGTTTACAAGGGTTGTGGTATACCCTTACTTGGGCGGCCATTCCACAATGAAGGCTATCACGGAGAGGATGGTTTTGGTGACGTCACAGATGAAGACCCTGTTGACGAGGGACTGATTAAGAAAGAGCATGCCGCTTCTGCTATAGTGCGACTAGCCAATGAGAACCAAGGTAATGACAATGAGATTACTAACAACCAATTCGATATCAATTTAACTCTCAGTATCACGCTCATGTGTTGAATATATACCTAAGTAATGAATAATCAATTGCATTCTTACAGTTGAACATTTAATGCGCAGCATAATATACTGTTTACACTTCTAGATGGTATATTCTCGAAGATATACAAACAAATAATTATTTTTGTGTAACAACTTTCAATTACTGTATATTTTTGTTTAGTACACAGAATCATTAGTTACACATTGTTGTATCATTGACATTTTTTATTGTATCCCCTTTGCAATATCCAAAAATATCTAAAGATAATTATTAGTCTGTTTTGATGTATGATATTACCATGATCTACTGGTCTTCACTAAGTCACGTGAATATATTATTTCATTGTGTTTTTTGTTTCATTTTTGTTGCATTTTATATGTGAAGTAACTCTTGTGGCTCTTATACCACTTACAAACATAGTCATCACATGAAAATATTATTCAATTGTTTTCATTTTGTTTTGTTGTATTTTATAGGTGAAGTAACTCTTGTAGCTCTCGCACCACTTACAAACATAGCCATGGCAGTACGTCTGGAGCCTGATCTAGGAAAAACGCTTAAGGAGTGTTTCATCCTTGGAGGGAATACTGAGGGTAGGATAAATGAATAGCATTTAATATCATTTAACCCATTCATTCTCAGAAAGGGCCCAGAAAGGTCTGACTGGGAATATCTTTCTAATAAAAGCACCAGAATATTTATCAGAGTAAATATTTTAACTATCTTCAATATTTTTTTGAAGTTTTATAACATTTTCGCACAAATCGTCTGGGTTTTTACTGTTGGTATATATTTTTGTGGGAATCTATGCATGATTGAGTTTATATATAGCCTACTACAGCAAATGTATGACATAAACAGGCAAATCAGATATCCACCCTGTGTGGGGGAGACCATGACTAATTTTCAGGATACATTTATTACACTCTGATTGAGGAATTGGGAGGGTAAATTGTAATTGATACTGACAAGTACCCAATTGTTGACTTCACTCGTCATGAGCCGAGATGAGAGCAGGCACCAACTACCAGTAGTGTATGCCAGTCGTATAGTGCGGAACCGACTATCGGCTTATCAGTTTTGATTTGAATCCACCATCCTCTCCAAATTCAACCATTTTTATCAAAATGTATGTAGATATGACGCTTTATCCTCATTCAGTCCTCTCTTGGGTACCAGGGTACCAATAAAGTATCATCCGTGATATTCAAAATTATCAAAATCCATGATCTTGTTTTATCATGCCTAATTACATGCTATTCCTTCAAAAACACATCTTATCAAGTAGATGAATATATAGTTTACTATATCATCATATTTAACCGTTGTCATTCAGAAGTTTATTTCCTTCTGGAGGGCCTACTGGAACACCAATCAACTTTCGCAGTCAGGACCCACAATACTAATTGGTCGCCCAACAATCCTTCCATACATTAATAGAATACGATTAATTGTTTCAGGATGGTCACCTGTAATAGTCAAGATTTCCTCAATTTTAACCGTGCACTTAATTTGGCGATCATGTGTGATCATGATTGGCAACTTAAGATTCGGAAAATTCTCATGAAGGCAAGATCGTTAATTTCGGACATGGAATGCTAACCAGATCTACATTATTGGAACGTATCGTAGGTAATCAATAGGAGACTTCTGTGTACAACCTCTAGTTAGTTATGTATAAAAAAGGACCGCCTGTGTCAGAAATTAAGCATTGAACTGAATTAGCAGGTGCAAACATTTTTTTTTCTTATTTCAGGAAAAGGTAATGTAACGGTTAGTGCAGAGTTCAACTTCCATGTTGATCCGGAGTCTGCCTCCGTCGTCTTCAACTCTCTCACCTGCCCCATCACTGTTGCATCATGGGAACTCTGTCTGGAATACTCACTGTCTTGGGTAAGTCTGAGAGGAAGATATGCGGGAGGTGCAACAGGTCCCATTTAGTAGCAAACAATAATATTATGTAAAAGTGCTGCCTGAATTAATATTTAGTTATATATGTCTCTTCGTACGCATAGAGGTCCTCTCTTTATTTGTTTTTATCTCATCATTTTTAATTATCAAGATTTTTCATTTATGTTAGAAGTTTTATGTATTGGAATAAATGTGTACAAACCAGTACAGTACATATATATACAAGCACATCCCATGAGCACAGCAGATGTGTTCTGGCGATTTTTGACGCGACCCTTTTGAAATATCGACTCATAACATAGTCTACCCTAATTGAGCTATACACTTGTAAATTAGACAGCCACAGGCAGTTCATTTTGTATCCCTCAGTTTTATCCAGTATAGATAACCTTGTAATCCCTAGCGCCATCTATCTTGGCATTGAGGGACTAAAAAAGTGAATGAAAGAGATCTGTAAAGAAGAAAGTAAGATTTGGATATACAATACACGAAGTGCTGGTCTACGTAAGACTGCACAATAACAAATTGACCAAGGCACAATCTGTACGCATTACCTTGCCATTGTTATATAGAAGCAGATTATAATCTAGCTAGTGCATTAATATTATGATTGTTAATAGTTTATATTCACAAACCACACCTGTTTAAACGAATTACATAA
>OZ012695.1:26150059-26275059 GCA_963942565.1 Maea johnstoni | reverse complement strand
GAAGAGCTCTAAAGGGCAATAGCCATATCTTATATTATAATAAATTCTTGTCTTAACATGTTCCTGCAACTGTTTATTGTTGTGTCTTAGTAATTCAGTTCTTGTTATTTTCATTGACAAATAACAGAGAAACTAGTTGCTCCTAAACTGTGTTTTGTTTTACTGTCCGTCCTAGTATCATTGTAAGATTTGTAGAAAACACATATTTGCGCAATCTCAAAATCAAAAAAGCATTGTATTCATTGTGATAGACATCATTCTGACCTACTAATAGTAATAGAAAGTTATTTCTAGACTTAAAACTAAATATCAAACAATTTCTGGCTACATATTTACAGCTTTGCATCAGTAAAAAGTTCACTTGTCCCGTCCGAAGAGCACTTCAAGGTGGGTAAAATGTCACTCAAATTCTCTGAGAATGGGGCTTAAGTTATCTTTTCCCTATCAAATTATCAAACTACACATGCTAGGCTAACAGAAAAAATGCATCTCATTAAAAATCTAAAAGCTTTATTTTTGGATGATTGTGGCCACCAAATATAGGGGTTTATCTTGCAACAGGCGCTAAAGTACTCAGTGCTGGAAGTTCTATTTGTGGAGTTGATTATCACGCAACGTGCACACAGGTAAGCGAATACTTTTGTAATCTCTGTCATATATGTATATATATCTATATATATCTATATATATATATATATATATATATATATATATATATATATATATATATATATATATATATATATATATATATATATATATATATATATATATATATACAGTCAAACTTCTAACAAGCGACCGCACAAGGGAAATGTCAAAAGTGGTCTTCAAAAGAGGTGGTCTCTTAAGAAGGGGTTGAGGGTCTGAGCGAGGTTATGAAAAAACAAAGAATTTCCAACAATGACCAGGTATTATTGAGGTTGTTATGTTTAGCTGAGTTTATGGAAATTTCTTCATTAATATTTTTAGAATAAACAATTTAGAAAAATAAAAGTTGAACTATATCATTAATTGAGGACCCTCAGAAATGATATACTTTCAATATTACCGATTATTTCATTATTTTATTGTGCCCTTTCCAATATACAAGGCGTCTAGGCATTCAAGTGGCCGTTGAATGAAGGTCCATTTACTCCTAGGGATAAGATTTCATGGTCCTTGGTCGCGTCAAGCAAGTGGTTGTTTAATCAAGGTAAAATATACAGGGAATAGCCTTGGGGGGATTTAAAATGGTCATTCAAGGCAAGTAGTCATATATGAGAAGTGGTCGTTGAGGCAAGTTTTACTGTATATATATATATATATATATATATATATATATATATATATATATATATATATATATATATATATATATATATATATATATGTATATATATATATATATATATATATGTATATATATATATATATATATATATATATATATATATATATATATATATATATATATATATATATATATATATTAATACGTGTGTGATATCATACAGCCACAAGCGCTAAAACCATATTGCATCTATAACCATTATGTAACCTGTTTATTACATGCTTATTTATACTCAAGGAAACAAACTAAGAAAAAAAATGTAACCTGTTTATTACCCGTGGGTTGTACATGTATGAGCGCTCTGTCAAACATGGAAGCATGTCTACCAACATGGAGAAAAGGAACCTTGGCTACTTGTTGAAAAACATACCAATCATTAGCAAAAATGCATACATGAAGAAACTGATGGATAAGGTGGAGAGCGTGGAGCCCCGAATGAGGAGGAAAGTCATATTCTTCGAAAATGAGAATGCATGCCCTAGTTAGACCACTTATGGGTTCAAGACTAACAAGGCTCAAGACAAAATGGAACTCCTGAACCCCTTCGAAAATGATCTGTACTACCTGGTTAGTAATATTCAGTTTAACCCAAGGCGTAACACATTCCAGTGAGTTGGCCTGTGATATAATGGAAATCAGTAAATCCAAGAATGTCCTTGTGTCCGCTGACAAATCAACTAACCTCTACAGCATGAGCAGAGAGTCATACAAAAAGCTCCTGAATGAAAATATCACTAAAAAGTGTGATGAGACCAAAAACAAAATCTATTGCGAGGGCAAAGGCATTGCCTCAAAGCTAAAACTTGACAACCATATGGAAATCTTCACTGAAATGGAGGCCTTCATCACACTTAAGGACCATAAGGATCCAAACTCACATGCAGACTCATCAACCCTGCCAAAACCGTAATCGGTATTGTGAGCAAACAGTTGGTGGAAAAAATCAACAGAAATGTGCGAGAGACTACACAGCTCCAACAATGGAAAAACACTCAGGCCATCATAGACTGGTTTAGCGACCTCAAAGACAAGTCAGACAAGACCTTTATCAAGTTTAACATTGTCGAGTTCTACCCCTTTATATCAGAGGAACTGCAAGAAAGAGCAATCAACTATGCCAAGTCTATAAGCGCCATCACAGAACAACAAGAATCCATTATTTGACATTCTAGAAAGTCCCTACTCTTTAATGAGAAATCAACTTGGACAAAGAAAGATGAGTCTGTTCAATGTGACCATGGGCAGCTTCGATGGTGCAGAGATATGTGAGCTCGTCGGACTCCACCTACTGTCCTCCAACTTTCAACAAAGACCAAGTTGGCCTATACAGAGACGATGGTCTAGCTGCCTTTAAACTATCTGGGCCCCAATCCGACAGGGCAAGAAAGGACATTATCCAAACATTTAAAGACTGTGGCCTGCGTGCGACTGTTGAGATCCTTCTGCATCAAACAGACTTCTTAGACGTCATATTTGATCTGCCAACAGGCCGCTACTGGCCTTTTCTCATACCAAACAATGAACCCCTCTACATTCATACAAAATCCAACCACCCACCCACTATCTTGAAGCATCTACCGAACGCCATCTGCAGCAGACTATGCTCCACATCAAGTGACAGTCAAGCTTTCAACAAGGCAAAAGCTGTCTATGAAGATGCCTTAAAAAATAGTGGTCACCAACACAATATGGAGAAACCGCAAACGCAACGTTATATGGTTCAACCCCCCATTCAACCAAAACGTGACAACAAACGTTGCCAAGAACTTCTTGGATCTTGTGGATAAGCATTTCCCACACCACCACCAATACCACAAGCTGTTCAATAGAAACAACATAAAAAACAGCTACAGCTGTATGGGCAACATGGCCACCATCATCAGCGGCCATAATGTTAAGATCCTCAACCCTGCACCTGCAGAACATCCACGCACATGCAATTGCAGGAGGCCTGACACTTGCCCACTAAGCGGAAAATGCCTAACCAAGTGTGTCGTGTACAAAGTCACTGTCACAGCCCCTCCAAAATCTGTTTGACATTATTATGGACTAACTGAGGGCCCCTTCAAATCAAATGGGACATTGTACACCATGCAGCACCCTACAAATGCACGACGATGTGACGTCTGCCTCACAGAGAAAATGGTGATAGCCACAGCAAATCCAGCCACCATGCTAAGCAAGAGGGCAGAAATTGTATCTACATGCCGCCACCGTGCCAAATTCTGATACGAGAATACTCTGGACGCCCCCACCTAAACAGCGAAATTGGATGCGGCCTCCAGCCTTTAGCACCTGGGCTATTTTTTTTATTCCCACCGTCCTACCCTCTATTTGTAATGAACTGTATTTTTGGACACCTTTGCTCAGAAAGTGACCTTTGACCTGACCTGATCACACAGGAGGTGACATACCTAGAGTTGAAAGGTCAGGGTCAAGGACACTAAAGCCTCAACATGTAGCACGAGGACCTTTTACCCAAAATGGTGCCATCTATAAGCCATTGTCAGTACTGCAATCTGGTAAGACAACTCAAAGGGAGGGGGGACTTCTCAAGTACTAGATACCTCCTTCGGCCTTGATGAGACCTTGTTTTTGGTTATTTGTATACCTACACAGCATACGTTGCTGCTTTGAGAGGTGCTTGATTATTACTCAAAGCAACGTCACTTTCTAAGAGCTAATAAATGTAAGGATTGTTTCATAGTTTTCTATATTTTCTATCAGATGGAGAATGGTAGTTCCTTTCAGAGGCGGAAGTTTCTGATCGATACTGATGCTGGGTTGGATGATGCGCAAGCCATCCTTATGGCCATTGCGCAGCCGGAAGTGGACATCATCGGTATCACGTGCTGTGTTGGAAATACGTCTATGCCACAGGTGGCGAAGAACGTCCTTCGACTTCTCAAGCTCACCGAAAGACTTGATGTGAGTTGCTTGAAATTAAGTCAAATTTAAAGTTGTATGCTATCAAACATGTTTCTCTGTAATGTAAAAGATACGAGAGTCCTCAATGGCCTTTCTCTCCTATTGACGTCACGCTTATATTAGGCCAGATTCTAGACCCTGGCATAGCCAGGCCTTCACTTTAGCGCATACAGTAATTGGTCTTTCGCTACATAACCATTCTTTTATTCATTTAAGTCAAAAACACTACGCACCAAAGTATATGTCTTTCACCACTACCGCTTGAGTCTGCGGGTTTCCCTGGGGTCTTAAGTTACCTCTACCACAGAAACTGCCTGATTTTAATAGGATAGGGAAGGAACTTTTTTATTCCAAATCCAAATTCTATTTTGACATAGCGTATTTCGATGATGATTGATATACAATGAGTGACACTTAATTGAAGATGAGAATAAAAACTTTATCAAACTGTATCGTAAATGAAGAAAACTCAAGATATTAACCCCTTTCCTACATACACGATCTTGAACACGACCGTTACCCTTAATGGAGGGGTACATCTACCTCATTGGTATTTAGCAAAACTAAAAGAAACATGCCAATTATTAGCATAAAATCCAAACTTTTGTATTGCTTGCGTTTCTTGTTCACACTTATGAAAATTGCGCTCCACCGTATAACAATCGTATGAACATCGTATGGCACAGTGCTGTTTGCCTGACTCATTGGCTCATCTCATTTACATATTGAACACAATAAAACAGCATTTCGCGAAGAAAAAAAAATCATGTTAGATAGTATAGAGAAGGTGAATGCGGCAAAGGGTCAATAGTCTCGAAAAAGAATTAAATATTTAACATATGTCACACAGATTTTGACCATAGATATAAAGCCTTAATTATATTGAAAGATCCTCAGCTGGTACCTCCATAAGTTTAACATTTTTGAACAACCATCAGAATTATTGTTTCGTCCATTTCAAATGAATTTGAATGTAAAAATAATAATCAGCAAGTATTGAACACTTTCCTCTAGTCCGTAGGAGTTCAACGTATACATCTTCCACTGTATAAAGTAATGATAACAAAGTGAACATATAAAAATGAAGCAGTCGGTCACACTTTTGATTCTAACAGTTGTCTGCATCGTTACATGCCAAGCGTTGGGACCATGATAGGTTGCCTAACCCATCAGGATATCTAAAATATGTCGTTTTTTATAGACTTTGAATATCTTCGATTCGTTTTCCAAGCTGAAAACTCCTCTGTAAGTGACAGACTGGCTACTCATTAATGGCTCGATCAAAAGAAACTCACTGCTTATATTACCATTCGGAGTTTCAATTTAAGACAACTTTTTTTCCATATTGCAGCTAAATCATGACTAGCCAGTTGTAAGTGGTGGCGGAAACGTAAGTGAAAACCACCGCCTATCCCCATGTCACTGGCAACCACAAATGAAATAGCTTTAATAGGACTCGAAACAAGGCAGTGGTGAGAGACAGTGAGCAGTTAGGGGTAACGCCCTAGACCACTCGGCTGTCAAAACGGACTCAAAACTCGATGCAGTCATTTTATAATTCAGATCCCTGTTTACAAGGGTTGTGGCATACCCTTACTAGGGCGGCCATTCCACAATGAATGTTATCACGGAAAGGATGGGTTTGGTGACATAGATGAAGACCCTGTTGACGAGGGACTGATAAAGAAAGAGCATGCCGCTTCTGCTATAGTGCGACTAGCCAATGAGAACCCAGGTAATGACAATGAGATTACTAACAACCAACTCGATATCAATTAAATTTTCGGTATCACGTTCGTGTATTTAACATATTTTTAAATCATGAATAATCAACTGTATTCTCACAGTTAATGTGCATAAGATACTGTTTACACTACTTCATGAGTTACACATACATGTATTTGAAACACTGTTCATTTTTGTTTTTCACTATTTACACTTTTTATACCCTTCCCCCCCCCCCCCCCCCTTATCACTATATTCAATGAGGCAGATCTGAATGGCTAAATGGGATACCGATGATAGGGGAAGAAGCAGGCCTGACCACTCTTTCTAATGGCCTGGTCACAAGTGATATACGTCTGTTTGCGACCGAAAACTGTGACGATCGCAATATCGCTGTGCGCGTACCTCAAGGAGGTTGGTCACAACCATACAGATTGTGAGGTCCAAAATCAGTGGTCGTAGACTGTACAGTGGTTTGCAAACATGGTCGCTAATCACTCTACGGTCCATGCCCTTTCTACGGACATTACTTGACCGTGCCGGTGCCCTTATAGGGCAAATGCATCATTGCGATAGCTTGGGCTAAAAGTGTAGCGCTATGTGGTGTATGTCAATTGCCCCTAAACACAAATCCATTCCAAGTGCCTGTTGAAGAGGGAATTGCAATGTTCTGCAAAGCCAGGGGCTTCCTGCCGAAATCCATGGGGGCATGGATCATGGTGCTGTGTGCAGCATATGGATGTAATAATAGGACTGACGGGAATCTTAGTGACAAAAGATCATTTTATTCGAATTCTTATTTGAACACACATTCAGAAAAAGAGAATCTAGCAGCACAATGGCTCCACAATATGGGGACTTGATGGACTGTCAAAAACTTCTAATTTGCTTCATATATAGAAGAGTATGTGAGGGCCACTTTGAGGCATCATAGCTGCTCCTTTGAAGATGTGCAGTCAAGACTAATGGGACATCAAGGGGGAAATATTGAAAAATGATGCAGTGCCAACCGTTTTTGCATTCAAGCCAGATGTAATGTATGACAGCTGTGCCAAAAGAGCAGAACTCAGATTGACTCACCTGATACTGGGATTGGATTATTATAAAGAGTGTAGACCAACCTAGGGTATATGAAAGTCAAATCAATAACAAAAGCTTGGTAAATTTTGGTCATAAGTTTTAGCCATCCTCTGATGCATTTGAAGGTGGTTTCTATCCACCAGCAAAAACCAAATGTATGAGCCATAGACTAGTTTGAATGAATAAGGCTGAATACATGTATTCTGAAAGTCCTCCATTCCTAGGTTGCAAATACTCCAATGTTTAACACCTAAGCCTACTAAGTTTGCAAGGCTGCCCTCTGACCAAGCCCAAGGCTACTTATACTTACCACTATGGAGATCAGTGCTGTCTCACTTCTACTTTGAAACAGGGAGAATGGATAAGTATGTATGTCCCTGTTTGAGATAAAGAGCTATTGTAGTGACTTCCTGCCACTACTATCTCAGAGGTTGGTGCTCCGGGTATGTACCCCTGTCCTGATAATGGATGCCTCTATGCCAAGCCTGGTTTTTACTCACTTTCAAAAGCCATAATTGAGGAGTGTAGACAAGAACAGTCTTGTGGGAGGTCCTATTTGACAGGTGATATGTATAAGCTCATTTTGAACCTAAATCATCTTGATGGTGCATTCGCCCTTTAAGGAGGTTGGCCTCGACCGTACAAGTTGTGAGGTACAAAATCAGTTGTTGTGAACTGTAAAGTGGTTTGCGAAGATGTTCACAAATCACTCTTCATTCCACGACCTTTCTCCGGACATTTATCGACAGGGCGTTTGACGCACAGCAATTTCAAGGTCATGCGGCTCACTCGTGGTTTCCTTGCAAAAATAAATGTTCATTTCATTTTTCTTGTCCAATAGGACCGTGAGGCCACCGCAAGGCATCCTCTTCAGGAATTTTTTGATCAATGTACAACCTCTGCATGATATCCGAACGTTTAGTACCCTGCACACGTGCATTGACCATGAGGAGGCTTCAGGAAACCTCAAGCACGTGATTTCAAAACCTATCGCAACTGACCGCATGGCTAATTAATTTGTGACCACAAATGAAAGACCTCTGTTTGACCGCATGCGACCTGGTCACGGCACTTGGCCGCATGCGACCAATCAGCTGCACAGAGGTCTTGGTCAGTTGGTCTTCTATGATAATGACAAAAACAGAAATATCACATTGGTGGAGGTGATATCGATATTGCCGTGCGCTAAGGGGTGAAATCGAATTCAGAGGTTGGATATCAAATCTACATATTGCATCCCATCTGCATATCCAAAAATACCTGAATATCACTAATGGTCTGTTTTGGTGCATGGTCTTACCATGATATACTGGTCAAGTGAATATATTGTTTAATTTTCTTTTGTTTCGTTTTGTTGTATTTCATAGGTGAAGTAACCCTTGTAGCTATTGCACCACTTACAAACATAGCCATGGCAGTACATCTGGAGCCTGATCTAGGAAAAACACTCAAGGAGTGTTACATACTTGGAGGAAATACTGAGGGTAGGAAAGTTTAGTAGTGTGTAATATCATTTGACTCTTTCATACTCAGAAAGGAACCAAAAATGTCTGGCTGTTTTGGGAGTATCTTTGAAATGAAAGCACCAATTGAGTTTGCAATTTTCCTGAGAATACAGCTTTTAACTTTCCTTTTAATGAGTTTTGAAATTCTCGCAGGCATCTTCCATTATCTAACATGTGGATACTTCTTGTCGAACTATGTACATCATGATGAGTGAGTTAATTTATGGCCTACTATATCGATAACAGTGCCAACAGTATACTACGAACTGTGGTAAAGTATATATTAGAAAGTAGCGTAGGTAATCAATGGGAAACTTCTGTGAACAAATTCTAATTATTTCTGTATATTATATGATAGGACCGCCTGTGTCAGAAATAACCCACTGAATTATGAATTAAATAAGCAGGTGGAAACATGCGTTTTTTCTTATTTCAGGAAGAGGCAATGTAACGGTTAGTGCAGAGTTCAACTTCCATGTTGATCCAGAGGCTGCATCCATCGTTTTAAACTCTTTCACCTGCCCTATCACTGTTGCATCATGGGAACTCTGCCTGGAATACTCCCTGTCTTGGGTAAGTCACCTCCCAAGTGTCTGAGAGAAAGATATGCGGGAGGAGTAACAGGGCCCATTAAGTAGCATACTATCACATTAGGCCATGACCGCATCAGACATGTTCTGGTGTTTTCTGACGCGAGGCTTTAAAATATTGACTTATTACTTAGTCTACTATAATTTAGTTATACACTTGCAAACCAGTTGGCTACAGGGATTACACCATAGTTATAGTTACTATGAGAGCACGTCTTTTACGCCCATCATGCTAGCCGTCACGTTCCTCGAATTTGGAATTTTGTTCAAGTTTGGAACATTTTCTGCAACATTGCGGTGTACCCGATGAAAACAAACGCCTATTCCAAATTTACTGGCAACTTTCTCACATGACCCGGCAGTGGTAAGAGACGGCTAAGAGGCGGTAGCAATGCCTTAGACCACAGAGCCGTCCCTGCGACCTCCGAAGGGGTATCATTATTGACTGGTCTATGCCAAAACATCATTATCGACAATTAGTTAGTTGGCTACTGTCATATTTATTGGATTATAATCTGATTGATGTTCTAATGATCAAGGATGTGGTATAATTTGTGATACACACTGATGGAATTGGCCTCTTTTCCGTTATTTACTGCTTAACCCATTCATGCTCAGAGTTCACCATCTGGATGTAAATACCTTTGAAAATAAAGTGTTCCCATAGCAAGATTCAGCCTTCTTTCTCCAAATAACTTTTGAGTAAGAAACCTTTTGTTTAAGTGGTACTGCCAAATATTCAGTCCTGTTTTGGACGGTACAAGCTTCAATAGATTATTAGGTACTGCTGTTAAACAAAAAGCAAACAATTACCCAGAGATTTGGCACCGACTATTAACCCTGACTCGTAACCATGGTAGTCGTGGTACGTCACCAGTCCATACTCGATTGGTATTACGATTGATTTTTAGCTAAACTCATGTATCCCTATCATTGCAATAAACCTTTGAACTAGATTTTAACCATGAACTGACTAGAATTCCGAACATAAGACCTCAACGGGGATTCAAATAGGGAATTAATCATGCATAGCTGATGGACACATTTTTGTTAAAAACTAACTAATCTATATTGTACATTTTAAGCAATTTCATAAGCTAGTAAATAGTTGCTGGCATACCCAGAGAAAATATAATATCAGAGCAATAGATCATGCAGTTTTGGCCCAAGATAAATGTCAACATACAATAATGAAACGAGATGAAGCACCATCTCATTTAAAGTATGACCCCAAAGCAATTATCCTTAGTCCATGAGCCAGAGAGTTTAGATATAGCATTTGTGCCAAGATGCATAGAACACAATTTTCTGTATTATGATTGAATCCTTCAGTGTCTCAAAGTTGAAAATCAGATAACCTGTTTGCTTGAAAATAAACTGGATTATCAAATTTGAGAATTTTATTTTTATGAGAAAATAAAAGACACTTGGGTGATTTCCTTTAGATACTCCAAATAAAGCCCCCCATCTTTTCATTACAGCCGGTTTAATATCTTATTCATCAATTGTTTATCTGTTTGCCAAGCCTCTTGAATTATTGATACACAGGTAAGCTAGCCCTAAGTGTGTGAACCCGCAAGTAGCACACCTTATTGCCTTGCTCAATGGTGTGCAATAGGCCCTCCTGGGGAACTCTAAACTGTTATGGCACGCCTCCCTGGTGTGGCACTCTCCCTCTTTTTCTTCTTTCACCTAGAATTATTTTGCCTTTTCATAGTTCTTCAAAAATGAAATGACAAAAGACCACTTTTTGGTAATATCCTATGGCACTAAATGACTATTGTGTGTCGATGTGCCTAAACATGCATTTACTAGTATCCACTTATTCCTAAGTGTGTGGTCGCAGAGATATCTGGGTTCTCTGATATTTTTGCCATTAAAAGAAATTTCATGGTTTTCGTCTGCTGGGCGGGTACTTTTCAAGTTGAGTATAAATTCATAAATTAAGAGTTGTTTTGTTTTATTTTTTCATTTCCCCCAATTGAAATTCCCCAAAGTATGCCTTTATCCAAGAGATAGTACATGTACCTGGATAGTAGAGCCTTTTTGGCAACTGGGGTGAAAGACTTAACATATCCATAGCAGTAACCTGTAGGCATTGGAATGGGTTTGGATAGCATCGTTGATTGTTGACGCACCCCAACCGATGATTAATGATAATTGGTTTCCCATCGTTTTACTAGTGTTGTCCTAGCGCTGAAGAACGGGTGACATTTATTTTTATATTTTCCATTCATTGTACCTCTACCATCTGACTGCAATTTTACTGCCTGCAGCCTCCCAGCTTGTTCAGTGTTTAAAACAGCATTTAGGAACAAGTGAGGATAGATATTTCAGGTTTATATCATGGACGAGCACCATATATTTTAAATACCAGTGTTGTACTACTTAGTACCCCAATCCCCACTCACAACCCCATACATCCCATGAGCTTTGGTCAAATGCTTGAATTTGAAATTACGTTTACGCCAATTAAGGCTAATTCGTGACTAGTCAGTTGTAAGTAGTGGAGGAAACCGGAGTACTCGGCGAAAACCACCGCCTAACTCCAAGTCACTGGCAACTTTCTCACATGCCCAGGCCGGGAAATAGAACGAGATAGAACGATAAACATGATAATAAGAGAATTGACCACAGAATGCCAAACATTAATTGATCACGTGTATACTAACTTATCATGTGTAAAAGATGTGTAATTAACTATAACATGCTCTGTATCACACAAATTGCATAACGACAGTAAAGATTAACAGCAAGAATAAACCATGAACCAACATAACTGGTCACCGATGAGTTCGACTCTTTTATCCCCCTAAGAGGCCCGGCTATCAAATGTTGTTTTCACATGTACAGCATGTTCAGTATTTGAGTCTTATTTTCTTATTGCATAGTGATTAACAAGTGCATAATTTCACGTAGTCATTTTTCTATTGATTTTAGCTCAAGTGCTTATGCCTTTCGGCGTGCCATAAAAGGTCAGTCTACCCCTGCATGTCCCTGGTATAACAACTTCTTTCTTTTCTTCAAAGGCTGAGTATGAAGAGCTGAGAAGTTCTAAAAGCAAGAAGTCGGAATTCATGAGAACTCTTGAGAAAAAAATGGTTGACACGTGCGCGAAATCTGATTGGCCAACATACATTCCATGTGACGAGATAGCAATGGCGGCCGCCATAGACAATGCTATAGTGGAGAAAAGTCAAGACGTTTATGCAACTGTAGAGATGGACGGAACTCATTCAAGAGGGCTTATGATAATCGACTGGACGGGAATGATGAAAAGGAACAAAAATATCCGAGTAGTTCAAGCACTTAATGTATCTAGGTATAAAGAACTATTAAAAACCGCGACTGAGTAAGTTGACAAAATCAACTCATTGGACCTATTTTAAAACCTAACTTTAATAAAGCACTAAAAGAACGAGGTAATCACGAGAGCAATAATGGTATCAACAAAGAAGGCCACATATCATGGCAGACAAAGAGAATTCTCATTTGTATCTATAACAAGCAATACAATATGTGGCACCACTTAAAAACAATCAGGTTGTGTTCATCCTGATATGAATCAAAAGTAGGAAGTTACAAACGCCACTTCTTAAAAATGTTGTCAGCGATGTACAAATATTGATGGAAAAGATATATATATATATAGAAATACTATGGACAAGTTTAACGTTTTTCTCAGTACATTCTTTGGGGATTGTTTGATACTCAAACTAAGCAATGAAACGGGAATGTCCTATCTCGGTCTGCTGTGCAAATTTAAAAACTTGAACATAATGGCATATGCTTAAACACAAGTCTTTCAGCGAAGGAAATAGACAGCATAATGACAAAGCACTAGTCTCATTCACTTAACAATAATAAATCTTAAAATGAAATATACTTTGAATTATGAATCTGTCATGAGTCCACAAACATGCCCGTGTCAACGCCTTTGTGAAAAGAAATGTTTTCAGTTCCAATAAGAAATAATCCAAATATTGAGTAATACAAATAACATGTGCAAATATACCGGGCTGCAGGGCCTAGGGGTGCTTTTGATTGCACCCAACGCAACAGAGTAGTCTGTGTGGACAATTATTCTGTCATGTTAAGACGCTGCAGGGAAGAAAGTTATCACCCACTTGGACAAATGGCCTTCACTGCTCCAGTTTTTGATTGCACCCAACGCAACAGAGTAGTCTCTGTGGACAATAATTCTGTCATGTTAAGACGCTGCAGGGAAGAAAGTTATCACTCACTTGGACAAATGGCCTTCACTGCTCCAGTTCCCAATACAACAATACTCCAGTACAATAAAACCCTGATATCTATAACTGAGATACATGTCTTGTCTTGTCTTGTAAACCTTCCATGTTGCTGTATATTCCATATATATATATATATATATATATATATATATATATATATATATATATATATATATATATATATATATATATATATATATATATATATATATACATATATGTATATATATATACTGTAGAATACGAAATTCACGCGTGTCCCAAGTATAGCGAATTTGGGAGTTTTGCGTCATAGCGTATATTTATATTAGCGTCTCTTTACCGTAGCCGCAGCTGCTGACAGCACCATCTGTCGCAAAAAAGACAAACTAATTTGAGCAGAGAATGCTTCCAGTTTGATTGAGCATTCTCTCAAAAGGGGGCGCCCGTATTTATAAACAAAGGGTTAAACAAAGGAAATGGGGCTATGAACCCTATCCATGGTGGCACAACAAAGGGGCCATATCAGGTCTTATTAAGTGTAATCTTCGGAAAATAAACAATCAAAACAGATCACAATGATTTTTCTTTGCTCTTTCAACATGTCTTTTGCTTCCTAAAGCCAGGAAAACACAAAAAAAGAATGGTTCAAGAGGGGCTATGTATGCTTCATGTTTGTACTAGTTGCGCCATCTAGCGGTCACCACGAAGACGAAAATGGCGTCTCCTGAATGTTCGTCAAATGCCTGTGCTAAAGGCATGCTAAAGGTGCCATTTGTTGTTGTTTTTTTGTTTTTAGATGGAATGTTTATTAATTCAATGGAACCATGAGCTAGTCCACAAGCCCAGAAACCGATTTTGAAAAAGGGTTTCAGCAGGGCTACGTATCTTCTATTATATTTACTAGTGGCGCTATCTAGCGGCCACCACTAAAACGAAAATAACGGCTGCACAAGAAACCTCCAATTCTTGCTTCAAAGGGGACCGTCTCATTGACGTCAGCGCCACCAGTGGCTAAAAAGAAAGACAAAATTACAGCGTTTTTAAATATAGCGAAGCGGCACCAGACGCTAAGTACGCTATATATAAACACACGCGGAAATTTCGTGTTCTACAGTATATATATATATATATATATATACATATATATATATAAACATATATATATATATATATATATACATATATATATATATATATATATATATAGATATATATATATACATATATATATATATATATATATATATATTTATATATATATATATATATATATATATATATATATATATACATATATATATACATATATATATAAATATATATATACTAGAAAAGTACCCGTCCTGCGGACGGAAACCATGAAATTTCTAATAATGGCAAACATATCAGAGCGCCTGCCCCTCTCTCTCTCTCTCTCTCTTGTCCCCTCTACCTGCACCCTCCCTCTTTCTCTCTCTACCCCCTCTCCCTCTCTTTTGCACCCCTCTCTCTGTCCCTCTCTCCCTCTTTTGCCCCCTCTCTCTGCCTGACTATATCTCTTTTGCCCCCTCTCCTTCTCTCTCTCTCTCTCTCTCTGAGCCCTCTTTTTCTCTTTCTCTCTGCCAACTGGCTTGATATTTATAGTCTCAGGTGCGACCTCCCGGGGTGGTACAGTTGGCCTTTGTGCAAGTGGTCAGCTGTGCGGCTTTAAAAATCAGCATCAAAGGCACCTTTTTGTCTAATTTTTTATAAATTTCTTTACGATAACAACCATGTAGACACACTCGTGAACCAAACGACCAACTTACAATTAGGGAAACAGGTGTGGCAACGGAGATTACCCGCTGCAAAGGATAGCACCAAGATATTCCTGCGATAACACATTTAAGGCTACCTACCATATGTTTCAATAATTCAAGAGATTGGCTAACTGATATGCTATTGATAAATAAGATATCGAAATGTTGTTGTAATGTTGCTGTAATGAAAAGATGGGGGACGGTGTCCGTTTATCATATCACTCATGACTAATTCTAATCATTTCTACTCAAAACTATTTTCGTTTTGTAATATCCATATTTTCAAAATTAAAGTATGACATAGTGTATGTCATATATATATATATATATATATATATATATATATATATATATATATATATATATATATATATATATATATATATATATATATATATATATATGTATATATAAATATATATATATATATATGTATATATATATATATATATATTTATATATATATATATATATATATATATATATATATATATATATATATATATATATATATATATATATATATATATATATATATATGTATTCATTCTACCCATAAATTGTTTTCAAATGATCCTTTTATGTAGATATCCCCCCCCCCAAAAAAAAGAATCGCACTGCTATGTTAAGATGGTTAAGGAAAAACTATTTCAATAATTGTTGAAGGAAGAAATATTCCAAAGGATGCAAACTGTTTTGACTTCATAATAGATACATGTACGCACTCCATGCATGCCCAAAGTGCGGTATGGGCATGGGGTACTTCTATGTATTTAGACATTAAGTTCCATCAGTATGTAACTTATGTATTGGCTGGCTGTCTGGAAAATTCTTTTTGGAACTACAGAAAATTAGGATTTTTCGTACGCTCAAATTGTTATCCATGTGCCACCGTAGTTTGCTGAATTGTCTGTTGTGTCAATACTCTCTGTCTAAGCGCAATACCTTTGTTAGTGCATTACCCCCAAGGGATGTGTTCAGACGTTCTAAGCGCCCATGCAGGCATTGTCCAGGGTCTCTATGCTGCCTAAACCCTTTCGCTACATGCCTTGAGTTTCTTTTGAATATCCGGGCAGGCCACTCTACTACTGTGTGCGTACTTCAGCAACCGTACAACCAACAAAGTCCATGCAGTGCAACCCCACTGTGGAAGCAGAGGTTTGATATCGGTAGTACCATCTAACGCCGGGTGGTCATACCAAACCAGGCCCTCAAGTGAGGATGAGAAATCAGCATCAAAAGCACATTTTTGCTAATCTTTCTGAAATTAGTTTACGTTAAGAACCATCTAGATACACTCGTCCACCAAACTGCCAACTCAGAATTAGGCAAACAGGCGCGGCAACGGAGATCATGCGTTGCAAAGGATTGGGCCTCCTCTCTTATAATATATATATATATATATATATATATATATATATATATATATATATATATATATATATATATATATATATATATATATATATATATATATATATATATATATATATATATATATATATATATATATATATATATATATATATATATATATATATATATATATATATATATATATATATATATATAATTTATATATATATTTATATATTAAATGTAGTACAAGTGGCAGCAACTTATACCCTCAGCTATCAGGGCAGCAACTTATACCCTCAGCTATCAGGGCAGGCCCTCATTGGTGAGAGATAGTAATCAGCCAGTGGTGGATCTCGCTGAGTGGACATGCGCGCTGCATATCATTCCCTTGTTTTTGCCCTGGTATCCTGTATGGAGCGGGCCTTACTCAGTGCTGGAAGTTCTATTTGTGGAGTTGATTATCACGCAACGTGCACACAGGTAAGCGAATACTTTAGTAATCTCTGTCATATATGTATATATATATATATATATATATATATATATATATATATATATATATATATATATATATATATATATATATATATATATATATATATATATATATATATATATATATATATATATATATATATATATATATATATATATATATATATATATATATATATATATATATATATATATAAATATATATATATAAATATGTATATATATATATACAGTCAAACTTCTATTGAGCGACCGCACAAGGGAAATGTCAAAAGTGGTCTTCAAAAGAGGTGGTCTCTTAAGAAGGGGTTGAAGGTCTGAGCTAGGTTATGAAAAAGCAAAGAATTTCCAACAATGACCAGGTATTATTGTGGTTGTTATGTTTAGCTGCTTTTATGAAATTTCTTCATTAATTTTTTAAGAATAAACAATTTAGAAAAATAAAAGTTGAACTATATCATTAATTGAGGTCCCTCAGAAATGATATACTTTCAATATTACCGATTAGTTCATTATTTTATTGTGCCCTTTCCAATATACAAGGCGTCTAGGCATTCAAGTGACCGTTGAATGAAGGTCCATTTACTCCTAGGGATAAGATTTCATGGTCGTTGGTCGCGTCAAGCAAGTGGTTGTTTAATCAAGGTAAAATATACAGGGAATAGCCTTGGGGAGATTTAAAATGGTCATTCAAGGCAAGTGGTCGTATATGAGAAGTGGTCGTTGAGGCAAGTTTTACTGTATATATATATATATATATATATATATATATATATATATATATATATATATATATATATATATATATATATATATATATATATATATATATATATATATACACATATATATATATATATATTAATATGTGTGTGATATCATACAGCTACAAGCGCTAAAACCATATTGCATCTATAACCATTATGTAACCTGTTTATTGCATGCTTATTTATACTCAAGGAAACAAACTAAGAAAAAAAATGTAACCGTTTTATTACCCGCGGGTTGTGCATGTATGAGCGCTCTGTCAAACATGGAAGCATGTCTACCAACATGGAGAAAAGGTACCTTGGCTACTTGTTGAAAAACATACCAATCATTAGCAAAAATGCATACATGAAGAAACTGATGGATGAGGTGGAGAGCTCGGAGCCCTGAATGAGGAGGAAAGTCATATTCTAAATGAGAATGCATGCCCTAGTAAGACCACTTATGGGTTCAAGACTAACGAGGCTGCAGACAAAATGGAACTCCTGAACCCCTTCGAAAATGATCTGTACAACCTGGTTAGTAATATTCAGTTTAACCCAAGGCGTAACACATTCCAGTGACAGTTGGCCTGTGATATAATGGAAATCAGTACATCCAAGAATGTCCTTGTGTCCGCTGACAAATCAACTAACCTCTACAGCATAAGCAGAGAGTCATACAAAAAGCTCCTGAATGAAAATATCACTAAAAAGTCACGTGATGAGAACAAAAACAAAATCTATTGCGAGGGCAAAGGCATTGCCTCAAAGCTAAAACTTGACAACCATATGGAAATCTACACTGAAATGGAGGCCTTCATCACACTTAAGGACCATAAGGATCCAAACTCACATGCAGACTCATCAACCCTGCCAAAACCGTAATCGGTATTGTGAGCAAACAGTTGGTGGAAAAAATCAACAGAAATGTGCGAGAGACTACACAGCTCCAACAATGGAAAAACTGCAAGAAAGAGCAATCAACTATGCCAAGTCTATAAGCGCCATCACAGAACAACAAGAATCCATTATTTGACATTCTAGAAAGTCCCTACTCTTTAATGAGAAATCAACTTGGACAAAGAAAGATGAGAGTCTGTTCAATGTGACCATGGGCAGCTTCGATGGTGCAGAGATATGTGAGCTCGTCGGACTCCACCTACTGTCCTCCAAGTTCAACAAAGACCAAGTTGGCCTATACAGAGACGATGGTCTAGCTGCCTTTAAACTATCTGGGCCCCAATCCGACAGGGCAAGAAAGGACATTATCCAAACATTTAAAGACTGTGGCCTGCGTGCGACTGTTGAGATCCTTCTGCATCAAACAGACTTCTTAGACGTCATATTTGATCTGCCAACAGGCCGCTACTGGCCTTTTCTCATACCAAACAATGAACCCCTCTACATTCATACAAAATCCAACCACCCACCCACTATCTTGAAGCATCTACCGAACGCCATCTGCAGCAGACTATGCTCCACATCAAGTGACAGTCAAGCTTTCAACAAGGCAAAAGCTGTCTATGAAGATGCCTTAAAAAATAGTGGTCACCAACACAATATGGAGAAACCGCAAACGCAACGTTATATGGTTCAACCCCCCATTCAACCAAACGTGACAACAAACGTTGCCAAGAACTTCTTGGATCTTGTGGTTAAGCATTTCCCACACCACCACCAATACCACAAGCTGTTCAATAGAAACAACATAAAAAACAGCTACAGCTGTATGGGCAACATGGCCACCATCATCAGCGGCCATAATGTTAAGATCCTCAACCCTGCACCTGCAGAACATCCACGCACATGCAATTGCAGGAGGCCCACTAAGCGGAAAATGCCTAACCAAGTGTGTCGTGTACAAAGTCACTGTCACAGCCCCTCCAAAATCTGTTTGACATTATTATGGACTAACTGAGGGCCCCTTCAAATCAAATGGGACATTGTACACCATGCAGCACCCTACAAATGCACGAAGATGTGACGTCTGCCTCACAGAGAAAATGGTGATAGCCACAGCAAATCCAGCTACCATGCTAAGCAAGAGGGCAGAAATTGTATCTACATGCCGCCACCGTGCCAAATTCTGATACGAGAATACTCTGGACGCCCCCACCTAAACAGCGATATTGGATGTGGCCTCCAGCCTTTAGCACCTGGGATATTTTTTTTATTCCCACCGTCCTACCCTTTATTTGTAATGAACTGTATTTTTTGACACCTTTGCTCAGAAAGTGACCTTTGACCTGACCTGATCACACAGGAGGTGACATACCTAGAGTTGAAAGGTCAGGGTCAAGGACACTAAAGCCTCAACATGTAGCACGAGGACCTTTTACCCAAAATGGTCTCTGTAATGGCCTGAGGATTGCACAAGCATGAAACCCAGGGTTGTCAACTTGAGACTGAGTATGTGACTCATATATATATATATATATATATATATATATATATATATATATATATATATATATATATATATATATATATACATATGTTTCCATTTATCTCACCCGGCGGCTAGAGGGCTCTGTTTAAGTATGATCAAGATTAGGAGAACCATTATAATGGTGCCATCTATAAGCCATTGTCAGTACTGCAATCTGGTAAGACAACTCAAAGGGAGGGGGGACTTCTCAAGTACTAGATACCTCCTTCGGCCTTGATGAGACCTTGTTTTTGGTTATTTGTATACCTACACAGCATACGTTGCTGCTTTGAGAGGTGCTTGATTATTACTCAAAGCAACGTCACTTCTAAGAGCTAATAAATGTAAGGATTGTTTCATAGTTCCTTTCAGAGGCGGAAGTTTCTGATCGATACTGATGCTGGGTTGGATGATGCGCAAGCCATCCTTATGGCCATTGCGCAGCCGGAAGTGGACATCATCGGCATCACGTGCTGTGTTGGAAATACGTCTATGCCACAGGTGGCGAAGAACGTCCTTCGACTTCTCAAGCTCACCGAAAGACTTGATGTGAGTTGCTTGAAATTAAGTCAAATTTAAAGTTGTATGCTATCAAACATGTTTCTCTGTAATGTAAAAGATACGAGAGTCCTCAATGGCCTTTCTCTCCTATTGACGTCACGCTTATATTAGGCCAGATTCTAGACCCTGGCATAGCCAGGCCTTCACTTTAGCGCATACAGTAATTGGTCTTTCGCCACATAACCATTCTTTTATTCATTTATGTCAAAAACACTACGCACCAAAGTATATGTCTTTCACCACTACCGCTTGAGTCTGCGGGTTTCCCTGGGGTCTTAAGTTACCTCTACCACAGAAAATGCCTGATTTTAATAGGATAGGGAAGGAACTTTTTTATTCCAAATCCAAATTCTAATTTGACAAAGCGTATTTCGATGATGATTGATATACAATGAGTGACACTTAATTGAAGATGAGAATAAAAACTTTATCAAACTGTATCGTAAATGAGAAAAACTCAAGATATTAACCCCTTTCCTACATACACGATCTTGAACACGACCGTTACCCTTAATGGAGGGGTACATCTACCTCATTGGTATTTAGCAAAACTAAAAGAAACATGCCAATTATTAGCATAAAATCCAAACTTTTGAATTGCTTGCGTTTCTTGTTCACACGTATGAAAATTGCGCTCCACCGTATAACAATCGTATGAACATCGTATGGCACAGTGCTGTATGCCTGACTCATTGGCTCATCTCATTTACATATTGAACACAATAAAACAGCATTTGGCGAAGAAAAAAAAATCATGTTAGATAGTATAGAGAAGGTGAATGCGGCAAAGGGTCAATAGTCTCGAAAAAGAATTAAATATCTAACATATGTCACACAGATTTTGACCATAGATATAAAGCCTTAATTATATTGAAAGATCCTCAGCTGGTACCTCCATAAGTTTAACATTTTTGAACAACCATCAGAATTATTGTTTCGTCCATTTCAAATGAATTTGAATGTAAAAATAATAATCAGCAAGTATTGAACACTTTCCTCTAGTCCGTAGGAGTTCAACGTATACAGCTTCCACTGTATAAAGTAATGATAACAAAGTGAAAATAGGAAAATGAAGCAGTCGGTCACACTTTTGATTCTAACAGTTGTCTGCATCGTTACATGCCAAGCGTTGGGACCATGATAGGTTGCCTAACCCATCAGGATATCTAAAATATGTCGTTTTTTATAGACTTTGAATATCTTCGATTCGTTTTCCAAGCTGAAAACTCCTCTGTAAGTGACAGACTGGCTACTCATTAATGGCTCGATCAAAAGAAACTCACTGCTTATATTACCATTCGGAGTTTCAATTTAAGACAACTTTTTTTCCATATTGCGGCTAAATCACGACTAGCCAGTTGTAAGTGGTGGCGGAAACGTAAGTGAAAACCACCGCCTATCCCCATGTCACTGGCAACCACAAATGAAATAGCTCTACTAGGACTCGAAACAAGGCAGTGGTGAGAGACAGTGAGCAGTTAGGGGTAACGCCCTAGACCACTCGGCTGTCAAAACGGACTCAAAACTCGATGCAGTCATTTTATAATTCAGATCCCAGTTTACAAGGGTTGTGGCATACCCTTACTAGGGCGGCCATTCAACAATGAATGTTATCACGGAAAGGATGGGTTTGGTGACATAGATGAAGACCCTGTTGACGAGGGACTGATCAAGAAAGAGCATGCCGCTTCTGCTATAGTGCGACTAGCCAATGAAAACCTAGGTAATGACAATGAGATTACTGACAACCAACTCGATATCAATTAAATTTTCGGTATCACGTTCGTGCATTTAACATATTTTTAAATCATGAATAATCAACTGTATTCTCACAGTTGATCATTTAATGTACATAAGATAATGTTTACACTACTTCATGAGTTACACATACATGTATTTGAAACGACGTTCAATCATTCCCCCCCCCCCCCCCCCCTATCACTATAATCAATGAGGCAGATCTGAATGGGATACCGATGATAGGGGAAGAAGCAGGCCTGACCACTTTCTAATGGCCTGGTCACAAGTGATACACGTCCGCCATGCCGTCTGTTCGCGGCCAAAAACAGTGGCGATCGCGATATCGCTGTGCGTGTACCTCAAGGAGGTTGGCCTCAACCATACAGGTCGTGAGGTCCAAAATCAGTGGTCGTAGCCTGTACAGTGGTTTGCGAAAATGTTCGCAAATCACTCTACGGTTCATGACCTTTCTACAGACATTAATTGACCGTGCTGGTGCCCTAATAGGGCAAATGCATCATCGCGATTACTTGGGCTGTAAGTGTAGCGCTATGTGGTGTATGTCTATTGCCCCACACATAAATTCATTCCCAG
The DNA here is from genome assembly GCA_963942565.1 of Maea johnstoni. Classification (NCBI taxonomy): domain Eukaryota; kingdom Metazoa; phylum Annelida; class Polychaeta; order Spionida; family Magelonidae; genus Maea; species Maea johnstoni. The sequence goes on along the minus strand of OZ012695.1, from coordinate 26,251,959 downwards.
GGCCTGTTGAAGAGGAAATTGCAATTTTCTGTGAAGCCAGGGGCTTCATGCCCAAATCCATGGGGGCATCGATTTTGTAGTCACATGGTCTATTTCCTGTCATCACCTAAGCACCACAGAACTGGAGCTGACTGACTCTATACACTTCAGTCAATGCATAGTTCTACTATTTATGTTGGGAAAAGCATGAATCATGGTGCTGTATGCAGCATATGGATGTAATAATAGGACTGACAGGAATCTTAGTGACAAAAGATCATTTTATTTAAATTCTTATCATACATTCTGAACATACATTCAGAAAAAGGTATTTAGCTGCACAACGGCTCCACAACATAGGGACTACTGTAGTAGAATACACAATTTACGCGTCTGTTTATATATAGCGTACATAGCGTGTGGTTCCGCTTCGCTATATATAAAAACGCTGTACTTTTTTCTGTACTTTGGCGCTGTCAGCGCCGGCTACCGTCGCTAACATAAAGATACGCTATGATGCGAAAACTTCCCAATTCGCTATATTTGGGACACACGTTATATGTGTGTGTATCACTTGATGGACTGTCAAAAACTTCAAATTTGCTTCATATAAGAGTATGTGAGGACCACTTTGAGGCATCTTAGCTGCGTCCTGGAAGATGTACAGGCAAGACTAATGGGATATCAAGGGGGAAATGTTGAAAAGTGATGCAGTGCCAACTATCTTTGCATTCTAGTAGGATTTAATGGATGACAGCCGTGCCAAAAGAGCAAAACTCAGATTGACTCTTACACTTGATAGTGGGATTGGATTATTATAAGGGGTGTAGACAAACCTAGGATATATGACAGTCAAATCAAATAATTTTCAAATAGGTTTGGCATAAGATCTCCTTGTAACAGTTATCCCTAACAAGATTTATTAATTACAAAAGCTTGGTCAATTTCGATCAAAAGTTTTGGCCACCCTTCTCTGATGCAATTGAAGATGGTTTCCATACACCAGCAAAAACCAAATGTCTGAGCCATAGGCTGGTTTAAATGAATAATGCTGGCTACATGTATTGTGCAAGTCCTCCATTCCTAAGTTGCAAAGACTAATGTTTAACACCTAAGCCTACTAAGTTAGCAAGGCTGCCCTGCGGCCCCTGCGGCTCACTCGTGGTTTCCTTGCAAAAATAAATGTTCATTTAATTGTTCTTGTCCAATAGGATCGTGAGGCCACCGCAAGGCATCCCCTTGAGGAATTTCACGATCAATGTACAACCTCTGCATGATATCCGAACGTTAAGTACCCTGCAGACGTGCATTGACCATAAGGAGGTTTCAGGAAACCTCAGGCATGGCCAATCAATTTGTGATCACAAATGAAAGACCTGTTTGGCCGCATGCGACCAATCAGCTGCACAGAGGTATTGATCATTTGCTCTTCCATGATAAAGAAAACATAGAAATATCACATTTGTGGAGTGATATCGATATTGCGGTGCAGTAGAGGGTGATATCGAATTCAGAGGTTGGATATCAAATCTACATATTGCATCCAATTTGCATATCCAGACAATACCTGAATATCACTCTTAGTCTGTTTGGGGCATGGTCTTCACTAAGTCACGTGAATATATTGTTTAATTTTCTTTTGTTTCGTTTTGTTGTATTTCATAGGTGAAGTGACTCTTGTAGCTATTGCACCACTTACAAACATAGCCATGGCAGTACATCTGGAGCCTGATCTAGGAAAAACACTCAAGGAGTGTTTCATACTTGGAGGAAATACTGAGGGTATGATAATTTAGTAGTGTGTAATATCATTTGGCCCTTTCATACTCAGAAAGGAACCAAAATGTCTGGCTGTTTTTGGAGTATCTTTGAAATGAAAGCACCAATTGAGTTTGCAATTTTCCTCAGAATACAGCTTTTAACTTTCCTTTTAATGAGTTTTGAAATTCTCGCAGGCATCTTCCATTATTTAACATGTGGATACTTCTTGTCGAACTATGTACATCATGATGAGTGAGTTAATTTATGGCCTACTATATCGATAACAGTGCCAACAGTATCCTACGAACTGTGGTAAAGTATATATTAGAAAGTAGCGTAGGTAATCAATGGGAAACTTCTGTGAACAAATTCTAATTATTTCTGTATATTATATGATAGGACCGCCTGTGTCAGAAATAACCCACTGAATTAAATAAGCAGGTGGAAACATGCGTTTTTTCTTATTTCAGGAAGAGGCAATGTAACGGTTAGTGCGGAGTTCAACTTCCATGTTGATCCAGAGGCTGCATCCATCGTTTTAAACTCTTTTACCTGCCCTATCACTGTTGCATCATGGGAACTCTGCCTGGAATACTCCCTGTCTTGGGTAAGTCACCTCCCAAGTGTCTGAGAGAAAGATATGCGGGAGGAGCAACAGGGCCCATTAAGTAGCATACTATCACATTAGGCAATGACCGCATCAGACGTGTTCTGGTGTTTTCTGACGCGAGGCTTTAAAATATTGACTTATTTCTTAGTCTACCATAATTTAGTTATACACTTGCAAACCAGTTGGCTACAGGGATTACACCATAGTTATAGTTACTATGAGAGCACGTCTTTTACGCCCATCATGCTAGCCGTCACGTTCCTCGAATTTGGAATTTTGTTCAAGTTTGGAACATTTTCTGCAACATTGCGGTGTACCCGATGAAAACAAACGCCTATTCCCAATTTACTGGCAACTTTCTCACATGACCCGGCAGTGGTAAGAGACGGCTAAGAGGCGGTAGCAATGCCTTAGACCACAGAGCCGGCCCTGCGACCTCCGAAGGGGTATCATTATTGACTGGTCTATGCCAAAACATCATTATCGAGAATTAGTTAGTTGGCTACTGTCATATTTATTGGATTATAATCTGATTGATGTTCTGATGATCAAGGATGTGGTATAATTTGTGATACACACTGATGGAATTGGCCTCTTTTCCGTTATTTACTGCTTAACCCATTCATGCTCAGAGTTCACCATCTGGATGTAAATACCTTTGAAAATAAAGTGTTCTCATAGCAAGATTCAGCCTTCTTTCTCCAAATAACTTTTGAGTAAGAAACCTTTTGTTTAAGTGGTACTGCCAAATATTCAGTCCTGTTTTGGACGGTACAAGCTTCAATAGATTATTAGGTACTGCTGTTAAACAAAAAGCAAACAATTACCCAGAGATTTGGCACCGACTATTAACCCTGACTCGTAACCCTGGTAGTCGTGGTACGTCACCAGTCCATACTCGATTGGTATTACGATTGATTTTTAGCTAAACTCATGTATCCCTATCATTGCAATAAACCTTTGAACTAGATTTTAACCATGAACTGACTAGAATTCAGAACATAAGACCTCAACGGGGATTCAAATAGGGAATTAATCATGCATAGCTGATGGACACATTTTTGTTAAAAACTAACTAATCTAAATGGTACATTTTAAGCAATTTCATTAGCTAGTAAATAGTTGCTGGCATACCCAGAGAAAATATAATATCAGAGCAATAGATCATGCAGTTTTGGCCCAAGATAAATGTCAACATACAATAATGAAACGAGATGAAGCACCATCTCATTTAAAGTATGACCCCAAAGCAATTATCCTTAGTCCATGAGCCAGAGAGTTTAGATATAGCATTTGTGCCAAGATGCATAGAACACAATTTTCTGTATAATGATTGAATCCTTGAGTGTCTCAAAATTGAAAATCAGATAACCTGTTTGCTTGAAAATAAACTGGATTATCAAATTTGAGAATTTTATTTTTATGAGAATAATAAAAGACACTTGGGTGATTTCCTTTAGATACTCCAAATAAAGCCCCCCATCTTTTCATTACAGCCGGTTTAATATCTTATTCATCAATGTTATATCTGTTTGCCAAGCCTCTAGAATCATTGATACACAGGTAAGCTAGCCCTAAGTGTGTGAACCCGCAAGTAGCACACCTTATTGCCTTGCTCAATGGTGTGCAATAGGCCCTCCTGGGGAACTCTAAGCTGTTATGGCACTCTCCCTCTTTTTCTTCTTTCACCTAGAATTATTTTGCCTTTTCATAGTTCTTCAAAAATGACAAAAGACCACTTTTTGATAATATCCTATGGCACTAAATGACTATTGTGTATCGATGTGCCTAAACATTCATTTACTAGTATCCACTCACTCCTAAGTGTGTGGTCGCAGAGAGATCTGGGTTCTCTGATATTTTTGCCATTAAAAGAAATTTCATGGGTTTCGTCTGCTGGGCGGGTACTTTTCAAGTTAAGTATAAATTCATAAATTAAGAGTTGTTTTGTTTTATTTTTTCATTTCCCCCAATTGAAATTCCCAAAAGTATGCCTTTATCCGAGAGATATTACATGTACCTGGATGGTAGAGCCTTTTTGGCAACTGGGATGAAAGACTTAACATATCCATAGCAGTAACCTCTAGGCATTGGAATGGGTTTGGATAGCATCGTCGATTGCTGACCCACCCCAACCGATGATTAATGATAATTGGTTTGCCATCGTTTTACTACTGCTGTCCTAAGAACGGGTGATATTTATTTTTATATTTCCCATTCAATGTACCTCTATCCTCTGAATGCAATTTTACTGTCTGCAGCCTCCCATCAGGGCTTGTTCAGTGTTTAAAACAACATTTAGGAACAAGCGAGGATAGATATTTCAGGTTTATATCATGGACAAGCACCATATATTAAATACCGGTGTTGTACTTTAGTACCCCAATCCCCCCTCACAACCCCATACATCCCATGAACTTTGATCAAATGCTTGAATTTGAAATTTCGTTTTTTCGTTACGTTTAAGCCAATTAAGGCTAATTCGTGACTAGCCAGTTGTAAGTAGTGGAGGAAACCGGAGTACCCGGCGAAAACCACCGCCTAACTCCAAGTCACTGGCATCATTCTCACATGCCTAGGCCGGGAAATAGAACGAGATAGAAAGATGAACATGAAGATAAGAGAATTGACCACATTGATTTTAGCTCAAGTGCTTATGCCTTTCGGCGTGTCTTTGTGCTTACGTTTCTTGAATTAGGGTACCCACAGCCATAAAAGGCCAGTCGACCCATGCATGTCCCTGGTATAACAACTTCTTTCTTTTCTTCAAAGGCTGAGTATGAAGAGCTGAGAAGTTCTAAAAGCAAGAAGTCGGAATTCTTAAGAACTCGTGAGAAAGAAATGGTTGACACGTGCGCAAAATCTGATTGGCCAACATACATTCCATGTGACGAGATAGCAATGGCGGCCGCCATAGACAATGCTGTAGTGGAGAAAAGTCAAGACGTTTATGCAACTGTAGAGCTGGACGGAACTCTTTCAAGAGGGCTTATGATTGTCGACTGGACGGGAATGATGAAAAAGAGTAAAAATATCCGAGTAGTTCAAGCACTGAACGTATCTAGGTATAAAGAACTATTAAAAACGGCAACTGAATAAGTTGACAAATCAACACATTAGACACGTTTAAAAACATAATTATAAGAATGAATCTCGAAAGCAATAATGGCACCAAATAAGAAGGCCACATATTATGGCAGAATAAATAAATTCTCATTTGTATCTAAAACATGTGATAAAATATAATTGGTAGCACTTAAAAGTGAAACAATAAGATTCAGTTCATTCTAACATAAATCAAAACCAGGAAGATGAACAGGCCTTTTTTTATTATTTTTCTTCACCAATATACAAATATTGATGGAAAGAGATCCTCTCTCTGACCTTAATATGAAATTCATGAGGCAAAGATAACATTATGAATATTGTGAGACCTTGCCTATGCAATAGTTTGATATTTTGCTCAGTTCAGTCTTGAGGGAATTGTTTAATATTCAAACTTGGCAACGAAACAGGAATGCGCTATCTGATCCAGCCTCGCAAATTCAATACTCCACGAACATAATAATACATGTACATGCTAAAATAAAAAAAAGTTCTTTGGCGATTGAAATAAACAGTATACAGTATGATGACAATGAAGACTATTTCATTTACTAAACAATAAGGCATCTTGGAAGAAACTTATTTTGAATTAAATATCTTTCATGAATCCACAAAAATGCTTGTGTTAACGCATTTGTAAAAAGGAATATTTTCAATTCAAATATAATAATCCAAATAAAATGATTCAATTCAAATAAAATAAAATACACAGGTCGGCAGGGGTGCTTTGGATTGCACCCAATTTGTGGACAATAATTTGGTCATGATGGGAATAAAGTTATTACTCACTTGGACAGACGGCCTTCACCGCTCCAGTTTCCGGGCTAGCACTTCCGGTAACAAGCTTGTTATCATATGACTTCCGGTTTGTGACGATGCGGAAGTTGTAGGTCGTTTCCTCCAGGAGCGGCTGGAACAGCACAGCATAGGGAACCGTACCTCCTTGGTTGATGTGGCCGATCTGTCTGTATAACTTCCACGTCACAGTGGAGTTCACCCGAAACTCAACACTTGAAATAGAATCATACATTTTTGATTTTATTTTATTTTATTTTATTCGGTCTAGTACGATGTATATTACATAGCATTTGGCACACAGACAAATCATATATAAAGGTGACTAGTTGGAGTTATTAACTGCTATGCAATAGAATTCTAACCAGACCAGATATATACACTAAAAGTTATATGAAATATAAGTTATATGAAATATAAAGTATCAAAAACCTAATTAGGTATCACAGATGATCATCAGGTTGTGTGCCATAATTATCATTACAGTTGATTATAATTAAGTATTGGAAGTATAGTTGGAAGATATGTACAATAATGTGGGCAATGGCAAATTTTACAAAGCATCCTAGATCTAGGGTACCAATTGCAGATACTATCACAATTACCAAATCACTCACTAAATATACAAGTTCTTTCCTGATCGAGTGTGCATTATTGATGAGAATTAATGAAAATTAAAGATATTATAGTGATTACTGTAAATCACTTAAATATGGCGTGAACATTAAATAGCGCAATTACGATACTGTCCTGAATAGCGTGATCTAGGTATAGCGATGGACGGGAACAGCAGCAGCAAGTTCAATTAAGAATTTTATAAAGATGGGAATTTTACAATAGCGCATATGGGCAGAGCGCTATTATCGCTATCTTATTGTTCCCGCCCTTAAGTGATTCACAGTATTAGATGAAAGTGGGTCCCAATGCTTCTTCACGATGATCAACTGGACACTTAAGTGTGGTAGAAAAGTGTCAAATTGAACAAGATTCCGCTTCCACTTCCATTTTAATCACGTGAACCTAGATATGCAGGTACGATTTTAGAATTAGAGTTATACAGTTCACCATGGTTACATTGGTGACAAACGCGTAGTTTTTCGGGGAGTAATATTTGAAATACCTGTAAGTTCCTATGGGCGCATCTCCAATATCCCGTGTAGGGTCCCATTCGTACCACGTGATAGTGAGATTATCACATGTGATGTTCGAGATAGAAGGAGCAGTAATTAATTTTGGCAGACCTGAAATATACCACATTTTTGAAAGGCATTTCTTTCAAATTCTTTTTGATTTCTAAATCATTGCATCAATGGCTAACATACGAAGCAACAGAGCAAGATTACCATATTAGAGTTACCATGAAAGGTATCCAGCAGATTACTAGATCTACTATATGGAAGTACAGTGCCGACATTTAATGCCTGCACTAAATATGTGGGCAGCCCCGGCAGAATGCACGACTGCAAGCCTGATTGCCACACAATTTCCCTTGGCTTTGATGCGTGTATGACCTTACAGTTGAACGTAGACTTGATTCGCAAGCTACGTGGACCATTCAAGTGCTCTGGCAGACGTCCGGTCGACTGGTGCAGGAATTAAATGTCTGTACTGTAATTGACTAAATTGTTCACAAAATTCAACCTTATAACATAAATTTAAAAAAAGTAACTTTTGTTCTACTCTTCTGGAAATAAATTAATTTTATCGAAACAATTATAAGTAAATGCAAAATAAGTTAGTTTGACTCTTGACATTCTTCTTTTTTTTCGAATGTTCAACATTTTCATGCCTAGAGTTCCTTTTGGATAGTTTAACCTAATGATACACACGATACCCAAAAAAGTAGTTCACGAAAAAGAATCGAATCTCAATGTATTTCATTGAGATGTTGGTTTGGTTCCTTGAATATCCCCCCAAAAGCTATGGCTATGTACATGTAGGTTCACCAACATTGTCAGGCCATTTTCTACAAACATGAATCGGTATATTCGGTCTGCCCACACCTCAACACAAGCATGAAACATATAAAGAAGTTACACGCTGTAGTCTTACGTATTTGGCAGCTTGGTCCGGTGTAGTCCACGTGGCAGCCCCCCGAGCCGCTCTCACACACGCCGTTGACAGAGTTACAGAACGAGTTATTCCCGCAGTGGCAGTACTCCAGGCAGTTCGACTCGAAGCGGCCAGGCGGGCAGGCTATAATAGTAGCGGAATGAAAGAGAATTAAATCACACGCTCTGACAAATTTGGAAATTCCTCAATAACAAAGAAATATTCTGAGAAATATTTGACTGTAAGTTGCTGTTGGATTTGAACATCCCTCTTCCACTACCTTTCAAGTATCATCTGTTTTGATGAGTTAGGATTAAAGTTATCGGACCCTTTGTCCTCTTCAGCTGCGAATGGGTTTCATTGGATCTGAGATATTTTTGACAATAATCTAGAAATTAGGATTGCTTTTACAAAATATTTATAGTAGGTAAAGTTTTGATTCACCTTTTTTCTACTAATGTTGTCCTGGCTATAATTATGAGGCTACTTTTGGCAACTGCAGGCGAGCCTTAAACGGTGAAACTGGGCCTTCAAAAATCATGATTTAAGGCGGGCTGATTCCCAGGGTATCCGTGAGATATTCCGATATATGGAACAATCAATCACCAGTCAGTTCACAAATACTCAGGGCTCCACAAAAAAACTGTAGCCCGCAACATATTGAAGTCAGGACCGGCTAATAAGTTTATTTGTCAAATGTATCTGTTAGGTTATTTCAAGTAGTAAGTATTGTGGAACATAATTGTTTTTAGGCCTGGCAAACATATCAGGGCTAGTAAAAGTGGGCACACAGCCAATCAAGCCTAGCGGCAATGTAGGTAATATCGAGCCCTATGAACGTACATGTCAAACATTCCATATATATCGTATGTTTAATCATCGTTTCACCTCCAAAAATGTAATATCAGGGTCGGTTTAAATTAAGGATATATAGCTTTTCTGGGCTGGTAACAATTTGGGAATTGTCGAGTCGTGTAAACTCACGTGTTTGGCATTGTGGTGAGCCCGTCCAGCCCTTGTCACACTGGAAGTCTAGGCACTGGCCGTCGGAGGGGTTACAGAGAGCGGGCCCGTTCAGACAGTGACACTCCTGCGAACAGTTAGCGCCGAAATATCCGGCAGGACAAGCTGCAAAAGAGGATATACAAGGGTTTAATTCATTCATGCTCAGAGATCTACATTACAGACATTTAATTACTGCACCAGTCGACTGGACATCTGTCAGTGTCTGGTTGAACAGCACCCATGCATAACATGTCAGAAAATAAGCCAAACACATCAATGACCCACATAGCTTGCGGATCAAACTTTCGTTCAGTTGCGAGTTACCATGCACCCATGCCAAGGACATTGGGTGGCAATCGGGTGTGCGTCGTGTATTATGCCCGGGTTGCCCAGACATTTAGTGCAGAAATTAAATGTTGGCACTGTACTTGACGAGTGTCGTCTGGACCTGTTATATTTTTGAAGACAAATTTGGAATGAAGCATAAATTCGTAAACTATTTGAAAGAGAGTCGTAGATAAAGTTTTAATGAACAGTTCTCCTTCAAATATTTTCCAACCATTGCTTGTGTTAGAGAGGTATTACCAAAATAATCTGACGATTTTGGCTGATACAGGCACAAATGCGTTAACCTGATCAATAGACCACCTGTTAAGAGAGACCAGTCAGTATTGATATAACCCGAATTAGTATCGATAACCCCGAATTTCAGGCATCAAAGAGGGGGAAAAACGATCGAACCTGCCCAAAAGTCACTTCTGTCTGTAGGTGTAGTTCTAGTCTGATTGACTTGATTTGGCTGACCGCTTTTTCCCCTTTTTGTGTCAAAGTGTCCGAGTTTGCTATCTTGGCAAACCACTTTGGAACGCTACCGCGTGTATGTTTAAACATTTATTTTGTCTCAACTCCGCTAAATATTGATTTTGCTCATTAGGTCCCATTGTAAAAATTGCCCATTGCCAACAATGACGATCTCGCGTGTTTGCACTGTTGGCAATGGGCAAATTTTACAATGGGCATAATCAACATTTTGCGGAGTTGAGACAAAACGTATGTTTATATATATGTGCTCCGAAAAGGTTTGCCAAGTTTGGAAGGCAAAAACGATCTTTTTGTGGGATAAAAAGAGGGAAAAGCGGTTAGCCAACTCAAGTCAGACAGACTATAGCGGCATAATAACTGTTTTAATATGATACGATGACGAAAAGGAATGATGCAATTTTATTTAAACGATACGGTATTTAGACTACAACCGAATTAACGTTTGATGTCCTTAAATTTGTTTATAAGTGGATAGGAAAAATTCAAAGATAATGTTGATAAGAGTTTGTTTTTACACGTCCTGTGGAAGCTGCTTCTCATCACTTCATCATTTTTCTGCTAGTATAGTATATGATAAAGATAAAGCTATTCGTAAAAGGTATACATATATAATATTTTTCTGAATCGACATAGGTTGACTCGAAAGACTTACCATTTGCATTTTGTGACGTCACACTCCATGCACCAAATACCAGCACAAATAGTGCCAACAGCAAGCCACGCGTGCCTCTGACGTCATTCTCGCTCGTGCTCATTCCAGCATTTTGATTGGTCAAAATGCATGACCATTCACGAGAAATGTTGAAAGACCATCAAGATCTCAAGGCATCCTGTTTCAAAGAAAGATGTAAGAAGTAAGACAGCTAAAATCGTACATTTCTCAGTTAACGTCTTTATTTTATCATTCATTGTTTTTTAGATTTTCAATTTGAACAGTTGAACATCACAGTGCTATTCCCTTAAACCATTAATGCTCAGAGATCCTCCAGAAATTGTCCTCGGGATCTTTGATACTTTTGACAAATATTTTAGAATTGAGAATGATATTTACAAAATGTTTTAAGGGGAATAGTTGGCAATGTCCTGATTAACATTTCTCTATCAAATATTTTTCTTACGAAGTCTTCATTTAATTTTTGCAATACGCATGGTTTTTTTAATCTTATTTTCACTCTGTATCATAATATCAATGAAAAATCCCATTACCAGTATCTTGCAAGTACAATAAATCCATATTATAATTAGTAGTGGCCAATTTGAATGTACAGATTCTGTGTTTGGTACATCAGTTAAACAAGTAATGTAATTGTTTATGCCTGCGAAATTGTTATCAAAATTGTCAGGCAGAGCTTGGGCGCTGTGAGCATTAAGGTGATAACCTAGTACAAAGGGGGGAGCCCTGGGGGTCTTCCTTGTTAAATTGGTTCCAAGCGACATATGGTTGTCTGCTTTGACCATGCAGATTACTTCGAGCTAGACCATTTTTACCAATATTTTCATCTCATTTTTTCGCTGAAAGTGAATAACGATACGGTCTTCGAAGCCATTGTTTTATAATATGACAGATATGAAGCCCCTCTAGGTACAAGGTCATGTCACAGGTAATTCGTATCATGGCAGGACCTGAAAATCAACATTTACTACGTAAACCACTTGCTGTTAGTAATTTTCAAAAATGTTTTTAAAGTATTCATCGTGCAGATTCCCGGTTGAGGTAAGACCTTGGACCTTACCAAAGACATATATGAGCAAATGGTAGAGTTTGATTTTCAAGTAAAGGGCAAGTCTTGACTTTTTGCCAAATAACGAAACACAGCCAAATATGTTCGTAAAGGGTGCCACTTTACTGCCACATCAACTCAAAATCGCCAAATATTAATGAGTTTACCATTATTCTGTAACTATAAGATGTAACCTATACAATAGCATAAGTGCCATTGTCTGCATTTAACTCAGTTTTCATGTATTTAAGTTTTTAGTCAATTATCGTCACGTTTTCTGCCATATTCAGGGTGCAACATAGGTTACAAAACATTATTTTCTGAGCGGGGCAAGCTGCCTCTAAAGTTGACTTGCCCCGCCAGCACTTCCACTTGCCCTGCCACTCTGTTAAACAAAGGTGAAATTGGACTTTGCCCAAAACATTACTTGCCAAGCGGGGCAAGTCAGGGTATTGCTCAGCTTGCCTAGCTCAGCTTGCTCAGTTTTTTTGCCTAATTCACTTGCAACTTGCAACGGGGCCAGTGGTTATGTTGCACGCTGATATTGCAGCTAAGTGACGATAAGCCAGTTGTAAATTATGGTGGAGGACACGTTCAAACCATAGCATAACCTCGAGTAACTGGCAACTTTTTCACATGCGACATCCGATATTTGAACCAAAGCTATCAGGACAGGCCTCAAAAGTAAGTGTGTTTCACAAGAATACAATTAATCTGACAGTATTTGTAAGGAGTCATAACTGTAAACTCCCGCCAATGCCCCTGAAGTCATTTTCTGGACCCTTCCAGTCAAGTCTCAAGACATGCCCCGTACGTTGAAGTATGTTTTTCAGTTCAATAAATCTTGAACAACTCTCTCTCTCTCTCATTATCATAATGTGCGGCATAAAGTGGTTGTGGCAAGGACTGAATGAAGCATTTGATAGACTCGAGAACTCAGCCTCAGGCCGCATATATGCACTGTCTGTAGTGTAGAATTAGCCGTATATCAGACTGCCCACACTACCGGCGGTGATTACTTGAACAGTTTTATCGGCACTTACTTAAATAGTATAACGACTTCACCCTTTGAATATTTTTCCATGTTACTACATACGAGTATCTGTGGCTTTGGGACGATGAGAACAAACAGTGTTTCAACGGTTACCACACGATAATATTGAGAACCACACGAAGACACTGCGTTTGAATTTCCCGCTATAACAGTGCTCTTCACCCAATGAAGATAAAAAGATATATTTCACAGCGCCATCTTTTATTTGTGTGCAGAACCTCATTTCGGAACTCCACAATACGTGTACACGTTATATCGTGGAACCGAAGATGAGATTTTGTTCATGAAATTTCGAATAGATTTGGCTAATATTTGTTTGTTGCTTCTTCTATTTCAGTTATTTCTATTTCAGTTCGGATTTTGCCGAAATTATATGCAGATCTTTAATTTTTAGTAAGCTAACACTTAAATTGCAAGGCTGGTAAACGTTTTGTCAAAACGATAATCAAGGAACAATTTCGCGGATAATGTAAGATAGGACATGAATTTCATCGAACATCTCCATATTTCAAAACGAAATAAATCATATCAATAGTTTTGAATGCTAAAACACTTGTCCAGTATTTATTTGAAATGAAGATCGCAGGATGGTATTGGTACTGAGTAACTTCATCAACTTGAACATAAAGACATAACGTAATAGCAAAGCTGGTATTCGAATTAAAACAATGGAATATAACCTTCGGGGTTCCCGAGTTAAAGTGATAAACGTTCGCTGTGACGGAGAATGTATAACTAGGGCAGTTCTACGTTTTCGCAACGCAATATGCTTTTTTGTGTTAACAGTTCTTTCTAAACACAACATTAAACTTAAGTATCTTCCTGACAATCGCAGTCACAGTGCCTATGATTATCATTACAGTACAAACTATTGCATTTTCCTAAGCTTTAGTGGCAATCTAGGCCAGGAAATGTTGCCATGGGACATTTTTGACATTTTCAATACACAGCCGGTATAGTCAGAGAGCTTTCATTAATGTCTCTGGCATAGTTCAGCAAGAATAACGAACATACGCAAATGCTTCTTTTGCTCTATTGTGAGTCCGATAAAGAACTGACATTACTTTATTACTGAAACATTAGTCCTCGTTGTTGGCTCGACCTATGTGCACTGATAGACGTTTTCTCATTCTTTCTCATACCGAAAACCATCACTAGTATACATATAGACTGGCGTCTATGCTTACTACTAGGTGCTGGGGGAGCATTTTTGTAGATAAAGCGCCCCTGCCGCCATGTAACCGGAAACGAACCCCCAGTTTTGCGCTCTACTGAGCATGCGTTGTTTAACTAGTATTCTTTACTAATCACCCAATTAACCCATTACTATCTGGAGCGTACATGTGCTCTGACACTCATGAAAAATGATAACAAAGCAATATATGAAGAAAATGTTTGCAAAATATGTTGTTCCTAGAGCATTGTATGATCCCTGTAAATAAATGTTTTAAGTATTACTCATTATTTTATTTCAAGCAATACGTTCTACACTGTGAGATCTATCACGGTTCACTACAGGTTCAAAGGGGTTAATACTACGTGAAGAAGCCGCTCATGGTTGAGTGACTCGCTGCAAGTCAGGAATGAAAATGACACGAATGACACATTTTTTCTGTTTACTCCGTCTTTCCCTGAAGAAATTGCGTTTTTTTATCTTTCGAGAATTTTAAGTCGAAAGCTATCAAAATGTGCAGTCTTCTTTCCCTTTCAAAACAATGGAATTAGAAAATAACATAAAATGTCGAGTAGTTTACTTCTTTCAAATGTCAAAAGCTCGCTAACAAATTTCCTTTTCAGCTTTCAAGAATTTGTAATCAACATCCAAGATAACATCCACAAGAAAGAATGCTAAAATCAGAGCTGCGGGCCCAGTTTAGTAATGTCAGCAGTTATTCTAAGGATGTTGTATAAACAGAAATGGATACCTGTCCAGTTGATGGTCGTGTAGATTACTACTGTGCTGGAGGCTTGTAATGTATTGGTTTGGCAGAAGTTGAGAGGATTGTTTTTTTATATAAAAAAAGCTCTGCTGTTTAGTTCAACCACAATCTTCTCCTATACTCAGCAAAGTTTCCGTAAATCTCAACATTCTTGCAAGTCACATGCATGCAAATAACGGTTAGGGATCGCCATTGCCACTACTACTACTACTACTACTACTACTACTACTACTACTACTAACTACTACCACCACCACTAAAGGTATTAAAGGTATTCGGTTTATAGTATTGTATCCGTCGAAATGTTCACACGACCTTCCTCTCCTAGCAGGCCTGTAAACCCGGAAACCATTTCAATCCCCCGGGGGATATTCCAGATCACTACTACTACTACTACTACTACTACTACAACTAATACTACTACTACTGCTGCTGCTGCTGCTACTACTACTACTACTACTACTACTACTACAACTACTACTACTGCTGCTACTGCTGGTGCTACTACTTCTACTACTACATATACTACATGTACGACTAATGCTGCTACATAGCTGCCAATACTACTGTTGCTGCAGCTGCTACTACTGTTGCTGCAGCTGCTACTACTGCTGCTGCAGCTGCTACTACTGCTGCTTCTACTACTACTGCTACTACTACTACTACTACTACTACTACTACTACTACGTCTACTACTACTACTACTATTTCTACTACTACTACCTTCGCCTGCTGCAGCTGCAAAAGCTGATCCAATGTTAGTGCATTCTCATAAGGAGGTGATCACCACTACAAGGTGTTTTGGTATTTAGATCTCACTCTCATAACAGCACATGACCCTCCATCTCACCCATTCCCATCACCGTTCATGCCAAAAAATCCACCGAAATGGCTTACCTTCTAATCTATCCACCATCATCACATGTCATGCATGCCTTTCCTACGCTAGGTTATACAAATCTGTGTCAGTCATTGATTCTTCCATCAAATCTGGCAAAGTAGCTCACTGTTATTGAGCATGGGCGTGAGTCTATGCTTGTCATGTAGCTTCCAGTAAACATAGAGTCCCTTTCTATTTTCTCATCTCCCTAAGCGCCCGAGGGACAGTAGTGGTAACCATATATACATACACACAGCAGCTCATTATAACTGTCATATCCTCCTCTTAGACTGGAATTCATCCTCGCCATGGCGACCTGACACGGTTACCATGGCGACTGGGAATAACTATGGAAACAGCGTCTCCGCGTGCAGACAGCTGCTCGGCTAGGCGATCACAGTGATGATGGGTATAGGTGTTAATCAGAGCGCTAAGGACACGAGGCGCATTGAGTTATTTTTTCAGGATGAAGGTATTTTGAGGAGAGTGAGGTCTGGAGAGGCCATATGGCGTTTCCCATTATGGCTGACTGCTCACTCATTGAGAGGTAAAGACATGCGCAGATGTACTTGTACTTGTAGATGTACTTGAATATGTACTAGTGACGTACCACTTAGGCCAGATTCGAGACCCCTGACATAGCCAGGCCTTATAGCCAGGCCTTTACCGTATGGCGCATATAGTAATTGGTCTCTCGCTTCATATCCATTCCTTTATTCATCTAAGGATGTGATGATTGTACACTTTAATACTAGGCCTACCATCTCGGATGTCTGATTACGTAATACTACACTGGATGTGAAAATTTACGGATCCAGCCAAAACCATTCTATTCACAGTATGAGGTGTTCGCATTCATGGTGAACTAGGATAAAACGTGACCAAAAGTTCTGATCAAAGTGGAGGTAACCAAATTTCATGATGTTAACAAAACCCTCACTGTGTTTTAATATTTTTATATATAATCACGCCTCAATATTACTAGGGCTTTATCTAAACGTTGGTTACCTAGATCATACTAAGGCCTAGACTAGGTTCCTAGTCCCTAAAAAGTTGACATTTCCTTCTGTGCTGCCCAAGCAGTGTGGTGTAGTACCAGGTATGTAGATAGATGGCACCACCTGCTCCTCCTATCTCTAGAAGTTTTAAATAATAATCATAATCAAACTGGATCCTGGTGAGATAAGTGTAAACTAAATGGACCACTATGGCCACCTAGAATATTTGGTGCTAGGTAGCAAAAAAAACAACAGAAAATATATATGACAGCCTAGAAATCAGGGCTAACTGTGCCACATGAGGAGTTTCCAATCAGCAGCTTCACCACTGAAAATAAGTCAAGCTATGGTTATCACGTGATCAGGTGTAAACACTGGAGTACCGATAACGGTATGTTATTGCTTAGTTTATGTCCGATAACCTCGAAGGTGCAGAATATATGGAAGTCATAAAACCTCACGACTTGTATCTCATATCATAAGAGGGCCCAATGGCACCTTTATCTTTAGACTAGCTACTAGCACCTTTAGGATATATTGACATTATACTTTTGCCGCGTGAGGCGTTTTTTTGCAGTACATGTATATATAATATCTGAATTGTAATTGGTTACCCAGAGCGGTAGATTTTTTATCCGTCTTAGGTTAAACGTGTGAGGTGATTATTTAGTCATTTCATTCAGAGTGCATTTAAATCACATTTTAGTTATAACATGGCAAGCTCAAGTATCAGTAATACTTTTCTCAAATTCTTTCATACCGTTGACACAAATATGAAACTTTTGTAAAATAAACGGCTGTCCCCGCATGTATCAGTTTTTTTCATCGCCTACATAAAGATGAATAGATGATTGAAATGTTATTCTCGGCCAAAGAAATCTCACAGTGCAGACGCCCTGCTCTTTATACGTGGCAGTATGTTGGTACAATGGAGTGAACGTCAAAGTATACATTATTGCACTCGGATGACTTGACTCGGTTTTAATAAATGTAGTGGTAAGAATTCCGTTTTATCGTCACTTCTCTGTCACTTTTATCGACTTATAATAAGTTAACGAAATCTAAGTAGCACGGGAAAACCACCGGCTAACCCCTGGCCACTGGAAACCTCACAATTAGCCCAAGACGTATACGAGTCGGAATGCATATACACATGTAGTATATGGAAAAACTCGTATAAAGTAAACAGTGCGCGCTTCATGATTATAAGTTTACACATGTTGTGATAAAAGGGAGGAACCGTACTTAACTAGCCTATATTTCAACACAGACAATAGCAATTAGTGTTGTTTTATGCCATTTGCGTTAGAGCATTTAGGTAAAAATTCACAAAACATTGAATTATTATGGTTAAATGAGAAAAAAAATGGACATACCTATGAGATGCAGGTGTCCGCCATGTTTTATTCTCAACAAATGAAAACGTGCACTACAAAACGCTTGATCACGTGGTCGAGAGACTACGTCACAACGTGACGTCAGTGTTACGATCGACCATTGTTGTGAATACTGATGTCTGATTCCGTTTAATACTGCATCAATGAAGTCACATTTATTTCTCAAAAAACAACACCACCTCTTCTTGATAAATAGACGATCAACTGTGTTAGAAGTGGAGCAAGTATCTTAACATACAAATACGTATATAACAAATGTCTTTATGGCCATTTTCCGCATGATTATAATTCTTCTTTCGTCACTCTGAAAGACTTTAAGTAGGAAATTTACATCCGGATTGTTCTAAAACAAAATATATTGTTTTTCAAATAGCAACAGACTTTAACATTACCTGATGCAGGGGCATCATTTATAGGTTTATGTAATCTTCATTTCCGTCTTATATTATCAAAACCTGTATACTATGACCACTGTCTTTTGTTGATTAGTCTTTCATTTTCATATGTAGAAGACGTGGGGTTTTCAAGCCCATACATGGTAGCCCGTCTTTTACCACTGCTAGAGAAGGAAAGTTGCCAGTTACTGGCGGTTAGACGATACTTTTCCAGGCTACTCTAGATCTGGTTTACTCCACTTTTGATAATTGGTTCAGCACAAATAAGTTTTAATGTGCCAGAAAATTAAAAATTCAAATCCTAATTAATGTCATTATCTATTGGATTAGAGGTACAATGGTGAACTGCTTGAAAGTGTACCAGAAGTCCTCTTATTTTTATTTGAGGAATTTAAGGACCTGCGGACCAAGATTCTCTTTTGTTAGTTTCCTTTTTATTAGCTATAAATTCACGTTCTGTAGTCCATTGCATGCGCCTGGAATGTTTCCGTTATACATTCAACAGAGTAAGTTTGGTTCTAACCTGAAATATAAGTGAGCCCAGCGGTTACTAACAAAACAAGTGCCGCACAGTTATCAGATAGGGACCACAGGATGCTGGCGATAGTCCACTCCGGATTCAATTACACATTCAAATGCAAGAACATACCCGCACATGGTGTACATTTCAACCATCAGATCTCTCTCTCTCTCTCTCTCTCTCTCTCTCTCTCTCTCTCTCTCTCTCTCTCTCTCTCTCTCTTTGGCTTGCTTCTCAGGCTGTTTTCAACAAGTGTAGTGTCACTACTAAACTATAGGTGGCAGTGCAATTATCGTAGGATGCCGAAGAGTAATTCGCTGAAGCTATAGACTGGGGTTCCTGTTCCCTGATTAATATGTTGATCATATCCCCTGATTTGACCATCCTAAGTGTAGTACCTTCATCAGTCTCTAAATAGCATTTCATGGTCTTACCCTATAACTTCTAGTATCAAGTTCAGAATTTCTAACACGACCTGGTCAGATCACTCAAGATTAATTTAATCAACCTGACCATCTAGAATGGGGTTTGAAACACACAAGATGTCTCGAGTCGAGTGTAGTGTCAAAATGTGAATAACATCTTTTATAATGGGCTGCTGCAGCTCTCCTTGCTCCACCGTCAGGATAAAAGGCAAACGTCACAACTGACAATGTGGACGTTAGTCATTGCTGAAAATTTAGTTCATGCCATAAAGTATTAATCTATTTGATGAGTCATGCCGATAGGATGTCTGTATTAGTGCCCCTCTCCATATGGAACAGTGTGAAATAACATCTACTTTGGAATACAGAGCCTATACATTTCCTGATTATTTTAATAGCGTCTTTGTAATAAAGTTATATCTTAGAAAATAGTTCAACTAGTTACTTTACGTTCAATGAAACCAGGCCAAACTCCCTACATAAATATTTTTTGAATTATCTTTTATTCCAATATCATTTTGGCAGGAATTGTAG
The DNA here is from genome assembly GCA_963942565.1 of Maea johnstoni. Lineage (NCBI taxonomy): Eukaryota > Metazoa > Annelida > Polychaeta > Spionida > Magelonidae > Maea > Maea johnstoni. The sequence goes on along the minus strand of OZ012695.1, from coordinate 26,231,966 downwards.
GTCCAGACGTCACTTGTCAAGGAGAGCTTGATCACTTGACGGTAGTTTCTCTTAAAACTATTGACTGATACTTGAGCTGTGATAGATTTTGAAATATCTTAGAAATGTAGCGTGCATTTGCATATAAAGGAGGTTTGTTGTTTAATTATGTTGCGATTAGCATTTTGCATCTAAACACTTTTCAAAAGTGCGTTAGTCTGTAAGATATTACCAAAATCGTCGAGTCAGTTTAGTCGCTGTAGGGATTAATGATTTAAAGCACTAGAGGGTAGATAACACGTTATTCATTTTCGCTGAATTCCCTTAATTTCTTGAATGGGAAAAAATCGACACATAGGCGCTCACGGGGTTCTTTCTCTCGACCAGGCATGACCTGAAATCAGTTCAGGAGCATTCCTCTCATGGCACATGATGCGTGTAGTGGAAGCAGTGTGGATCGTCGACTGGATCTATGATACGTTTGACAATATCTTAGAAAATGAACCTGTATTTTGCAAAATATTTGAAGGAGAGTTGTAGGTATCGATCCGATTAACATTTCCCCTTCAAATATTTTTTCCCAAATATGCTGTAGCCTGCAAGATTTTTGAAGAATTCGTCAGGATCACTAATAGGTTTAATCAGCTTAGAGCTTAATTCCTGGCACGTGATGCGGATAGAGGCAGGTGAATGCTGAATATTACCTGTATTCGCGCCGCTCTCTCCCTCTGTAGTTAATCCGTATGTGATGCTTAGACAGGTAATATCAGGGGCGTAGTCGATATCTTGGCTTCCTCGGACCGTAGGTGGGATATTGTGTCTGTGTTACAAGCCTAGCATTGTTCCTGACGCATGTGCTGGGCAGCCATGTTTGTTTAGGGCGCTACGAGTGTGTGCACAGTATACAAGAAACTTGTCCCGCGCGCCAATAAATTACTCCCATCGATTTATACTAGAAAAGACTGGCGAGCATTGCACACGGCGGCTGCCATTGGCCGACTGTGCACAGTTTACTCCTATGTTTACGCACGTTGCCTTGGCAACGGTCAGACCAGGTGTAGCGTGGGTATGAGCTTAGTGGAATGCACGATGATGTCAATTTCACTGTTGCGGTAACGTTAACCGTTAAAGTCGAGGCATTCAAACGCCAACTTACCCTGTAAACAACCTTCAACCTTAGCTTGTATTGACTTCAAGCAAAAACGTGTAACCCGAGTCGAGTCTAGCGCACGGTTTATTAACGCCGCTGATTTCAAGCCCAATCCGTCGCGATAGCAAGCGTAGAGTAGATCAAATAAAGATCTAGTATTTCAGGCCATATGCGCGGAAATGAAAACTACGTTGATTTCTCCTGGAGCACTTCACACAGAAACTGGCGAGCGCACGATGCATGAGTAACACGCTTTAGAAAAAAGCTAAAAAATATTAATAAGTGGGATTAATTATTTACCGCGGATGAGGAGAAAAGTGGGGCAGTTGTAGTTTCTGGCTTTGCGGCGGGAATGTTGTATATTTCATCGTGATTTCACAGGTAAGGCTATTATTGCCATGGGACGGTTGGTCCTAGAGGCGTTCTGTATGAAGTAAAACGTTCACCCTGAATACCTCGACATGGGAGAGGAAAATTATTGTGTAGGTCTAGCTCGTAAGGTCTCATAAACCATGGTAGGTTAGGCAACCCACACACAAGGTTCGTCTCTCTCTCTCTCTCTCTCTCTCTCTCTCTCTCTCTCTCTCTCTCTCTCTCTCATATTAGACTTGCTACAAGTCTGTGTTAGCTAAATTTTTCACTGATCTACATTGAGTTCATTCCAGGCTTAGTTCTGAATTGATCCTCAAGGGTGGGGGGCACATTTGAGTTTCAAACTGCAAGTCACGAACATTGTGCTGCCATCTATTGTTTGAAAGTGATATTAAACATAATATGTAGTGTTGGGTGCAATATACCTAACTCAGTCTGAGAATCAGGCTATCCCCAGCTGTACACGCACACGTATTCCATACATACATACATACGCGCACGTGCGCACACACACACAAGTACATATGTACCTTTTACTTCATCTGTAAATACATGGCCCTTAGTGCATCGTGCCGATATGGATACGTATACAGTTTATATCATTATGGCGCTCATTAGTCAATAGGAACTGTACTTTAAAACCAAAAACAAAGGTAATGATAACTGGAAAATGTATCGTGTTGCTCTTTTGTATAAACCAGTGTTATTTAACAAAGACGCAACTGCGCTCCATCAACTGTCAACAGCGCTTCTTAGCTCTGTGTCATGCACCCAGCTCTCTCTCTCTCTCTCTCTCTCTCTCTCTCTCTCTCTCTCTCTCTCTCATAGCCAAACTTAGGGTTAATCGCAGGTTTTTCTCCGGGTTCCCCGTCTTTCTACACCGCCATCAGCGTGCTATATATGACTATGACTTTGCATAATATATCAAGTATTAACCGCAAAAGAAATTCCACCACATGGCATTGGCGGGGTTCCTTAGACTTGTGCATCTGCAAGACATGATCTAGGGTTCATACTTGGCCAGTGAAGGCAAAACGAAAGTTGCCAGTGGTGCAGGATTAGTCGGCGGTTTTCTTCGGGCTCCTCTCACCATGAACAAATGGCCATTCACTCTTTTGGCGGGAAAAGTGACCATAAAAGAAATACCCCTTATGGGAACGGCGGGTTTTTCTAAAACGTGCACTACAACAGAGAAGATCAGTGTCTCGTGATTACGTCTGGGACAGATATCTGATCTGACGATTGTTTATTTTTCCTGCTGTGACATGTGGGGCAATGAAGCCATAGTCAGAGATAAAGTCATAAACATTCCCTGCCACAACAACAGCATCTCATGATTCAGCACATAGAACAAAGCGCTACTTCTCGTCACCAAAGAAGGGGTGGGGGTATGGAGGGGTGCCATGATGGCTGAGTGGTATAACGCGTTACCACTGACTTCCCGCTATCTCTTATCATATGAGGCCTGCCTTCATTTCTGAGTGGTCTAAGCGGTTGCTACTGACTGCTCGATGTCTCTCACCACTGTAGGCCTGCCCTGATGTCTGAGTGGTCTAAAGTGATGCCACTGACATCTAACTGTCTCTCAGGCCAAAAAAAAAAATGTTATGTTTGTGGTTACATGGCCCAAAAAAAAAGGGTCGGTCGGTAGGCTTTTTTTTTTTTTTTTTTTTTTTTTTTTTTCTTAGGCCACTCCAATTTAATTACTTGTCTTACGAGCTTTTTTGGAAAAAAAAATCCTGTCAGACTCCAAAAAAAAAAAAAAAAAAGTCGACTTTGGTGTCTTACGGACGAAAGTGGTCTAGAAATTTTCTGTCAGACTCCAAAAAAAAAAAAGTTTTAAGAACATTCATTGTAAGAACCAAGCATTTTGAATAAAATAAACTATAAACTTTTAAATAATGCACCATGATTCATGAACACAAAGTCTGAAGTCTATCAGTATACGGGGTACGGGGTCGTGCAGGTTGCTGCAAAATTTCGGCTTGACCGTCGTGTTGTATGGAATGTGTACAACTGAAGATACTAGCTCAACACGTTCAACTCAACCATTCACGCTTCACGTGCCAACACAGGTTGACATGCCGGGAACGGCATCAACATTGGTGCGTGTCGGTTGCTAAGAAAGCTCCCATCAATGGATGACAATTGGTCTATGACGTGACTACTTAGTCGACGGTTTCGGGCGCAAAAGTCCCTCGTCAGAAGCGATGTATATAAAACGGTTGGCAATAAATTGGTGCCCTAATGGGGTAGAAAATATACCAGACTAGTGGTCGGGATAAAATGGGGGATATGGTAAGTGTCCCCAGCACATATATTGGATTGGTATATGTGGTCGGTGTACCAGATGGTAAACCGGCACCCTGTGTATCACCTCGATGGGTGGGAAGGAGTATAGTGAATGAATGGAAGTATAGGTAGTTGGAGATAGGACCGGTTGGCCTAATGGCTACCGTAAGTGGTCTATATACGCAGACTAAGTGTCTGGGTTGAGGTGAGTATGTATAGGATAACCAAATTCAGGTGTATTTGCCTGATGGCTATATATGATGATAAATTGTAAGGTAGCAACGTCGAATATCGAATGAGTATCGACGGGATGATGGTGTTTATTGCAGGATAAATAAGCAATATTAAAATAAGTAAACGAGGAACGGCCGTTCATAAACACCATGACAAATATATGTCAGGAAGATGATAGATAGGTATGATACGATCGAAAGCTGGTAACTATATAGGTCGCTATATGAAGAAGGTGATAATTGTATAGTGATGTCACCTTGATCTTGTAAATTTGAGATATCTATAAAATATTTATGTTGTGCTTTCTCTTTGCAGGTACGTCTGCCGCAACACCTGAGAGAGCAAACTGGTCGGGACACGTCGAGACAATCAACTTGTAGTGTGAATGTCTGTGTGTATGAGTCAGTGGTGTCTCATGTCCGTATTGTCTGTCCCATCCTTGTTCGTTGATTGACATGGTGAGAGTGCAGAAAAAAAACTATATGTGTTCTGTGTTTTATGTGCGTTACCGTTTCTTTGGTTGTTCACATAGTCCCTGTAGTAGGGTTGTCAGTTAGAAATGTGCATACTGTGAATTCAGAATGGTAGGTCCCATTTTCAGGTAGGAAACTGTGCTCTAAAGTAATTGAGTTACAGTGGGATCCGGAAAAAAATATGGTAAGTGAAATATAAAAAATGATAACAGAGGTACACTCAACAGCGACTGTGTCCTCTGAGCGCCCTTGTAGTGAGATGATGTCAAGTAGCGTAATTACATATAGGATAACTACGTGAAAAGTAATTATGAAATAAGTGCTGGATTTGCAGAGTATCACATGAGAGATATATTTGTAGGTATCATATGAGAAGGCAAGTAGATAAATATCTTGAGTTGATTTAGTGTTGGTATGTATAGAATAGTCAAAAGCCTTGTGCAGGGTATGAAGATTAGTTTAGTCTAGCAAGTTTAGTCCCAATGGGACTACTGTGAAGACGGAAGATCTATTTTTCTTCCATGAGTTGCACCCACGGCGGTGTCTGGTGGAACAACACAAGCGACCCATCGGAAGTTGTTTACTTTGATATGAGCGGCATTTATTTCACCAACCTATACCAACGTTGCTATAGCGTGTTATCGAGACACGCTATAACAACGTTCACATAAAGCTGATGTAAGTTATTTACTGCAGTCATAAACTATATTTAGCTACGAACGTTTTGTGTGTGTTCAGTAGCACTGAACAGGCTCTAAAAAATGGCTGCGCCCTAGTCATCGGCATCAGCGGACTTGCCGGTAAATTTTATGAGGGATTGTCAAGACTCATAAAATGCTTAGTCGCATTATGGGCCAGTAAATTTTGTCCTTGAGTCGGCCATAGCAATTTATTATCGCTCCGGAGTGGGCGACTATACATTTTAAGCACTGAAAAGGTAATAAAAACATTACGGTCGGGCGGTTTAAAATGGGTCGGTCGGGTAACCACAAACAACATTTTTTTTTTTTGGCCTCACCATTAAAGGCCTGCCTTGATATCTGAGTGGTCTAAGGTGTTGCTACTGACTGTTCGGTGTCTCTCACCACTGTAGGCATACCCTGATGTCAGAGTGGTCTAAGATGATGCCACTGACATCTAACTGTCTCTCACCATTAAAGGGCCTGCCTTGATAGCTGAGTGGTCTAAGGTGTTGCCAATGACTGCTCACTGACTCTCACCACTGAGGGGCCTGCCTTGATAGCTGAGTGGTCTAAGGTGTTGCCAATGACTGCTCGCTGCCTCTCACCACTGTCCGGCTTCGAAGCACGACCTGGGCTTGTGAGAAGGTTGCCAGTGATTTGGGGTTCGGCGCTGATTTTCGCCGGATACTCAGGATTCCTCCATAATTTACAAGTGGCTCGGCACATCTGAGCCTGATATAGCAGAGAAGGCCACATTTCATAACGTGCACCCATGCATGCAAAAAAAGATCTTTTCAAATTCAAGCCCTCTTCCTTCATAGTTTTTCCTATCCGCAGACGATTCTTCGTGTAGAGTGCCAGACGAGATGATATCCTCTGATCACCCCAGGAATGCCGCCGCTGCCTCACGCGCCCTGTAGGTTTCACACGCTTGTTTCCATCGTTGCCATGGGAACCGACCGCCATGACAGTTTTGAGTGACACGTGTTTTGTTATTTCCAGATGATGTCGATTTCACAGAGGCGAGATAACGTCTAAACAACGGAGATTTTTTGGGATGCTCTGAACGACCAGCTGCAGTCACTGGAACTGTCTTCGTCTTGTTTTTACAATGACAAGAGAATGTCAAGATCTGAGCAAGTTGTAACTTTTAGGGGTGAAATTGGTGATTTTCGAAGGCGCTGGAGCTAAAATACTAGTGGGGCGAGGGTCGCCGTGGGTCAAGTGGGAAAATAGAGGAGCGGAGCGTACATGCACCTTCATATGTATGTGTGTGTGTAAGTATGTATGTATGTGTGTGTATGCATTTATGTATGTGTGCGTGTATGTATTATGTATATATGCATGTATGTATGCATGTAGGTAGGTAAGTACACATGCATGCACACACATACACATGCATATATACATACGCACACTCATACATACTACGAACGTAGGTACGTATATGGCAATTGGTTGATCTATATCAACTTACGCCGTGTCGACTGAAAAACATGCAGGCTTCTGAGAGATGACAGTGCTTTATCCAGACTGCCTTGGGTACAGACTATAGATACTACAAAATATCTTAAACAACCCCTCCTGCGCTCGACATGCCGTTTCTATGGCAACTCTCTAACAAGAAAGCATATCCGTCGCTGGGTTCCGTTGGTATGATGTGAACATGGAAACAACACGTACTTGACATGCCTGCCCATACTCCGAGGCATGCAGAAAAATTCTCAGCTTCGGGTTCTCTACATTTCCTACACCCCCACCCCCTGCAAATATACGTATCCCCTGAAGCATTTACTTGAAGGATCAATCTGAGATATGTTTGGTGGCATCCTTTTTGTTTGCTTTGTAATCATAGGCGCGCCAGCAAACAAACAGCAAATATATCTAATTTGCATTCCTGATACTTTAGCAGAGGATTATGCACGATTCTGGTGGTGCTGTTGCTCTTTTAGCATTAATGCGTCAAATAACATATTTCTCAAATATTGCATCACCTATCCATGTGTAATGCACACATGGTGTGGAAACCATAAACGTTTATTTCAAACTCATCAAATAGGATAGTATTTGAAAAATAATGAAGAGGGATGTGGAACTCAACAGCAATGGCTCTTTTCAATGACACATGTTCTCAAATATTGTATAACATTTGTATCAGACACAGGCACGACCACAGCAACAATAACGCCAATGGAGTTAATGACCGGTCACATGGTACAAATCCTGAATGCTGATTCATTAAGCCAAAGGAAGTAATGATAATTGACATTAATGCCTAATTAATTATTGGTCAATTCGTTTAAATGTATTTGAATACTGCAAAGATATTAATATGAACGTGGAATTAATATTAGCGTCTTAAACGAGTGAGTCCGATCCGTTAATATTACGATCCGTTAATATTTGTCCTAATTTTCATCGATTTTGTTTTTCTAGGTGGCGTCACAAGGAAAATTTGATCCAAATGGACGTAATATGGGTTCCAACAGACATCTTTTACGATAAGCACTCTTATCTTTTCAACTTTAACTATTTATTTTGAAACTATTTTCGATTCCAATGGTGAATTTAAGTGTAAATAATTGTTAAGAAATGTGTAAGATTCCAGAAAACTTTGTGGTCCTCCCTTTCTCTTTCCAGATGACGATCCTCCTGATGATGAGATATCCAGTGGATTGGGTGGATCAACAGGTAAAGTATTAGACAGGTTAATTAAACAGGAACAGATACATCAACATATATGCGTGAAAAAAAGAGAACAATGGCAATAGGTCACAGAAATTGACTGGAAACGTTGAGCAATAGAGGTGTGCACGCTCCCCATATGTTTTAGTTTTCAAAATTGTCAATAGGTGGCGTCATGTATGTGACTTTTTTGACCCACTCATAATCTCGAGAACGAAAATGGTATTCTGAAGTGAGGGTTATTATATTTAAACGTATTTACAACCAGAAACTGAATACAAACGCAGTTTTGACCCCTTGGCAGTGCACACTTCGACGCGCACATCATTTTAAATTTTAGTTTTGACACAGCCGACAGATGGCATCGCCAAATAGAAAAGAGAAGTACACACATCCTTATGTAATAACATAACCTTTGTACCATTTAAATCCTTTTTCACATTTCCTATTTTCCAGGAAAACAACCCTCCATCATATACAATGACACTGTAGAATATGAGATTCCTCCGCCATCGGGAACAGTGGTTGCCAGGGATACGATGTATTACATCCAGGTGCACTGTGTTCTTCCGCGCAAAGAAAACTTTAAAGACAAAGCTCCGGGGCATCGACCGGAAGAGCAAATGGTTCGCATTCTGCTTCCAAACCCTCAAGTTCTGGGGAAACTAGTGAGGTCTACATCCACTGCGATGGCTTTGTATGCGAAAGCTTTTCCTGACCTGTGATTTGTGGAATGCAGTCAACTGTGGAACAATCAACATTGACCCCTCAGAAGCTGTGGTGCACGTCATACCTTACATGATTTGATTTGCTTTCTTAGACAGCAAAAGAATTATCCTCAAGTGTCATAAATTGCATTCCGACTGATTATACTTCCAAAGAATTTCCAAACATTTGATAAATTTGCTAGAATATTACAAAGAAAAGGAATATACAAAAAAGAGAACATTTTGTTACGTATTCCATTGCGACTTCATTCACTTTAAATATTTCATCATTGATTGTTGTCTTTCAAACTATTTATCTTAGATCAAAGATAGTTGATGATAACACAGTTACGCATACTTATCCCATCCACACGTCGACTGCGACATAGTGTGACAAGTATGGATATATTTTGATAAAGAAGCAATATTTTATTAACTATCTTGACCAAAAGCTGTTGTTTCTGGTGGGTTTTATGATATAGTTGTAAGAATTATTTCAAACTATTTATCTAATTGGAAAATATCGTTGTCAGACCATATGTGCACCTCTGATATAATTGAGTAAATCACAGGTAACGTGAAGTGCTATTCTTTATTACAGGTTCTTCAGCGCCATCTTTATGCAGCAAATGGAAGCAACTTTTCTTACAACCTTTTACATGGACACTGCCTGTGCTTGGGACACTATGTGTATGGAGATAACAGATATTCTAAAGTAATTAAAACGTTAGGTTGGGAACTATGCAAGTGTGACTTCTTTTGGCATCATGATACCATAGGTGTAAGAGGTAAGCCTGCTTGGCATTTCGCCTGGCTTAGACTCGTTGTCAACGGCAAGAGTGTTAATATCAGAAGTACATCGCACACCCGGGGGGGGGGGGGGGGGGGGGGGGGTGGGGGCACTTGGGTATTTAGGGGGGTGCATACGTTCGTTATCAAAATTAAAAATTACCCCTAAAGCACTGATTTCTGGCCAAAAAAGCACCCTTATTTTAATAAAACGCTGATTTTTTCCACTAAATAAACACCCCTTCTTTTATCAAAACACTGACATTGGATGAACGGGAACACGTATTTTAACTTAAGATTTTATAATCCTCTGCGTGTTTAGCGGCCGCAAGTGGCGGCAACAGACTCTCGGAAGCCCAGTCATTTCGGGAGTCACTCGGCGTCAGAGCCGCGTATATTTCGTGGATTGTAAGGGGATTTTGACCCCCATACTTCGTACCTTGGTACAAAAAAGTACCCTTCTTTTACAAAATCGCGGACATGCGGAGGTCTTAAAAAAGACCCCTTCCTCCGCGAAATACGTAACTAAGGTGCGGCCCCCCCTCTGTACCTGAGTGCCCCCCCCCCCCCCCCCCCCCCCGGGTACATCGCACATTAAAAGGGAATGCTCAATTGCGAGTAAAATAACCCTTTGAAAATCACTTTATTATGATATTTAGTACTGTAAATGAAATGTAAATAAGACTGAAATATACATGTAAATACAATCTGCATGGAAGAAAGCCTTTCATTCATCAGAAGTGAAGTATTCATTTCTGTAAATGAAATATCTATATTTCTACTGTATAACAATATGAGATGAAGAGTTCCTCTTAGTAATGAGAGTGTGACTGTGGAGCTGGAGTTCACAACTGGAGACTTCGACCAAAATACTCGCATTTCAATAAGTGACAACCCATGTCTACCTCCTAATAAGGTATTATAGTTGAGTAGTATATTGTTTGGGCGAATGCACTACAATTTGGACTTTGTAAAAAAAAACCTGTTCCCTACGCGAAGAAAAAAGGGAACTGCTTTCGGTTGAACTAATGATCGTGTAATGTATTTTAACTGCAGTATTGAATAAATTTATCAGTCGATGTTTGTCAATACGATTGCTCATGACCCGTAATCTGCAATACTTGTTCATTCGTGTTATGTAATTATATGGTTTCTTTGCTCAATAAATGACTGAAAACAATACCTTGGTGTTTTGTTTGAAATTGCAAGGAGATACTTATCATGTCCGCAGTTCCTACTAAGTGGGGCTATGACCTATGCTGCCGTTATCAGTATTAATACTAACCCTGGCAATTGCTAAAAACAATTTGAGAAGAAGCCCAATTCAGTCCAGTTTGACAAAGAAATTGACCAATAAGATGCTTGGATCAACGTGGAGCTGTTTATCTTACCCGTATGGCCGATAATCAATGGCAATGACCCCAACTAAAGCACAGGACCGCCAAACCAATAATTGCATTCATATCCCGGGTGGGGGGGGGGGGGGGGGGGGGGGGCACTTGGGTATTTAGGGGGCGCAAGACCAAAATAAAATCAAAAATTGAGTCGAAACGGAAAGTAGGTATATCCATACAGGAGCAAGTGCTCCTAAGAGGTTTGCCAAGTTCAAACACGGAGTTTTTGTGACAAAAAGGAGAAAAAACGGTCGGCCAAACTTGGGTCAGACAGACAAGAGCCCCGCATTGGCCCCGCAGTGCCCGACCATTTCCCGCCGCAAGCAGGGATTCAATTGTCTGGCAACCATAACGTCTGGAACCCGCGCTCGTCAATATCTATTTATAGTCGAGCAATTCGGGCCCGCCTACTCCAGGGATTACAGCAATGTAACCACATCAAATTGATATCCTATGATACTAAATAATCTATCCTGACAAACTGAGCGTACTTCTTTTTTCCAGGTTAGATGTCGTTACTCTACGTTTTTATTCCACTTTCCCTTTTACATGACATTTCCCTGTCCCCATGCAATAATGGACTCGTCGAAAGTGGCCTGACCACAATACAAGTTCTAGGAGTAAGACGACCTTTCGGTTCGCTTATCCGATTCGTTGAAAGCAGACAAAGATCAGTTTAGCCAATGACTGCCAACTTTTGATAATCTTTGAAACGCCTTCTAAAGTCAAGAAAGAGATCGTAGTTCTTTACCTGAACAGTCGATTCAACGTGTGCGAGCAGTAGGTGACATACTTTTAGCCAAAATTTCACATATATCCATCAAGCTACACGAAAATGAGGATTTTTCGGAGCTGTTTTGTGATTTTGGTTGGAATATCGCTTTGCCAAGCAGGTAAGAAGTAATTGTTTGACAGTATTTGTGTGGTGTAGAGATACCTATTTCTCTCATTAGTTTGGCGTGTTTTTAGGTTGTTCTCGGTTCTATGTCCGTCGTATGATACGGAACTGCTTTCTTTCGCAACTCCTGCGAATGTAGCACTAATCTTATTCTATGTAAGTAGCTTTTGTGTTGAAATATTATTCATTGGTCGTTTTCGAAGTAACTGTGACCCGGGGGGGGGGGGGGCACTTGGGTATGTAGGGGGGTGCATACGTTCGTTATCAAAATTAAAAAATACCCCTAAAACACTGATTTCTGGTCAAAAAAGCACCCTTATTTTAATAAAACGCTGATTTTTTCCACTAAATAAACACCCCTTCTTTTGTCAAAACGCTGACATTGGATGAACGGGAACACGTATTTTAACTTAAGATTTTATAATCCTCTGCTTGTTTAGCGGCAGCAAGTGGCGGCAGCAAACTCGGAAGCCCAGTCACTTCGGGAGTCACTCGGCGTCAGAGCCGCGTATATTTTGTGGATTGTAATGGGGATTTTGACCCCCATACTTCGTACCCGAGTACAAAAAAGTACCCTTCTTTTACAAAATCGTGGAAAAAAAAGACCCCTTCTTCCGCGAAATATGTAACGCAGGTGCGACCCCCCTCTGTACCTGAGTGCCCCCGCCGGGTACTGTGACCAGGTGACCGGAATTATTTACCATTGCAATCTTCCTAAAATTATTCTTATTCTGAAAGTTATGTGTGCTTAATCATGTGTCGAGAACTAAAAGGGAGACAAAGAAAACTTTCCATATTTCTTTACACACGTATGCCAAAGAGCGCCATGTCGTTCTTATAGGTTTTGAGTGTAAACAACCAGTTATGATGATTGCATGTGCTTGCCCCTTGTACAAAACTGAAGAGTATGTGTATTTCATTTAATGGATTGGATGGCAATGAATGAAAAAAAGTCAAATATATCAGCTATGAAACAAGATAAGATTGGTTGTAGCTGATCTCCCCTGGGAAAACTATGCATCCACCCTCGGGGATCCGTTCCATCATGTTATCCCCACTGGTATGTCATATTTGTATATTGTCTCACTTTGTTTCTACTTCAGCCTCTAATTGTTCGGGCCTGCCGTGTAGTTACCACTGTCAGCTGGTAGGGGGCGCTGCAAGGTGTTATTGTCCAGAAGGATACAGGCTGCAAGGCCATACTTCATGTTTAGCAGAAGGTACAAAGATAATTTGTTTTACTTACTCTCGAAAAATGTTAGATCCAACCTACTTTTGGTTTGCTTTGGGATCAAAGCAAACGGTGATAGAGATTCGGAATATAGGTAGCAAGTTGCAAAAAGACATTGGAAATGGATGACTGGGGATAGGAGCACATTTTCAGAATTTCAAACCCTCATTGTCATTATGCCACACATACGACACTGACCATGCACCCCCTAGGAGCTTTCCCTTTTTTATTTGCATGTCAGGAGTTCCCCTGAAAAGTATATCATATACTGCAAAATATATTTGGCTAAAAAGAGTGAACTATTGTTTATCCAAAAGAGTAATTCATTTTTATGAAAAAAAAAATCATAAATTTTCTGACAAATGTTCTGATAATAACGCTCTGAACAAAATGTCAGATTTATTTGCACTACCGAAATGAAAGTCCATTAGTATTCATTCTAGATATAGGTATGTATGTTGCTCATGAAGGTTATGATAAGCTGATTATTTATTTGCAGGTCCGTCCCCACTGCTTCTCTTTACAGTTGGAAATGAAGTCAAGTCTATGGACCCAGTCACCCATAGTATCACACAATTCCATGAGGAGCAGGATCCTGTGGTCAATGTAGGTCAGTATGACTCCCTTTAGTCGTCAATTTAGGTCAATAATAATCACTTATGTGGTTAATGTAGGCCAGTATGGTACACTTAAGTGAATAAAGTAGGTCAATAAGGGTCACTTGAGTGGTAAATGTAGGTCGTTATGGTTCACTCAGGTGTTTAATGTAGGTCAGCGTGGCTCACTTAGGTGGTTCACGGAAGTGGTTAATATAGGTCAATATGGTTCACTTTTAATAAAGTAGTTAATGTAGTTCAGTATGGTTTACTTACGTGGCTTATCTAGGTCAGTGCAATATATTATAGTCCCTGATTTAGGTTAGTATGCCTGGATCGGAGAATAATCGAAAGTATATACTTGTATTGGCCTGGTAGGACTAGTTGCTCTTGGAGTCTAGTTGCCGTACCCCTTCTAGCCTGTCCTTACAGGCACCAACATAATTTTCAGAACTAACTTGCCATGCTGGGCAAGTAGTTAATGATTTTGACTTGCCCGACTTAATTTTGGACTTGCCCGACATAAGTTATGATATATGCTAGAAAGGTATCTATTGTTTATCATGGGTTTAAAGATTTGAAAACCATTTTCTTCTCAGTTTTAATTTGTTGCATTGTTTGCATATTTCTGGGAATTACGCCCATTTTAATATTAAAAATGTGTAGTGTTTGAAAAATCAACTTGCCCATTCGGGCAAGTCAAAACAAAAATGTACTTGCCCGAAAGCCCTTTTTTCCAAAATTCACTTGCCGGGGCAAGCGGGCTAGTACTTATTTCGGTGCCTGCCTTAGCTGCCTCTGGGCCATATCAATGCTGAGGCTATAGCAGCAGCCACATTGTTATATCTAACTGACCCAGAACTGAACCCAGAACAGCAGCCAAGACAGTTTATTCCATATTGCTTCAGTCCACCCAGCTGCAAAATGGGTACCTAGCATAAATAAGGCAGTGCTTAGAGCGTATGCGCTATATGCTGCCAGTTGCTCTGGAATATCCCCCGGGGGAATGAAGTGGCTTCCGTGTGTACAGGCCTGTTAGGGGAGGAAGGTTGTGTGAGCGCATTGGTGGATACAAGACTATAAACTGAATACCTTTTTACTGAGAGATGCTAAATCTAAGTTTCATTTTTGATTTTCATTTTTAATATACAATTTTGTGTGATGTTTCAGTCTTTGACAGCTTAGACAGCATCCTGTACTGGAGTGTTCCCCACCTGCCTGCTATACGATCTCTGCAGCATGGAAACCTCGCCCAAGATGTCATTGCACACGGTAAGACACTACAAAAAATTGATTAATATAAACCATAAAACTTCCTGGTGTTTTTTGTGAAATCTTTTTGACCAAAGGATGATTTAGGATGTATCTGGGGCCAGTTGCACCAACGTGACTCAGGCTCAAACTTGGGCTCGAGGCTCAACTTTGTCTACAACAATAGATGCTATTGTTGTAGACAATCATGTTGAGCCTTGAGCCGGAGTTTGAGCCTGAGTCACGTTGGTGCAACTGGCCCCTGAAGAATAAATATGAATCAGAACCTTTAATCCTAGACCTCTCCATCTGATATAAAGTGACCCATGCAAACTTGGACACCATGCAATCTTAGCTGAAAAGCACAGGGATATTTTCTAAGATAAGCTAGAATTCTGTGATACTTTTGAAAGTATGTTAGGAATAGGGCATATATTTGTAGTAGATTTGATTATGTTCATTGTTTTTCCTCAAAATATTTTTCGACGATGCTTTCATTAGGGAGATATCATCAAAATCGTACAGGCTCTAATTGGCTTCTACTGTGATTCCATGTGTTTAATGGGAACCAAATATCTGGACAATGTTTTCAAGGGGGATTTGTATCATTCAGAGTGCTTGCACAACCTGACCACTTAAAACACATCAAAAATAGAATTTCCTAGTAATTTTGCTGGAGGAATTATTAATCCGAAGGGAAACAACTAATCTCTTCTCAAAAGATTGCTTTGTTATCAAGATATTTCAATGTGGATTAAACCTCGAGTGTCCGTCAGATATGAACCGGCCAACAGGTACAGGTACGGTACCGATACCAATGAAACGCTATGGTATTTCAATGTTACTATTAACAATTCTTTATTGCATTGTTACCTTAAAGATTTTGTCATGATTATCATGATTAGGATCCTGAACAAACCCTTATAATTGATAACCCTACAGTGGTTAGTATAAGTTAAAGAGTAACTTTTTTAGGAATGAGATGTTACCATGCGGTACTTTTTGAAATGATATCGGTACCAGTACCCGTACGCATGGTATCCAACCCTATTCAAACCCCAACATTTTAGCATTTTTGCCTGTCGCTTTCCCAGGACTGAAGACACCAGAGGGCATGGCGGTAGACTGGATCGGGCGGCATCTCTATTTCACAGACTATGGTCTCCAGCACGTCGTAGCCTGTAACCTCGACGGTTCCATGTGCTCCGTTATCATCAGCACTGATATAGAACACCCAAAATCTGTCGCCGTCGATCCACGGAGAGGGTAGGTCTCTGCTAAGTTTTACATACATCTAATTGACTTCAACAATATTGAACACCCTAAATCAGTCGTTCTTAACTGCGAGAGGGGGTATAGGTCTCCGCTAGGTCTAATATAATGGACTTCAATGATATTGGACATCCAAAATCAGTTGCCGTGGATCCAGGTAGACGGTAGGTCTCTGATAGGAATTTGATATTTTGTTTTTTGTCACTTTTTCTGCCATATTACGGCAAAGTCATGACTAGTTAGTCAAAAGTAGTGGAGGAAATCGAAGTACTCGGTGAAATCCACTGCCTAACCCCTAGTCTTTGGCAACTTTCTTAATTGTCCCGGACAAGATTCAAAACATTTAACCTTTGTGATGCAGATACATGCTAACCTTTGTTATTCCTAGCGTGCTGTATTGGAGTGACTGGGGTCCAGAGAAACCCAAGATTGAGCTTGCTGGTATGGACGGCCAGAACCGCTCGGCCATCCTGACCTCTGACCTAAAATGGCCGCACAGTCTCACCATCGACTTCCTGGGCGAGCGTCTGTGCTGGACTGACGTCAGGTATCATAGTATAGAGTGCAGCAACTACGATGGCACACAGCGAAAGGTAGACCATTTATTGAGTTATAAGCTATTATTAAGAGGCTCAGATGTAGGGATTGCATGTACTTTTTCATGCAAATTGGCATAAATCTTCCTGGTGTGATACAATATTAATATTTTCTTATAACTTTTCATGTTATGATATCTTGACAATATTTTGAACTATACTACGTGCCTCCCTGGGACCTAATTGAGGTAAATTTGGTACTGCCAACCTCAGAAATTTCACTCAAAAATTGCAAACTGCCTTCATTTGGAGACTTCTATGTATTAGTTAAGTAAATTTATACCAGTAAATAAACATATCGCATACCTTTTGAACTTAATAGCATCTTGAGTAGACAGCTCAGCCATGATCGCACCCATTATTTGACCCATTAATCGTTAAAAGTTTTTCAGTAAATTGCCAGCCAGATCTTTGATACTCTTGACAATAACATTTGGATTGACGTTGATTTTTACAAAATATTTGATGGCGTCGAGAGTTGATGGTAATGCCCTGATTAACCTTTCTCCTTCAAACATCTTCTGAACTATGCATCTGGTTTCAAGATTTCATCAAAATTGTCTGGTAGCTTTTGGCTGCTCTGAGCACTAATGGGTTAACATTCAACTCTTCTAATGCTGAGGCTACTTTTGTTCAAAGCAAAGCAAGGACTTTTTTGAAACCATCTTAAACCTGCAGTGTTGGTATCCATAGGATACATTATAGCTCTCGCTGTGTACTCCTAAATCAGTACCCATTTGCCAGGGTTTCAGTCATTTCTTAGGTTTTTCACATCATATTATATTGGCCAAATCAGGGTTCGACATTCCCAGGGGCATATGCCCCTCGATTTTGCTGTGGGCCCCTAGATTTTTCAGACTAGGGGCCCAAAATAGTATGTATATTAACCAGAAATCCTGTTTTTGACCACTACTTTTCATCATAAGACCTTTTCAGGCCCCTAGCCTAAAATCTAAGTGTCAGACCCTGCCAAATTAACCCCTAGCAGCATAAGGGTTAACCCAAATCTCTCTTCGCTTTGCATAGATGCTGTTTGAAGGACACTTGCATCACCCCTACGGCCTCGCTGTGTTTGAGGAGAGCGTCTTCTGGTCGGACCTCCACTTCAATGCCATCTATACCATGAGAAAGGACGATCGGCGTGGTGCCTCGGAGCACCCCCAGAGGGCGCTGCAGCTTGACCAGCGTCCAATGGGAATACAGATGTTTCATCCCGCACTCCAGCCGCAAGGTAGACGCTGGAAAATTTGCATATTTACCCAATTTGCTTTTTCAGACTTTAGTAGTAAATTTCATTTTACTGTAGGGTCATTGGATTTGGTATATTTGTGATTAGAGTTCGCTGGGCATTAATCAGCACCGCAACCCAGGGCTCCATATCAAGGCTAGCCCACTGTAGCCAGGGTCGAGCCATCGAAGTTCAGGGCTAGAGAAAAATCTGTGAGCCTAGCCTGGCAGGTTGAAATAGTTTGAAATTTTGGTTAATGTTGAGCCCTGCAACCATTGTAATACAAAATTTATTTTATTATTATTGAATTTCAAAGTTTAGTTTATTAGTAATTCCAAAATGTTTTAAAGCCTAAGTTGTATTTTGCTTGAGAGTATATATGTTATATAGTGCAATATGGTGAATTGGGGTGTTTTGGTTCCATTTAGGCACCGAGATCTGTGTAATGAAAAGAGTTTATCATTCTTACTTTAGCCATTTTTATTTTTTCTAAACTTTATTTTCAATATTTTATATTTCCAAAAGGTCAATAAATAATGCACACTGGTAATTTACGTTCTCTGGACATCATTCAACATTTTTATAATATGAACATCAAGATCTCGAAATACTTTGTCCTTAAAATGATGTTAATACAGTGAAATAGAATGTGTTATGAAGAAGATGATAATCAATATAAAGCTGAAAAAAGATAAGAGGACAAGAAGTCTGCCATTTTAAGAAAATATTACATTTGAGCAAATGTGAATTGAAATCTTCTTTGTGAAATATGAATTTTTAGTAAACATTGACCAAGGGATTCAGGAAAATCAGGCTTGTTAAATCAACCCTTTATTTTTATGGATAACCTATTACAGTGTGTTCTAATGAACAAGTAAAGAATGTAGGATGTTAAACATAGTAACATTTCTATGATACACTGTCTGCAGATGTGACTATTGTATTGTTATAATGTATTAATCGAGAGATTGCAGGATTTGCTCATTCATATGCATCCGTTGTGAACAATTTAACAACTTCATTCAGGTAATTTCCTGACGTACAATGTCATAATAAGGAAGACATTCCTAAAATACTGAGTTCTACCGTGCTGAAGCAAAATTCCCAGGGAGTTAGGCATACAACATATAAGGAAATGAACAATCTAAGATTTTTACAGTTTTCCTGAATATAGTTTATACATGGAGTGCTTGTACTACAATTTTCTCTGACAAACTTGTCTAATTATTCTTGAGAATGATTAATATTCAGAACATTACAACTTCTTTATACAAAAGATGTCTATATTACCAAGTCCTCATGGGATCATAGGATTCACCTGCAATTTAGAAGGTGTGGAATGATATGTAATCAGTTTGGACAAGCACAACAAAAAGATATATAAAAAATATTCATGGAAAAGTCGGACTCATTTAGGCTACATTGATTGGGCCTAAAAAAAAAGTTGTTTGTTTCCTGTAACCCTACCCTAACAAGCTTTTATCCAAAAGAATCCCTACCCTAAAGTTTTTTCCGCCCTCCCATCTCCCAATCAATGTAAAACATGCATAAGACACACATTCTTTATCAAAAAAATAATGCAAAAAAAAAAGTTTTTGCCGACCTACCTACCCTATTTTTTTCAGACCGTTACAGGAAACAAACAATTTCTTTTTTTAGGCCTTGATATATGGCCCTGTTTTATGTATAAATCTTTGAGCATTCTCAAGGCCTGTATTGGGGCATTGATTGACGAATGTTTTTGTTTTAGGTCCTGATCTTTGCACTTCTTAAAGCCCATTTTAGTTACACCGATAGTTATATGTTTTGGTTTTAGGTCCTAATATGTGTGCGTTCTCAAGGTGCTCACATCTCTGTCTGCTGAACATGAACGGTGGCTCCACCTGCCAGTGTCCCCGGGGACTAGAGCTGCAGACTGATGGCCACACCTGTATAGGTAGGTGAATGGTTGAAATAACAAGGCAGTATTTTGGGCATGTGTCATTATGTGTGTATATCTTTGAACCATCTAAGGGGAGAAACTATGGTACTTTTAGGTGATTGGAATTCCGTTTATTGTCATTTTAAGTCCCTAGCAAACATTCTCACTTACCACATAAAAGACAATTTATCTAGCATCCACCGGATACTGTATAACTGGTTAATTTGGAATGGTTTTTGATTTGGGGATTTTTGGCGAATGCCTATCAACGCCAAATTAAAGATCGCATAAAAATGTGTCTACATAAATATGGCAATGTTCTGACTTCTCCAGACGCCTAAATAAATACAGGGAAAATACTTTTTTGAAAAAAACGCCAACTAAAGTACACGCCAAATTAACCAGTTATACAGTATATCTAGCAACCCAATACAGCCATACTGTAACATGCATTGTTGATCTGTTTTCACTTTACAGCGAAACCTCAGACATCTTACCTACTGATTGCCAGAAAAACACACCTGTTAAAGGTCTTCCCAGAATTCATAGGGAAAAATCCACAGGAGGTTATTCAGGTACCGCATATGAAGAATGTAGTGGCGCTGGATTATGATTGGTCAACTGGCTCTGTCATATACAGCGACGTGGAAAAGAAAACTATAGAGCGGGTGATCTTGAATGACGCAAATAGTAGGTGAGTCCTTGTTGCTTAAAGCATCAATACTCTATTCCGAATATCAGAAACACCTTTAATTGCAAGTGCTTTTTCTTATGTATAAGAGTATGAAATACAGTGATATTATTAGTTACGCTCTGTTTGAAAGTGCGATCCGGCCTGCTATTCACCAAGGTCATCCGTATTCTATGAGGCGGAGCCGAGTGGGATCTCGATGACTGATGATAAATAATTTATCACCTGCTCTTTCATGGTAAGTAAAAAGAACAAATACATCTCACGAAATTCTAAAATAACTTACTTTGGAGGTCAGAACGAGGCTGATGACCTCTAGGGGTTAGATTGCTGGTAATATTGAATTCTGCCGTTCGATATTGAATCTACAAAGCATGAACGGCTTCAGGTCTAACACCTAATGACCAATCAGCATAGAGAATTGCAGCAGAGTAGGTGATAAGTGTGTGCAATTGTCTAAAATACACCCAAGAATTAGACCTAGTTTTGCTGCAGTGCATACTTAGCTGATGCAAGGTATATCTTTGGAACATATGTTATCTTCATTCTGGAGTGTAGCCATGACCTGAAACAGAAATATTTGGGTTGTTCATGCAAAATGATTAAGAAATATTCCTTTAAACATTGCTTTGCCATCAAGGAATTTCCCGAAGTATCAGACCATATGTAAACTCCAGATGTTATATTTTAGCATGCATTTTTCTTCGAAAAATTAATTATGTAGCACATGTTTAAAGGGATTCTTTAATGATATTTTTCTTTCAAAATGGTTTGAATCAGTAATTAAGGCATGATCCTTGGAGATTTGATGTCAATTTCAGGAGTGTTCTGGAGAATAACAGCTTATCTCTTGTGGAGGATCTTGCTGTGGACTGGCTGGCCAAAAATATCTTCTTCATAGATAGCCATGTGGGGAAGGTAGGTAGTATATTCTTGTCTTATAAATAGAGGGGCTCCGCCGTGGCCTTGTTTATTCAATGCTCCTAAGCGTGAGTTTGCATGTTAGAGTCTGCGGGTTGGCCTGGTTGCTATTTATTAATGTGCAGCATTGTGGAGTGCTGTCTATGGTGCTTCTGCAAATGAAAGACCCCTTGGAACCTTTCATAAAGAGAAGGGGATATCTTTCCAGTTTCAGGTTTCTATTTCTTTGTGATATGACATTAGCTGTTAAAAACAACGTTAAACCAATTCTATACATAGTAACACAGCTACTCAGTGTAAGCTTCTGGGTAAAAGACAATGAAGTTATGTAAATGATTTGTTGCAATTGACTTTGTTCTGCCCCTTGGGTGAGAAATTTCTGCGGTCAAGAATTTATTGCTCCTTGTCAGTTGGTCGAATTTTCAGGTTACCCATAACAATTGTAAGGTTCTGGGTAAAATGTATTTGAAGTTATAACACAGGCATCAACATAATTTTCAGAACTAACTTACCATGCCAGGCAAGTGGTTAATGATTTTTTACTTGCCCGACATAATTTTTGACTTGACTAAAATAAGTTATAAAAATATGCTAGAAAGGAATGTATTTTTTATCATGGGTTTAATTTATATAAAACATTTTCTTCTCAGTCTTGTTGCATTGTTTGCACACTTATTGGTATTTTTGCCATTTTCTATGTAAAAATGTGTGTTCAGAAAATCAGCTTAACTAAAATGTACTTGCCCGAAAGCCCTTTTTCAAAAATTCATTGCCGGGGCAAGCGGTGAAGTACTTATGGCGGTACCTGTAATATATATTTTCTCTTAGTATTTTTAATTCAGTCAGATTACAACAAATAGGCAAAGAAAAAGAAAAGAGTTAAAGGAAAAATATATTTGAATATCATATTTGATCAATTTTATTTTCATTAGTACAGTCAACTTTTTTATGGACCCTTAACAACACAAATAAAAAGTGGGTCATCTTCGACACTGTCTACTTTATGCAAATCACCTTAATTTGATCGTTTTTCCATCAATTCTATATTTGATATTCTATTTGCTTGTCTGCTCTGTTTCAGAGTGTGATTGAAGTGATGCGATTGGATGGCACATCCCGGATAACACTAATAGAGGAAAACATCGAGAAAGCCAAGGGAATTGCCGTCCACCCCACTGCAGGGTAAGATATATATGTATGTATGTATATATGTATATATATATATATATATATATATATATATATATATATATATATATATATATACATATACATATACATATACATATACATATACATATATATATATATATATATATATATATGTATATATATATATATATATATATATATATAATACAGCCCCAAAAGGAAAATCATCTTTAAGAAAATGTTATACCGGATAGATTTTGATATTTTTTCTGATTCAGCTTGCTGTTTTATTCCAACTGGGGTCACCACGCACGCGTTGATCGCTGCAACATGGATGGTACTAACTGTCGCATTCTGGCCGGTCAGCTCGGGTTCCCGAACGGGCTGACCGTCGATACCAACTCACAACTCCTCTTCTGGGTGGACTCCATGACTGACAGCATAGAGTCTATCAATGTGGATGGCAGCAACCGAAAAACAGTGTTTAGGTGAGAATTAACCCATTAACACTCAGAGTTCCTCTAGAAAGTATCGTCTGCTATGTTCATACTTTTGCATATAACTCAGGAATAAAGCAAAAGTTTCCCGAATATTTGAAGGGGAGTTGTTCTTTGACTTCTGGTTAACATTTCTCCTTCAAATATTTTACAAAAAATGCTTTTGTTCGAAAAATATCTAAAATTGTCAGGCCTTTTTTGGCCACTCTGAGTGTGAATAGGTTAAAGAGGTTACACTATCCCATTCTGGGCTTGAAATTAATTATTTTTTCCAGAGAGCCCAATTGCATCCTCAAAAGCTATACCTAAAGGTGCTCTGTATAGAAACCAGTACATGTATCTTTGGGTTACCTGCAGAGGAGAAGCAGGCATATATTAAAGACAGCTCAATTGCATTTTCAATAACGCTACCAAACGGTGCTGTGTACATATAAAAAAACAGTACATGCAGGAGAATTCAAGTACTTACAATACTTACATTATGCCATTCACGTGTGATGTATATAATCTGGTACCTACGGAAATATCTTGATTAAAGAGCAATATTTTAACCCTACCAATGCTGAGGCTACTTTCGTCCTAAGCCAAAGGACGCTAAAACTTTTGAAAACCATGCCAGCCCTGTCATGTTGGTATTATTTGTATAGCTCTCGCCGAGCAATCTCATTTGAATACCCATTTGCCAGGGTTTCAGTCATTTTTCAGGATTTTGTATTATTTTGTATTGGCCAAATTAGCCGCCAGCAGCATAAGGGTTATGAAATATCTGATGGATAGTTGGTGTTTACCGGTTGGTGAGCCTGGAACAGTGCAATTTATACTGAACAGAAATGCCACATCCATTTTTTTTCAACAATTTATTACTTGCAGAAACATGTTGCATCCATTCTCGATAGCTGTTCATGATAATCGACTCTTCTGGACCGACTGGCGCTCGCCGAGTCTGCATTATATTGAAAAACAAGATGGCCGCCCCCTGTCTGGCGCCGCGGCCATGGAGGTCAGGTTTGACGGGGAACCCCTGATGGCAATGGTTGTCATCTCTGCTTCTAAGCAAAAAGGTGAGTTGATGAAATACATGGGCATGTGCTTATTGTGGCAGTAAGGCCAAAAAAGTTATTTAATTGTTTCCTGTTACCCTACCCTAACATGTTTTTACTCAAAAAATGCCTACCCTAAAGGTTTTTCTGCCCTTCGAACTCCCCTTCAACATAAAACATGCATGAAACACTCATTTTTGAACAAAAAATTATAATCTGTATTATAAATCTGCTAATTTGTGTGATGTTTGTTTTTCGCACCAGGTGGCAATAGCAGTCCTAAGAATCGCATCAATGGTGGCTGTATTACAATTCTGCTAACATGTGTGATGTTTGTCTTTCTCACCAGGTGGCAATAGCTGTTTGGAGAATGGCGTCAATGGTGGCTGTACAGGTGAACTTGGATATGACGGACTCAATGGGACCAGGAAAATTGGTACGTCATACGCAAAATCTGTCGTATACATATGACGAATACTTGATATGCATCGAACTGGGACCAAGCATATCGTCCATCATATGCAAAGATCCATCGTACAGTGGTCCGTCATATCCAGGTTCACCTGTATTATAATTCTGCTCATGTGTGATGTTTGTTTTTCTCACCAGGTGGCAATATCTGTCCTTAGAATGGTGCCTATGGTGGCTGTATTACAATTCTGCTCATGTATGATGTTTGTTTTTCTCGCCAGGTGGCAATATCTGTCCTTAGAATGGCGCCTATGGTGGCTGTATTACAATTCTGCTCATGTGTGATGTTTGTTTTTCTCACCAGGTGGCAATAGCTGTTCTGAGAATGGTGTCAATGGTGGCTGTATTACAATTCTGCTCATGTGTGATGTTTGTTTTTCTCACCAGGTGGCAATAGCTGGTCTGAGAATGGCGCCAATGGTGGCTGTATTATAATTCTGCTCATGTGTGATGTTTGTTTTTCTCACCAGGTGGCAGTAGCTGGTCTGAGAATGGCGCCAATGGTGGCTGCGCAATAATTCTGCTCATGTTTGATGTTTGTTTTTCTCACCAGGTGGCAGTAGCTGGTCTGAGGATGGTGCCAATGGTGGCTGTATTCGAATTCTGCTCATGTGTGATGTTTGTTTTTCTCACCAGGTGGCAATAGCTGGTCTGAGAATGGCGCCAATGGTGGCTGTATTATAATTCTGCTCATGTGTGATGTTTGTTTTTCTCACCAGGTGGCAATAGCTGTTCTGAGAATGGCGCCAATGGTGGCTGTATTATAATTCTGCTCATGTGTGATGTTTGTTTTTCTCACCAGGTGGCAGTAGCTGGTCTGAGAATGGTGCCAATGGTGGCTGTATTTTAATTCTGCTCATGTGTGATGTTTGTTTTTCTCACCAGGTGGCAATAGCTGTTCTGAGAATGGCGCCAATGGTGGCTGTATTATAATTCTGCTTATATGTGTGATGTTTGTTTTTCTCACCAGGTGGCAATAGCTGTTCTGAGAATGGCGCCAATGCCAATGGTGGCTGTATTATAATTCTGCTCATGTGTGATGTTTGTTTTTCTCACCAGGTGGCAATAGCTGTTCTGAGAATGGCGCCAATGGTGGCTGCAGTCACCTGTGTCTGGCCAAACCCGTCCACCACGTCTGTCGCTGCCCGGTCGGCATGCAGCTGGCTTCAGACCAGTTGACCTGCCAAAACATCCCAGACTCTCAAGGTAGGTTCATCTTCTAGAGTCATTGATCACTGGCTATTCACCAAATAATCCATCCAGGAACAATGAATCAATGTACTTCTTTCTTGTAATGATTCTCCAGATTGTGAAACTCTTAATTCTGAACCTTGATTATAGGTGGCAGCACCTTACCCATACAGTTTCAGTGTGCCAATAAATCCTACATGGAAATACTGTTCTATTTTGATGATTCTCCAGATTGTGTAACTCATAATTCTCAATCTTGATTATAGGTGGCAGCACCTTACCCATACAGTTTCAGTGTGCCAATGAATCCTACATGGAAATACTGTTCTATTTTAATGATTCTCTAGATTTCGCAACTCTTAATTCTTAATCTTGATTATAGGTGGCAGCACCTTACCCATACAGTTTCAGTGTGCCAAAAAATCCTATATTGACATACTACTCCTTTCTCATGATTCTCCAGATTGCGTAACTCTTAATTTTCAATCTTGATGGTAGGTGGCAGCACCTCACCAATACACTTTCAGTGTGCTGACAAATCCTACATTGACATCCTGTTCTACTGTGATGGTTCACCAGATTGCCCTGATGGATCAGACGAGGTGGATTGTGAAGGTAATTATAATGCTGGCTTGGTCAGTAGGGGAGCTCACCTTTAAATGTTATCAGGTGTATCTACAAATGAAATCTAAGAAGTGCATGTCTGGTTACGCTGAGAATCGCATGGCTGCTATGTGGTATGTTCATCAATCGCTTGTAATGGTGCACATTTGCATGTACATGTCTCTTACTCTTGATGTTTGCTAATGCTCAATCCATTTCCAATGATATTCTCAAAAGTATGACAATTCCAGACAACACCCATCAAGTAGATCCGCTGGCATGAATGGATTAATTTTTGAATTATTGTCCTTATTACAGTAATTTTCTGTAGGGACATTATATTAATTGCAATTTCTATGAGTTGATGGTGGCCAATGTTTTTATGAAAATACTGACAACGCTGAGTACTAGTTGTTAGGGATCGTCCGATTAATCGGACATACCGATTAATCGCTCATTCAACCTCGGATTTTGATGATCGATTGCAATTTTATAAGATCGATTATTTTAAAAAAAATTTGAAAAAAAAGATTGTATCTCGAAACAGCCTTTTGTTCAAGTGAGAGACACCACTTAAGCCTGCACAATCTTAATTAATATCAAGCAGTACTGTAACAAGTAAAACTAAGGGGTTCAAGGGGTATTTAAAGAGAGTTAGATTAGCTCCTTTACAAAAATGGAGCCAAGAACCATTGAACAAGCCAAGACTACCAAAGGAAAACTGCGCATCTACAACTTCAATTATTAATCGATCATCGGTCGTTCAGATGGACTGATGATCGATCTTGAAAATTGTGACCGATTCCGAACACTACTAGTTGTCGATACTTCGTGAAACCACTACCCGTGTTAGATCAAGGGTGTTCCATATTTCCCAATAAATGTTTTGCAAAATAATTATAGTGGTCCAAAATCCTAGTGTGGACTAAATTTCTGAGAATTTATGGTTCTTTGTATTTGGCAGTGACGTGTATGGCGGAGGAGTTCCAGTGTAACGACCAGCAGTGTATCACCAACTCATGGCGCTGCGACGGAGACACAGACTGTGAGGACGGCTCCGACGAAGCACATTGCAGTAAGTAGAAAAATATTCTATATTTGGTTTTGGAATTTTGGATATCTTCACTTTTTCTCTGATGAAGCACATTGCAGTAAGTAAAAAGAAATTGGGGGGGGATTTGGAATTTTGGATATTGTCACTTTTTCTGCCATTTACGGCTATTTTGTGACTAGCCAGTTGTCAGTGGTGGAGGAAACTTGAGTACCTGGCAAAAAAACACCATCTAACCCCAAGTCACTGGCAACTTTTTCACATGCACTGGCTGTGTTTCGAAGCTGGGCAGAGGTGAGGGACAGCTAGCAGTGAGTGGCAATGCCTTGGAATACCACTTGGTCATCAGGGCAATTGAGAAACAGCCAAAACTGCCTGGAAATTTGGGTGATGATTATCTAACAAAATGCAATATTTAGAAAATATTTGAAGGAGACATTTTCATCCGAACTCGATTTAAAACTATTTTGCAAAGTTATGCTTCATTCCAAAGTTACTTTCAAATGTTTGGCAGGTTCAGACAACTTGCACCGGTCAAGTAGATCTTCAGGCGTACTTTTTACAGGCATTAATATTTTCGCTATTTTTGCTCTCCTCATAATAGCGCCAAAATGACATCCTTCAAATAAAAATCTATATAGTGATAAATATATAGTTTAAGTGCTTGAATGCGCAAATTAAAAATAGCACAAATACCCTCAAAATCTTTAGCACTCCAAACTAAAGCCGTTTTCGGTATTTCTTTGCCTAATTAACCTTTTGTATTTCATTTCAGGTAAGCTCACCTGTGCACCCAGTGATTTCTCTTGCGGCAGCAGGTGCATCAAGTCGTCCTTCATCTGCGACGGTTTCCCGGACTGCAGCGATGAAAGTGACGAGGCCGACTGCTCAAACGTGACTTGTTCGACAGGAGAGTTCCGCTGTAATGGCGGGAGGTGTATCCCGTCTAGCTGGCGCTGTGATGGTTCTGTGGACTGTGAGGCAGGAAATGATGAAGAAAACTGTGGTAAGTACCCACACACACACATATATATATATATATATATATATATATATATATATATATATATATATATATATATATATATATATATATATATATATATATATATATATATATAAGCTTCAGACAATCTGTATGAAGGGTTTGAATGAAATATTAAGGAAGCCTTAACCTTTCCAATGCTAAGGCTACTTTCGTCCAAAGCACAAGGATGCAAAACATTTTGAAAAATCATCCAAACCCTGTTATGTTGGTCAACTCACTAGATAGCTCTCGCTGAGTACTCTCAGATGAGTACCCTTATTCCAGGGTTTCAGTAATTTCCAGCTTTTTTTGCATCATTTTGTATTGGCAAAATTAGCCACCACCAGCATATATATAAAGGGTTAATTGTATGTTCAATGCTATTGACTGATAGCTCTCTCTCACCACTGCCTGGGACTAGTTGACTTAGGATTATGGGCAATGATTAGTAATCTCAAGGTACTTGTGGAGCATTTCCAAAATGTCATCTAGTTTTGTCAAATAAGAAAAGGACTACTCCAGTAATTTGGGAAATAAAGCAAAATAAGGTAATTTTGACAAGAAAGGCTAAATGAGTCAATTCATGCAAAATACAAAGATGATTTTGACAAATAACTGAAAAATGTCATTTTGACATATAATGATGTGATTTTGACAAGAAAGGCCAAAAGATTTGATTCGTGCAAAATGCCTTAAAGAGGATTTTGACAAATAAATGAAAAATGTGATTTTGACAAAAAGTGTGATCTTGACATAGAAGACCAAAAATATGATTTTGGCAAACCCCCCAAAAAAGGTGATTTGGGGTAATACGAAAGTTGTGATTTTCCCTCTAATTTTAGAGAGTGCAGAGGTGGAGGTGGAGGAGTGTCAGCCTGGGCGCTGATGACGGGACGTGTATAAAATTGATGTGGGTGATTTCCCCCTCTAATTGTAGAGAGTACAGAGGTGGAGAAGTGTCAGCCTGGGCACTGGCGATGCAAAGACGGGACGTGTATTTCGTTGATGTGGCTATGTGATGGGGAGAGGGATTGTCCAGATGATTCCGACGAGCTCAACTGCACAGAAACATCGACCATAACCATGACTCCTGCAACCCCTAGTGAACATGAGGCCACGACTACGGCAACCACTGGGGGTCATAACCAGACACCTGGTAGGTCAACACTCACAAGGGGCCGGGCACCGTAGACTTAGCCAGGCAGAAACTTTGCCTCGAAAATTAAATAGGGGGGTCACCAGTTATGCCGTCCATATAGGTGGCGCCAAAGTGGCAAACAATGTAATTCACAAAAGGAGGTGCCACTTTGGCGTCACCTATATGAGCGGCATGACCGGTGACCCCCCTTTTTTATTAGGGATATTCAAAGGGGGCTAGGCAATCAAAGCCCATATGAAGTTTGATGAAATTCTAACCGTAGGCTATCTTTCAAATAAACTTTCAATATTAGACGTAAAATTTGCAAATTTAGTGCCCCTTGGGTGCCACCTTTATGACTGGTGACCCGCCTTTTTATTTTGGATTATTTTCAAAGGGGATCGGACAATGATAGCTTATGCAAAGTTTAATTGATTTCTAACTGTTGGGTATTTTTAAATGGACTTAAAGTTTTAGATGTCACTCTCACTTTGTCAAATACCCTATTTTGTCTCGAAGGTCCACTATTCTGATCGTTATATAAGTAGTAAATATGCAAATCCTCAAAATTTCCTGTTTTGCACCTTTTCAAAAGGATCTTGCAATATTTGCTTTTTCCTGCTATTTATCACATTTTAGTTTCACAATTTTTCAGTGCTTCCTGCCAACTGCTCACCTCACAATTCTCTTATGTGCCCTAGTACGGGGGTGTGTCTACCGTTGTCATGGAGATGTGATGGCCACAAGGATTGTCCAATGGGAGAGGACGAGGAAGACTGTGGTAAGAAGGTCAAGGTCACTGACCCTACCTTTCCGAAATTCTTTCAAGATTTTATAGCCCTGATAAGTTTAAAAACAGTGTTTGTTATAAAAATAATAATATGATGCTGGCATGGCCAGAAAGCGAGCGAAGCTTTGGATGATCATTTTTTTTACTACTGACCTAGACTAGATTCCTAGTCCCTAAAAAGTTGACATTCCCTTCTGTGCTGACCAAGCAGTGTGGTTTAGTACCGGGTATGTAGATAGATGGCACCACCTGCTCCTCCTATCTCTAGAGGTTTTAGGTCATAATCAAACTGAATCCTGGTGAGATAAGTGTAAACTAAATTGACCACTATGGCCTCCTAGAATATTTGGTGCTAGGTAGCAGAAAGAAAATAACAGAACATATATATGACAGAAAATCTAGAAATCTAGGCTACTTCTGACCAAAAGACAGCATTGATTGACAGAAAATTAATGGCATACAAATTATTATGATTTTAAACTGTCGCCGATTTTAAAGATAATTCAATGGTCATTAGAATGAATTCTGACGATTCTAACCATCTAAACTGCAATAGAATTGACCCACGGACGGGCGAGAACTTCTGACCAAAAGACAGCATTGAAAAAATTTGACAGAAAATTAATGACATACAAATTATTATGATTTCAAACTGTCACAAAATATACATTTGGCAACAGATTATAAAGAGAATTCAATGGCCAGTGGAATGAATTCTGACGGTTCTAACAATCTAAACTGCAATAAAATCCACCCACGGACAGGCGAGAAATTCAGTTTTTTATAGTAGCGACCACGGCGTGGCATGGCCAGGAAGCGGGCCGATTTTAAAGATAATTCAATGGCCAGTAGAATGAATTCTGGCGATTCTAGCGATCTAAACAGTAACTGCATTAGAATTGACCCACGGACGGGCGAGAAATTCAGTGGCAGCACCCGCAACAATCCACTTTTATTCACGCACGTTCATTCATACATTTCATCCAATGGGAGGCGTTCTTGTTTTTGTACGTCATTGTCGACCAATTAAAACGGTTGTTACTTAACCTACTTAGAATACCTCCCAGAGCGGAAGTCGGCCGCACGAGGGATGATTGTTGGACGATGACAACTTTCTGGGTCTGTGTATGTATTTCTTATAGTGGTGTCATATACACTCACGCTCTATTGACTTTCTGCGAGGCTTCGCGAAAGGCCTGCGGCCTTTCCGAGCTTCGCTCGCTATAAACATTTCCTGCTTCTTTTGACATGTAATGGAAATTTTGATTTAAAATCTGAAATTTGCTTTGATTTTGAAAATTTTGAGCATTTCCTGATTGTCTAACATGCAAATCAAAAAAATGAAAGGAATCAATGATTAACCCTTACACTGCTAGTGGCTAATTTGGTCAAAACAAAATAATGTGAAAAAAACCCAAAATGACCGAAACCCTGGCGAATTGGTACTCAGATGATAAGTCTCAAGAAGATCTTTCCAATGAGTACCAACATGACAGGGTTTGGATGGATTTCAAACATTTTAGTGGTTTTGTGTCTCGCATTTAAGTAACTGCAGCATTGAAAGGGTTAATTGACCAAGCTTACTTGAAATCTACCTTTGACGTTAAAATGTATGATCTTTTCCTAATTTACATGCAATACAAAACAAAACAAAACAGAATTGACCTATCTGAAACATAAATTTCTTATTTTAATTCCTACTTAGACTGTCACCTGAGATATAATGCTAATGTCCTTTTCATGTTAAAAGTTACCATTGTTACAATTATGTTATTTTTCTGCAGGCCAGTCCTGTGAGATAGGGCAATTCATGTGTAAAAACGGTCATTGTATCCCCGAGCGCTGGACATGCGACAGAGAGACGGACTGCACAGATGGTTCGGACGAGACGAGGGATATGTGCGACTATTTGAGAGTTCGTCCTACGCCACCAGGTAAAGACGGGGTCCTTTTACTCCTTTATACACTCGGAACAACATAGGTAAAGAGATTTTCTCCCTAGTTATGTGTTGTATTACCAAGAGGTTAGAGGTCATTTATACTCATGCAATGCATTTAGTTATAGCATTTAGGGTCAAATATTTCTTAAGGGCAAACAAGAATTCTGTTATCAATATGCTAATTTGTGACAAGCAAACCTGGAAATCAGTACATTTCTCATCATATCTTACCAGTAATAAGCATCCAATAGATGGCACCACTTTACTAAAAAGTTAGCTTCAGCATCCCTTTTATTATTAAGATTTTTAAAAAGTCCTAATCAAAAGAATGGTCATAAAAACGTTGAAAAAAATGGAGGCTTAGAGGGTAATTCAAATGTATGTCATCAAAGAGTTACACTACTGGCGCAAAATGTCGTGAAAAAGTTGTGAAAATGTTGTGAAAACGTACCTTTGTACTATATCATTTTCACCACTTTTTCATCAGACATCGAGAAAATGGTTCGAGAAAATATGTCGTAAAAAGGCTATGAAAATGTCGTAATTACTGTATCAAGTATTCCATTGTTTCAGTACATCCTGGCATCGTGGATTGTCCGTCGGCTGGGATGTTTACCTGCGAAAGTGGGGAGTGTCTGGACTATAGTAGTGTGTGTGATAGACACACTGACTGTATAGACGGCTCAGATGAGGGCATGCAGTGTGGTAAGTAGAAATGTAGGATTGTGAAGTGGCAATAATTATAATCCAAGTGGCATTGTGCGGGTATAGACTAAGAGGAAGAGAGACACTATTTTGTGGGGATTACTGATAGATGGGGATTCCTAGTGGAACATTTTGAAGACCAACAGGCCTGAATACAGAAAATAGAAAACAAAGATCACTAATACATCGAAGAAAACTTTGTGTCACCTGTTGAATATACAATTTGTTTCATTGATGCTAGCAGTAAATTTTGTATCGTATTACTTTCTGTACTATTTTTAGATTTTTAACCCTTCTAATGCTGAGGCTACATTCGCCCAATGCATAAGAACGCAAAAATCTTTGAAAACCATCTAAACCCTGTCATGTTGGTACTCTTTGGAAAGCTCTCACTGAGTACTTTCAGATGAGTACCCATTTGCCAGGGTTTCGGCGATTTTTCAGGTTTTTTGCATTATTTTGTATTTGTAGAATTAGCATCCAGCAGTATAAGGGTTAAGTTATTATTGTATTGATCTGACAACATATGTACTTCATTGTAAAACTGACACCAAAAAAGCTATCACTTAGAGAATTGTGCAGCATGGCTGTGATGCTCAGCAAGCAGGGAAAAAATCCTTTTTAAAAACAAAAACATTTGATGTGCTAGCTATGCCAATTCTGAGTATTTCTAGCCTGAATCATCTTTTTACTGGGTACTGTGTAGTGATAGGAATCGGCCCAGATTTTCATGATTGATCATCGGTTGGGTACAACTGATCGATGATTGATCATAATCGGTTGCGTGCGCTTTCATCGCAGCAGCACTTATTAGCTATTGCCGCCTCTAAATTAGTTATATTTTGGACATTTTCTGGTACTGTTTTTGGTGAAAAATACATCCATGAAGACGTGTCAAAACACATCCTTTTTGCTGTTTATTTCGATCATATTCGATGCCAAATTTTAGGATCGATTAATGTAAATCTATACCCTTTATAATTGATCATCGGATTATCACTAGTACCGTGGTTTCCATGCCATAAGTAACAGCCTAGATGCATTTGATACGAATTCGGAAGAGTCAGCCAGAAGCATGAATCTGTTTATATCTGTGTCAATCAACAGTGGGGTTATAAATAAAAGATGTGCAATACTACAGTTTGGATCCTTTGTTTGAAAAAAGAAAGAAAAAGAAACTAGGCTTAAAGTTATCAAGGAAACGATGCTATTGAAATTGAACTTAACATAGTTGTACAGAATTTGGTCCAATTTGGTCTCGTGCATTCTGTTTCTATAGACAACTCAGGACTATTTATTGTAAGGACCCATTCATGTCTGTAGTGCCCAAAGAAGTTGGACTATTTTGATAACATCTCCCTAAGAAAGAGTATTTTTACGAAATATTTGAAAGAAGAATGAGGATTTGTTCTGTTTAGAATTGCTTCTAAGGATGGCTACCAATCATGACATTCATTAGGACCTGCAATCAGCGTTACCGTCCCCTTGTCATGTTATATATTTTCCTTGCAGATGTAGCGTGCCAGCATCCTAATGGTCATTGTAGCCACATATGTCACAAGACGCCGCAGGGGTCATTCTGCAGCTGCCCAGCAGGCCTAGAGACCATGCCAGCAGACCCAAAAGTCTGTCAAGGTAAGGGTTGACACTTTACAGCTGCCCAGCAGGCCTATAGACCATGCCAGCAGACCCAAAAGTCTGTCAAGGTAAGGGTTAACCCTTATGCTGGTCGGGGCTAATTTTGACAATACAAAATGACGCAAAAACGCTGAAAAATGCCTGAGACCCTGGCACATGGGTACTCATCAGGGAGCTGACAGTGGCATCACAATACTGGATGCCTCCCAGGGACCTAATTGATAAGGGTTAGCACTGTTAGCTTCAGAAGTTTCTCTAGAAACAGTAAACTGCCTTTGTGTGGAGACATCCAGGTAGAAGTTTGGTCCGGTTAATGTATACTTTATATCTTAAACAATACAATAAGATACTTTACTTCAACAATATGATACTTATTCTCATTCAATATCGTGGTTTGGTGTTATATTTAGTACTGGCAATTATTGGGTGTGTTGCTATGGCGATCTGAGAACTCAAAATCGTGTGGTCTCCGGCGGTTTTTAACCAAAGCCTGATCCCTGCTGCTATCATTTCATTCAACCATGTCACAACCCAAACGTGCCTGACTGTTTTGGCGCTGTCTCTTTAATCCATATATTTTCTCTATGTTTGATGTTTTTTGTATGCGAAAATATATATCATCCTGAAAAAAAATCAAATAACACATCTGGAATTCAGTAACTAAGAAAATCCAGACAGATATTTTACCGAAAGCATGTTGACTGAACTCCACAATTGTGATAACATCTGGCAGCCAGAGAAAGGCCATTGTTTAAAAATATGTGGATGAATGAAGCCTGTGGTTGCCATAGATATTAATGAATGTGGGCCATTGTTGCAATAGTATAGATGAGTGATGTCAATTGATGCCATAGATATTGATGACCCAGGTCCATAGTTTTCATAGATATTGATGACCCAAGTCCATAGTTTTCATAGATATTGATGACCCAAGTCAATAGTTTTTATAGATATTAATGAATGAAGTTCATTACCCTCATTTACATTAATTGATGTTCTACTTTTCGCTGTAGATGTCATGCTAGTTGTGATACTTTTCGCTGTAGATGTCATGCTAGTTGTTATATAGCCTAGCTACAAGGCTCTAATATGATTTTACTTTATTATATATAGAAGCCTGCACCTATACTAGATAGGGACTTGTGGCCTACTGTTGGCCATTTAGTTCACACAACTGCCACACGAGGGACATTAGTCTTTCCTGTTTTCATCTGAATCCTAGTATATACTGCAGTGCCATCTATCCACAAGGGATGACATTTAAACAGGGCCGGGGAGGCAGGCTAGATGTTATATTTTTCACTGTAGATGTCATGCTAGATGTTCTATTTGTCACTGTAGATGTCATGCTAGATGTTATATTTTCCCCTGTAGATGTCATGCTAGGTGTTACATTTTTTCACTGTAGATGTCATGCTAGGTGTTATATTTTTCCCTGTAGATGTCATGCTAGGTGTTATATTTTTCCCTGTAGATGTCATGCTAAATGTTCTATTTTTCACTGTAGATGTCATGCTAGGTGTTATATTTTTCACATGTAGATATCATGCTAGATGTTATATTTTTCACTGTAGATGTCATGCTAGATGTTATATTTTTCACTGTAGATGTCATGCTAGGTGTTCTATTTTTCACTGTAGATGTCATGCTAGGTGTTCTATTTTTCACTATAGATGTCATGCTAGGTGTTATATTTTTCACTGTAGATGATGTGGTAGATGTTCTATTTTTCACTGTAGATGTCATGCTAGGTGTTATATTTTTCCCTGTACATGTCATTCTAGGTGTTGCATTTTTCACTGTAGGTGTCATGCTAGATGTTCTAGTTTCCCTGTAGATGTCTTGCTAGATGTTCTAGTTTCATTGTAGATGTCATGCTAGATGTTCTAGTTTCACCGTAGATGTCTTGCTAGATGTTCTAGTTTCACCATAGATGTCTTGCTAGATGTTCTAGTTTCCCTGTAGATGTCTTGCTAGATGTTCTAGTTTCATTGTAGATGTCTTGCTAGATGTTCTAGTTTCCCTGTAGATGTCATACTGATGCTCTCTTTTCCCTGTAGATGTGAATGAGTGTGCGTTGTCGGAGTACCTGTGCAGCCACTACTGTGTTAACACCAAGGCCAGCTACAGGTGTGACTGTGCACCTGGATACCAACTAGAAGGCGATCTCAAGACGTGTAAAGCTGAAGGTGAGTCGATTTCACTTTTCTCTCACTTATAGTGTGAAATACCATGCAGGAATTGGTCACATAGAACTTTTTAAAGTCACTAGTTACAACTTTCATCCTCAAAAGCATGCTTAAACTACTATACTAAGCTGCAAGGCCGTGTAACATATACTTCCTTACCTAAATATACCATTTTTTTGTAATTATTTCCAATAAAACTGCTTTTATACTCAATTTTCCACTGCAAGTAAAAATCTGTAAGACTGTCTATTCTTGTGTTAACCCCCCTCCTACACTGCCACAGCTGACTGCTTTTGACCCATAAAGATAAGGACCTGCACGGCCAGTACCTGCCAGATAGATAGCGTTCTCTGGGGAGAGCGAATGACAGGAAGCACAGCTGCAGCACAGTGTGCCATCGCTGGTGACACTCCACAAGTGGAGTCTCGGCAACGGTAGTCTATGTGCACATTTCCTGTAATGACCCATTAAAATTAAAGCAAGGACATGCAAAAAATGCATGTGTACATGCAAATAAGGGGAACTAACTCAACTAGATACAAGTACATATACAAAGTATACCGGTATATCCAATCTGTGTATGTACCAGTTTTGAGCAATCCACCGACGATCAGATGTCATCCCAATTTTTATGGCTTGAGGATGGCCCAGTTAACCAAGGATCAAGTTTGAGTTGTGCTACTTTTTTTTTAATTTCGCAAAGTTGAGTTGTGCTACTTGTCTCTAGATGATTTAGTGTAACTGACTCCATTCTGTAAAGTTCTTGTTTATTTCAGTTGGCGTTGGGAAACTTCTCTTCACCCAGGAGGTTGAGGTGCGCTACTTGTCGCTGGACGGACATCAGTATGGTACCTTCTCCGTCAAAGAGACTGAACATGATGCCTACACTATTGCCGTTGACTTTGACCATGTAACAGATGAAGTCTATTGGACCACTGCCAAGGTATGACCTGTACTGAACTGAATGCTTATCCTTTCATGTTACTCTACATCCAGGATATTTACCGTATTTGCCCGATTAAGCGCACCGTGCGGGTGCAAGTTGGGAAATCTTCCTGTAGCAGGGTTTTGTCAAACATTCATATAACTGCACCCCCCAATGAGTGCCGATCACGTTGTTATGTACCACAACAAGAAATGGCCGATAGATGGCAGTTATGGTCGCCATCTATATACCTTCTCGTTCTACTAAAACAGTAGAAATTTAACATGAGGAGACGATCTTTGGCGCTTGCTGGTCCCCCAAAATCGGCAAAAAATTGGGGGGTGCGCTTATTGAAGACAGTGCGCTTAATCGGGCAAATACGGTATATCCTATTAGGATAATCTGGACTTTCCAATTCTGCTAGCAGTCCGCCATGTTTTCTTTTGGAATTCCAGTGGGTTTAATGTATATACTTAGATTATTTGGTCCCTGTGGTGCTAGAGTCAATAGCATTTACTTGTATTTTTCTATAAGGGATGGGTCTGGGATCCTTCAGTTAGGGCAAATTCTGAATTCTACATCTTTCAGTGCTGACATTTAATTTGTGCATTAAATGCATGGGCAGCCCAGGCAGAATACACGACCGCACGCCCGATTGTCACCCAGTTTCTAGAGCATGGATGCATGGATGACCTCACAACTGCATGAATGTAGCTTTGGTTAGGCCAAGAAAAAAAGAATATTGTTTGTTTCCTGTAATAGGGTAGGTAGGTCGGTAAAAAAGATTATTTTGCATTATTTTTTTAGTCAGAAATCTGTGTTGTATGCATAATTTACGTTGATTTGGAGTTGGGAGGGTGGAAGAAACTTTAGGGTAGGGTTACAGGAAACAAACAACATTTTTTTAGGCCTTAGCAAGCTACGTGGGTCATTGATGTGCGTAGCTTATTTATTTTGACATGTTGGGTATTTGTTCAACCAAGCACTTGCAGACGTCCGGTCGACTGGTGCAGGAATTAACTGTCTCTACTGTATTGTAACAGGGCAAGGTGTTCCACAGTAAGAGAGGGAAGGTGGCGCCACAGAGCTGTGACAAGTACGACCACAAGCTAGCAGAGGGCATCGCCGTAGACTGGCTCGGGCGTAACCTCTACACCACAGACTTTCTGCGGGCCAAGATTGAGGTGTGCCCGCTGGAGAGCTGCGGGCCCTGTGCTGATCTCGTGGACACCCTTTTGCACAAACCACGAGCAATCGTGCTTCATCCCGGCAAAGGGTATGTTAATTCATTTGTTGTCAATAGTGTTGAGGGTGTTTTTATTTGTACTGTATTTTTTTTCTCATTCTGTTTGTATGTAAAATGAGATGAGCCATTTTTGTTTATTTGAGATATGCAATAAACAAAAAAAAAATTCAAATTAAAAAAAGTTCAACCCTGGTCTGTAAAAATCTTTTTTGGATTACTTTTTGTTCAAAGTTGTGTGTTTTATGCATGTTTCATGTTGATTGGGAGTTGGGAGGGCAGAAAAAAGGGTTGGGATTTTTCTGTATAAAAACTTAGGGTAGGGTTACAGGAAACAAAGTTTTTTGGGGTCTACGAATGACATTCATTACATGGTAAATATGGCAGAAGTTGGTGACTTGATTTCTTTCTGTGTGCAGGTTGATGTTCTGGCTGGACTGGGGTGATGTGCCGAAGCTGGAGCGGGCCTGGATGGATGGTCAGCACAGAGAGGTACTGGTCAGTCAGAAGCTGATCTGGCCTAACGGGCTGACCATCGACTATATCCTGGACCGCCTGTACTGGGTGGACGCCAGGAGGGACGTCATAGAGTCCGTGGACCTCAACGGCAATGACAGGTAAGTAGGATGTTATTGAACATTTGTACTCCCTCGCTTTGGATTGGCTATTTATTAATCCAGGTCCTTTTTTTTATAGATATGTACTAATGTATATTGTAGTGCTAACTGATGACTAGTTTATGTACATATTATCGTATGTAGGGTTGCATACCGGTACTCGGGTACCGATAGGAACCGAGACTCATTTCGTTGAGAACCGGTACTAAAAGGCACCGTTTCGTTTTTTAGTACCGCTTCGTTTTTCTAGATGAATCAATTTGTTACGGCCAATCCGATGCGGCAATGACGCATTGTGTGCTGATTCCCGCCGAAAGAGTTATAGACACGCTGTCTGGAATAGCATTCGGCGGGAAACACGATACGATGTAACATCCCACGCACGTTCGCAGTGCGTGGTGGCGATCATTTGCTTCGGCTAACTTCGTCAATGTCCGTCTCAATCGTTGGTTCTCTACCCAATTCTACTATTGATTGGTGTTGTAGAATTGAGGCATGGAACCAACATGAACGTCGTAACAAAGTCGATCAGGTCTGGGAGATCAGCGGCACCGTTTCACTGTTAATGATACCGGTACCACTGGTACCGTTTCGTCAGTACCGGTACCGGTATCGTACCGTTTTGTGTTAACGGTATGCAACCCTAATCTTATGTCATCCACTGAAATGCTGTGCTCCAGGATAAATATTCTGATGGACACCTCGATGACAGTGATGGAAAAATGGTTTGACGACAGCTTGAGGGATTATAATATTTGCAGTAAATGTGCGATTTTCAGTTTTCAAGACAGGTTGAAGGATTATAATATTTGCAATGAATGTCCAATTTTCAGTTTTCAGTTTTCAGGACAGGTTGAGGGATTATAATCTTTACAATAATTGTGCGCTTTTTAATGTTTCAGGACAGCTAGAGGGATTACAATGTTTCGTTTTTGTTTTTCAGGAAACTTGTGACCAGTGAGGGCATCCATCATCCGTTCAGCATGACACTGTTTGAGGACAACCTCTTCTGGAGCGACTGGATCACTGGCGCCATCTATGCCATAAACAAGTTTACCGGGCAAAACCGCAAAATCGTACACGACGGGTTGATGATGCCAAAAGGCGTCGCAATCATGCATCCGTTGAGGCAACCTAAATCAGGTAGGAAAGGCACTTGCAGGGAATGTAATATGGCTATTACTGGTGATAACGCATGGCTACCTAATGTAGGGACATTCATTTCAGTCTCAGCTGGATCCTCATTGGTAGAATGGCTTGTTCTTTCGAAAATGATCTTAAAATGTCACTGTTCTTATAGCCAATTGTGCCACAAAGGCAGGTACTATTGTAGCCCAACACAATTTCCTGTAGCCTTGGGCTGTTATAATTGGGCTATTGGCTAGCTGCATATCGCCCCGGGTCCATGGAGCCCTTGTTACCCATTGTGCCATTCTAGTATCCCCTACAACTGTATGTCATGATTTGAGAAATTTATCAGTGACTTAGGATTAGTCAAAGCTTTGTCCCTTGTTACTCATATTATCATATACAGGCCAGTTATGATTTATCCTAAAATGGGTGAAAAAGTTTAATTCCAGGCCCACTGCTGGTACTTCAAATCTTATTTTTCATGAGGTTGCAAGTTTGAGTCTCTACTTGATTCGAGTAAGCGGGTTGGCCTGTTCGCTTTACAAATGTGTAGTGTTCGGAGAGCTGTCTGTGGTGATCTTGCAACTGAACGACCCCCTGGCACATTTCATTGAGAGAAGGAAATTTCTGCCAGCTTCCGGGTTTCCATCTGACCACAATATGACCACGAATGTCGATCCAAAGGATACACAACCAGAAGGTCTCCCTGAACAACCTGGATGTGGTGAATAGCCCAAAGGTTGCGTTCTGAGCATGTTGGTGTGCAACTATCTCTGTAATGTAAACGATACAAGAGCCCTCATTGGTCTTTGTCTCTCTTTGTCTCTGTTACTTCAAATATTATATTTGTTACCTTCAGAAAATCACCCGTGCCAGCAGTTGGGGGAAGCTGTCTGTGACCAGATGTGTGTCGGAACACCAGTGGGAGCTGTCTGCATATGCGGAAAAGGATTCCACAAACTCGGAGAGCACAAGTGCCAAAGTAAGGATTCTAAGATATCAATTCATATGTAAATTAGATTTGGTAGTGATACCGCATTGAGATGTACTAAAAATATATACAAAAAACATGGTAATTTGAACCATAGCTGCATGTGGCTCAACACAGGACTCGGGCGGAAGCCACACAGATGCAATATAGGCAGTTCATTATGTCAAAATATTACCCCATGGGTGAACCTCCACCATCCAAAATGAGCACATTGCTGGTAATGATATACAGATCACCAGTTACAGTTAACATGAATATGAATTGAATCGAATTAACAAATCAGTAACAATTTTATTGATTATCAAATAGATGATAATTTCTTATCAATGACAAGTCTACTCTATCTTCTTATGTATTTTGTAGGTGATGAAGAAAAGATCAATACGCCCCCTAGTGGGATTTCCCTGAAATGTTCCGGGTACTGTGAGAATGGCGGAACCTGTCGCTACAGAGAACATCACCCTTACTGTATGTAGGTATCACTTGGATCAAGCACTCTTGCAGGAATGTATATTCCTGTTTGTGTTACTAAATGTTTGTTTGTTAAAGGAATATTATGGTCTTGCAGGAATGTATATTCCTGTTTGTGTTACTAAATGTTTGTTTGTTAAAGGAATATTATGGTCTTGCAGGAATCTATATTCCCGTTTGTGTTACTAAATGTGTGTTTGTTAAAGGAATATTATGGTCTTGCAGGAATGTATATTCCTGTTTGTGTTACTAAATGTTTGTTTGTTAAAGGAATATTATGGTCTTGCAGGAATGTATATTCCTGTTTGTGTTACTAAATGTTTGTTTGTTAAAGGAATATTATGGTCTTACAGGAATCTATATTCCTGTTTGTGGTACTAAGTGTTTGTTTGTTAAAGGAATATCATGGTCTTGCATGATAGTTTTAGTATACAGTTGCCCTTGGGATACTACAATTTATCCCGTACGAAATGTTCCCACTATTTTACTATAGGATTCCTAGAGGAAATGAGGACCGGGAATCCTATCTGTATTTTGTATGCAAATGAGCAATTTCCTAGTGAATTTCCCAGGTTTTGTGCTGCTCTTTCATGGATCATTTCCTATTCTTTTCCAAGCTTGTATAGGGAATGACTATGGCCTTTCCCTACCCATCCCATTGGTTTCCCATTCATTACCTAGATAAATCCGAAACCCTCCCTACATCCTCCCAGACATATCTCAGCTTGTATGGGGAATGGCTATGGCCTCCTGCCTACTCATCCCATTGGTTTCCCATTCAACCTAGTCATTTCCAGATTGTTTGCAAGCCCTACCCGCTTCTACCCAGGCATCTCATATAGTGTCATATTCCAATACTTTTCCTGTACTTTCCCAGCTAGTTCCTACAGCACCTTCTTAGTAGGAAAATCTCCCTGATGCATTAAATTAAAGAACAGTATTTTTCTGGGTAGGGAATATCAATATCAATCACATAATCAGTTAACTTATGAATATTCATAAACAATCTATTGAAATAAATGAATCTTTTACTGTTTATGGATTTGTAGAAGGCAGAAGTTGACAAAATAGGCATTTATTAATATTAATAAATGATTTATCAATATCAAGAAGTGAATAATGATATTAATAAATCATTCATTAATATTAACAATTACTGAGCATTTATTAATATTAATAAATGATTTAATTCTTAATATTAATGATTCATTTATTAATATTAAGAGATCATTTAATAGTAAATCAATTCTTAATATTAATAAATGACATGATTCATTAACATCAATAAATGAGTTATTAATATCAATAAATGATTTATTAATATCAAGAAATTGAAATGATTTATTGATATCAAGAAAAGATTTATCAATATTGTGAATAATCATCAAGTATTGATTATCATAAGTTCTTGTTTTCTTAATGTGTTTGACACTGTTTGCCAACGGAAGTACCTTTTATGTAATATTATATTCACTAACCTCTAGATGCTTTTGGTATACCTCATGTGAATAAGTGAGCTCTTCTTGTAAGTAAATATCTCCTC
Organism: Maea johnstoni; assembly: GCA_963942565.1. NCBI lineage: Eukaryota > Metazoa > Annelida > Polychaeta > Spionida > Magelonidae > Maea > Maea johnstoni. Next base: position 26,188,250 of record OZ012695.1, on the reverse strand, counting down.
TTTTTTTAGTGTTCCAGAAGTGGTTTGTTGATCTTTCTCTTGATATTACACTCCTACTAAGTCTTTGTTTTCAGAAGATTAATTCAGTAAAAACCTAATTTCTGCAGATATGTTCAAGTAAATTGGATCTGCCTGTGTCATATATGGTGCCAACTTCCAGACAGCTCTAGCAAGTACTGAAAACTTCAGTTTAAAAGGTCAAATGGGAGATTTGAAGTCATCTGTCTAAAGGGGGTGCTTGCTATGTCTGTCATATATATTCATCCATTGTATTTAAACTAGAACTTATTTAAGATGCGCAAGTCAGTATGATAACAAATATTTTAAACTCTTGTTTATTTGAAATTGCAAAACATCAGGAATCTTAATAAAACATTCAATAATTGTGAAGTGTACTTCCCTTCAAGGAAATGAAGAAGTCCAAGTTGAAGAAGTACAATGTTCATTACACTGTTTCTTGTATGCACATGTTGACTGAAAGCCTCTGTTAAATTATTATGTTTCAACGTCGCAACAAATGTAGGAAGGCAGGTCAGGCTTTACACAGGGAGAGGAGTAGAATTCACCCCATTCATATCTCAGTAGTAATAGACCAAATCACTTCTTCCAACAAGTAGGAAGGTGCAGTTTCCATCATACCCATATCCCATATTCATTTCCTATTAGAGTAGGAGCTAACCTAGACATTTTATACCCTCAAACTGCATCAGTAGGTAGGCTAAGTATTGTAACTATATATTTCCCAGGCCTATAGGATGGAATGGGCAGATCTCCCAACTTTTCCTAAATCATATAGGAGGGTGAGCGATAAAGCACAGTCATTCCCTATACCTGTGATACATGAGTAGGACTTTGTCTATATTTTCCTATATGTAAGCATAGAATCAGGCACAGTCCTACTGATTGCCTTGACTTACAGAGTTTTTGCAGGACCATAATCAGTCATTCCCTAGTTCCACCAGGAAATTTGTATGAAAACAATAAGAACATTGGGAAATATCTGGGAGCATTTCGTACGGGGGGTACAGAACGACATCCTTCGCACTCTCGATCAGGGTGGGGCCGCCATCCTTGTGTTACTCTTAGCGCTGCTTTCGATACAATCGATCACTCCATCCTTCTATCTAGGATGGAGTCAGTTCTTGGAGTTAAAGGATCTACTCTACAGTGGTTCAAATCGTACCTGCTAGGCAGGAAACAGAGGATTAAAATCAATGATGACTTCTCCGAAAATCAGGAAATCCTGTGGTCTGTACCACAGGGATCTGTGTTGGGTGCACTATTGTTCCTAATATACATCATACCTCTGGCACAGCTAATCCAAACCTACGGTCTGAACAATCATGGCTATGCTGATGACACCCAGCTCTGCTTATCATTCAAAAAGACAAGCGATAACGCAATAGTCAAACGTGAAATCCTAAATCTTGAGAAATGTTTGTGTGACATTAGTGTCTGGATGTCTCAGAACAAGCTGAAACTCAACAATGACAAGACTGAAATCATTCTATTCGGCTCTAAGAAACACCTGGCTGAACTGAACATTAAGTCACTCTCTGAAGCGGGGACTGATGTGTCTGTTGCATCTGAGCCTGTGCGGAATCTGGGAGCTATGTTTGACTCTCAACTGATCATGGCACCCCATGTCAAAAGTGTTGTCAAAAAATCTAGCTTTCACCTGAGAAATATTGGAAAAGCGAGACGTGTGCCAACAGAAGATGCCACAAAAACAGTGATGCAGTCACTGGTGATGTCTCGTTTGGATTACTGCAATGCTCTCCTAATTGGAATACAACAGGATTTGATTGCAAAGCTGCAGCGACTACAAAACAGTGCAGCAAGGATAGTATCGAGAACCAGGAAGTATGAACATATCACACCTGTTCTCATCAAGCTTCACTGGCTACCAATCAAATTCCGCATCCAATTTAAGGTCCTACTGCTGGTATACAAGGCGCTCAACGGACTTGCACCTAAGTACATCAAGGAGCTGCTCGTGCCTTATAAACCCAGACGCCATCTACGATCAGAAGCTAAGGGCCTTCTGGATGAGCCTCGGACTAGACTCAAATTTGGAGATCGCGCTTTCTCCATTAGTGCACCGAGATTATGGAATGCGCTTCCACAACACCTGAAGGATTCTACATCGTGTCAGGCCTTAAAGAAGTGTCTCAAAACACACCTTTTCAGGCTCGCCCATTGAGGCGTTGTTGACTATGACTCAAACTATGACAATGTGCAGCGCTTTTGAACATTTTATGAATGGAAAAGGCGCTATATAAATTCCAATTATTATTATTATTATTACTTAATCTTCATAGGTGTATATAAATTTCAAGCAGAACAGATAGATTTGAAATAGGAAAATGCAATCAATTTGAATATGAATAAATATACAAAACAAAATGACTTGAAAACGTATAATTATTACACTGCGCATACATAAAACACAAGATAGATTTGAAATAGGAAAATGCAATCAATTTGAATATGAATAAATATATACAAAACCAAATGACTTGAAAAAGTATATGAAATATATATATATATATGTATATATATATATATATATATATATATATATATATATATATATATTATATATATATATATATATATATATATATATATATATATATATATATACATAAAATATGTAAATGCACAAAAGAAAATGACTTGAAAACATATATTTGAAGTAATAAATTCCTACCAACCTGTATTCCTGGTATTGCTGCTTTGAATGCTGATATAACTTCCAATAATAGTTCTTTGTGCTGTTTGTCATCAAGGCGATTGTCCTGGTCGCTCAGGTAGAAGTGGACCGCACTGACATGCTTCGCAACGCTGCTGTTGACGTGATGACTAAGCCACATGTGGCGCCCTCTATCAGTGTTTATTAGAGCAGTGCCATTGGCAGGAATTTCAACTGAAAATGAATAATTTTAATTTTTATGTTTATTGATTTAGCTACTGTATTATGCTTTAAGTTGGAGTGCTAGAATTTTCGCTTTACAGCCCTGCTGGAGGGTATTTGTGCTACTTTAAATTTACACATTCAAGAACTCAAACCATACATTATTACTATCTAGATATTTATTTGAAGGATTTTATTTTGGTGCTATCATGGGAAGCGCGAAAATTAAATGCTTTTAAAACTACTAGTTATACTGTATTCATTTAATTTTTATTTTTTGATGTCTGATCTCTGAGTGTTAATGCATTTTCCAAAATGCCTATTGCTTTTTAAAGTGGTCAATGATTTGATTATTAATATTTATCCTGTTTCTTAATCTCTGGTCATCGTAATATGCTCCATTCTCTCTCCCACCCAACCCCTTCAGGAAAATACATTTTTCTCAACTGTAAATTAATTGTACATATTTTACTTTCCCTATCATCTTTGAGAAAAATAAAACATTTTTCAGCTTTTTTGTCTCATTTTGTAAAGGTCAAATTAAGCCTACAAAAGTTGTTGGTTTCCTGTAACCCTTCCCTAACAAGTTTTTATTCAAAAAATCCCTATCCCAAAGTTTTTTCACCCCTCCCAACTCCCAATCAACGTAAAACATGCATAAAACACACATTTTTACCCAAAAGAATAATAAAAAAAATGTTTTTTAGCAACCATTGCAGAAAACAAACAATTTCTTTTTCTATAAGCCTTAGCCACCAGCAGCACGAGGGTTAAAATCATTGGTTACAGTTACAGGATTTACAGTATTTTCCCCTTACCTGCTTCTACTCCCTACTAGATAAACTATGAGCCTTTAAATAGAGTAAATGCCACACTCTGGGAGAGCAGAACTAGGTTGATATGTCCCGTACATAATTAATTTGTTGACATTAGATTGGTTAAGAGGCAAATCTGGATTGCGTTTAATATGTCTCCAGTCCTAAATTGACCTAATTCTTTATTCAGGTTTATTACTTTTCCAGGAGTATTCCATTTTCCTCCTTCTTTCACAACTGGCCTTAATATGGCAGTAAAAGTAATAATAATAATTATAATAATAATAATAATAATAATAATAATAATAATAATAATGATAATAATAATAATAATAATAATAATAATAACAATAATAATAATAATGATAATAATAATAATTATAATAATAATAATAATAATAATATAATAATAATAATAATAACAATAATAATAATAATAATAATAATAATAACAATAATAATAATTACAATAATAAGAATGATAATAAGAATGATAATCTTTATTTCAAGAGGTTAACACTGTCAAAATTAGGATTTGATTATTGCTGTGGCCCTCTCGTCAGGTTTTTAGGGCGTGCTTCAGGTCAAAGGGATTACATTAATGTTTTAAAGGTATTGTGTTTTAAATGATGAGGTAGATTGAGCCATTTTCATATGAAAAAATCATTGATTTCAAAATTCCAAACCCATCTCTTTGAAATAATATGAATCCACACCTCAGGCTCTGGTGGACCCTACCTGGATGACTCTTACCTATCAATCCATATCTGGCATTTTTACTATGCGCGTAACACATCAATTCTTTATCATGGGAAGTTACGAGAACTGTGGTAATCGAGTCCCAGATCCATTTCCTCCAAACTTTTCTCGTCTCCGTAGAAAATGCAATAACCTGCAAGATAAAAGGCAAGGTGAGAACATAAGCTAAAATGCTAGCCTGAAACCTGCTTAAGTGAGTTAGGAGTATAGAACAGTCTAAAGATTAAAATCTCTAGATGAGGAAAGGTATTGTGTCTCACCCATAAGTAAAGACCACCGGCAGCCCTTAAAGATCACTTTAAATTATCGGACCAATGGTATTTTTTTGTAAGTTAAACTGAGTATTGTAATTGTTTGCAGTGGCTTTATTTTGCAACCTACATATATATGTATATATATATATATATATATATATATATATATATATATATATATATATATATATATATATATATATATATATATATATATATATATATATATATATATATATATATATATATGTATATATATATATATATGTATATATATATATATGTATATATATATATATGTATATATATATATATATATATATATATATATATATATATATATATATATATATATATATATATATATATATATATATATATATATATACATGTATATATATATATACATGTATATATATATATATATATATATATATATATATATATATATATATATATATATGTATATATATATATGTATATATATATGTATGTATACATATATATGTATATATATATATGTATATATATATATATATGTATATATATATATATATGTATATATATATATATATGTATATATATATATATATATATATATATATATATATATATATATATATATATATATATATATATATATATATATATATATATATATATATATATATATATATATAGTGCCTTTAATAGACCTTAACTTTTTTGGAGGAGGGCGAGGGGAAACAACAGCAATGGCAACTTCTCATAAATTTATTTCATTTATCTATTTCATGTTTAATCAACAAAATATTTCCATAATCATTGCCTATAGACTTTATTTTTAGAAGAGTAATTACAGGCATGAATCAGTTGAGGTTCTAAAACCTACAACAATTCCTTCAAATAGTGCATTATCTCATGCTTGATTCCAATTAACATTATTTTCACTCAGCTCCAGAAAACGCTTCTTTTCAAGGGAAGCTCGCAAGTGTGAATGCTCACAGCGGCCAAAAAAAGTCTGACAATTTTTATGTAATATCTTACATGCAAAAGCATAGTAAGGATTTTTTTTGAAAGAGAAATATTGATCAAAACATTACCAACAACTCAATCTTTTTCAAGTATTTTGTTAAATCATTCTTGATTAAAATGCTATTGTCATAGTTCTAGATGACAATTTCTGGAGGAAATCTTAATAAGCTTTCATGGGTAACTTAAACAAATAATAGTGGGATATCCAAACCATAACCTTATCATATTGGCTGCATGGATGAATGTTTGCTTTTACTCTTATGTCACCAGTAAACCCTTTTATGCTGCTGCTGGCTAATTTGGCTAATACAAACTGATGCAAAAATGCTGAAAAATGACTGAAACCCAGACAAATGGGTACTCATCTGAGAGTACTCGATGAGAGCTATTCAATGAATACCACCATGATATGGTTTTCAAAAAACTTTGCATCTTGAGTGCTTTGCACAAAAGTAGCCTCCGCATTGATAGGGTTAAGCTGACTCAGAAAGTGTGTCACAAAAAGAGCCCCAGGAAATCAATAAGGGCTGTGTTAAGAATTTCAGAGGCTCGAAGTTGCCAACAAAAACACCTTATGGAAACCTAGTCTTTTCTTCCAAGCAGAGCTGATAAGAATCAAACCAATGTCTCTCTTAGGCCAAAAAAAGTGTAATGTTTGTGGTTACCCGACCGACCCTATTTTGACCCCCCCCCCCGACCGTAAAGTTTTTTAAAAGCTTTTTTGGTCTTATTTATGCAGTTACACAAAAGAATTGCAGGTTCACATTTTTTTCTTACAATACTACAAGGACTATGTATAATATCATATTAGCCCAACAATGATACATTAAAAACATACATGCACAATACAACCAAACTAAATATCTATATATTGCCACTTCTTATTAGAATACCTGGCAATCAGCTAAAAATGAAATTGAAAAAAAAAAAGAAGCCTACCGACCGAACCTTTTTTGGGGGGTCATGTAACCACAAACATAAGATTTATTTTGGCCTTACTGATATTTTATAGATAGTTCTTGCTTTTATTCTTTAAATACTTTAAATACTTTTGAAATTATCAAAACAACAATTTACATATGGTGTGTACACATGGTCTGACAACTTTGAACATATATACCACATGATTTAAAATAACTTTTGAAAATTTTCAAAGAGAGATTGTTTAACAGAACAGGAGCAACAACTTTCAGTCAAATATTTCTCAAAATAGTGCTTTATGGTCAAGCTACTTCCGTACATGTCAGAATCAACCATAAGTATTCTCCAGATGTGAAAAGGTTAACAATGATAAATGTAAAGGTAAAGGTATTGTATCCACCGAAGTGCCCACACAACCTTCCTCCCCTAGCAGGCACTGTACATACAGAAACCATTTCAATCCCCCGGGGGATATTCCAGAGCAACTGGCAGCATATAGCACACACACTCTAAGCACTGCCTTATTTATGCTAGGTACCCATATTGCAGCTGGGTAGACTGAAGCAATATGGAATAAACTGTCTTGCCCAAGAACGTCCAAAGTGCCCGGAGTGGCCGGGATTCAAACCAGCGATAAATGGCCTATTCACTCAGACACAAACCTGGAGTGGTGGAGCGAGAGAAAAAATACCCTGAGTACAAGAAAACCTTTTGTAAATCATTTGTATCTTCAACTGGCACAAATATAATGGGCAAATAAAAAGGTTGACGGGGAAGGTAGGAAAGAGACTCCACTTAACTAGTAACCCAATAAAATCAGGCGTTTTATCAAGTCATAATTTATGAGGACTGATATTGGAAGGTATATTGTTCAACACTAAGGCCTAAACAAAAAATATGTTTGTTTCCTATTACATGCTAGAAAAAAGTAGGGTAGGTAGGTAGCGAATTTATTTTATTCTATCATAAATCTTTTTTCTCTCCTCCATGCTGCATTAGATGTAAATGTAAAGCCAAATAGCATCATCTAAAGAAGTGGGGTTTCTGGATTTATTTGAATCCACTGAACTAGTATTATATGCTGATATTTGATGTTTTCTCCTTTAATTACCTTTTCAATTTCTTTTGTATGCCATGCATGGAATATGAAGCAGTTACAAATTTTTGTGTTGCTTTAAATATATATATATATATATATATATATATATATATATATTTTGGGCAATAAAAAGATTAGGGAAGGGGCAAAAAATTAGGGTAGGTATAGGGTAATAGGAAACGAACATATTTTTTTAGGCCTAATTGCAATCCTCCTAAACTGGAGATCAATATAAGCTAATTTCTGCAAGATATCACACTGCAGGGATACGCTGTGCAAGAAACAGTATATTTCTAAATATGAATTTCACATGCAGATGTTGCTTGGTAGTGGATTCCAATTACTCCACCCCCCTCTCTCCCCCCCCCCCCCCCCCTCCTCAACCCTTCCCTTCCCAATCCCTTTAGTTACAGAAATTGTCCTGGAGTACTTAAAACTTACAGGAGATGACATTTAAAAACTTCAGAGTGATTATTAGTGTTCGGAATCGGTCACAATTTTCAAAATCGATCATCGGTCCTGTGACTCTGAACGACCGATGATCGATTAATAATCGAAGTTGTATATGCGCAGTTTTCCTTTGGTAGTCTTGGCTTGTTCAAGGGTTCTTTCCTCCATTTTTGTAAAGGAGCTAATCTAACTCTTTAAATACCCCTTGAACCCCTTAGTTTTACTTGTTACAGTACTGCTTGATATTAATTAAGATTGTGCAGGCTTAAGTGGTCTCTGTCACTTGAACAAAAGGCTGTTTTAGATACAATTTACTTTTTCAAAATACTTTAAAAAAATCGATCTTCTATAATTGCAATCGATCATCAAAATCAGAGGTTGAATGAGCGATTAATCGGCATGTCCGATTTATTGGACGATCCCTAGTGATTATCATTCATTTGCATCTCCATCTTCATCCTCATCCAAAACAAAACATACACAGCTTAAAAATTAACTTCGTTCACATCTGGAAGATATGTTTTGACACAGAATTACCATGCATGAAAGCAATGCAACAGTTTGAGAAATATTTGATATGTTGTTGCTCGTACTGGTCCAATAAATCCTCTTCTCCCATTAGAGGGAAGAGATTCACAAAATTGTCAAGCCTTTTTTATTTATTATTTTTTTTTTTTTTCTTTTTCTTTTTTTTTTTGGGGGGGGGTGCTATAATAGGCATGAATGGCTTAATCAAACTTCAAATCTTTTTCATATATACTCATTTAGTATGGCTATATATTTACAAAAGTGTCCAGCCTTTTGGGGTGCTAAAGGCAGCACGAATGCAATTAAGTGTTGACCCAAAACACCTTGCCATGGTTGTGAGTAATTACAAATGCTCAGTCACCGTGAAAACATATTTCAATAATTGAGCTTCCAGAAACCTCTAGAGGATGTGTTTGCTAGTCACATGTACATCAGCTTACAGAAAAAGCGACTGCTTGTTTTTCCGTCGCGCCGTTCCTTGGTTTCATAAAAGCATGTTGTGTGACCCCACTATTTCAGCACACTTCAAAGATGCATGTTGTGTATGCATCATTGCTTTTGCACTTAAAATATGTTTACTGTCATTTGTAATGTTTATTTAGATCAAATGCTCAAGGTACTCATATACGTTAGCAGATTAATAGAATCTATTCTCAATGTTTTATTCTCAACCTTTTATTCCTGTAGTGCTAAAAAAGATGGATTTAACTTTGTTGATACCTTCTCTGACAAAAATAACTTTCGGAAAACACATTTCAATGCTATTTACCACTTCATCAAAAGACAATCTCTGTTGGAAACTTAGGCCTGTATGGGTTAACCTAAAGAATGTGACCTTGGTTTATTTAAGTACCAACCTGATGTTGAGAACAAGACAGAAAAATGTTTTACTTATTCGTTAGGTCCATTCCAAAGTACTTAACCAACCCACAAAGGCCTAACAATTAAAAGTGATATCTATTTGTTGTAAGCATTTTTATGAAAGTATTTGATGCTGGAATTTTAATCATCCATATAAAGATATCAATTGTGAATTTATCCTCCATTACTAAGTAATTCATAGTATAGTACTATACACACAGCACTTTTGAAGGGGAAATCTATGCATGTATGAAGGGGCTTATCCCTTTCTTTCTTTTTTGTTACTTAACCCTTCCAATGCTAAGGCTACTTTCGTCCAACACACAAGAAAGCAACAATTTTTGAAAACCATCTAAACCTTGTCATGTTGGTATTCATTGGATAGCTCTTGCTGAGTACTCTCAGATAAGTACCCATGTGCCAGGGTGTCAGTCATTTTAGAGGTAATTTTGCATCATTTTGTATTGGCCAAAATAGCTACCAGCAGCATAAGGGTTTACCCTTAATAGCTGTAGTCTATTCAAAATATATAAAGAATAATAAAAATGATGGCCCAGTTAATGCTTTTAAAGTTTTTACAATTTTAAGGCATAGGATGCAATATATACCTCTCTGCTTTTCGTAGAAAAATGCTTAAATTCATAGAATTTGAAGCAGGATACTATTAATGGCTGAGCTAGGTGTTAACAATATTTCTTTTTCAGATAATTTCCAAAAAATCCCTGATAGTAAATGATATCATAAAAACTGCTAGTTATATTTGGAGCAGTCTAAGAACAAAATTGGTATTAACCATGTGCTTGGCAATCTGAGCATATCAAAACTTGACAAGTTTTTTTTTTCGAAATATGCATTGCCATTTGTCCAATTGACATGCTAGGACTAGAACTGTTTGATGAATATCATCTGGACCTCAGGATACTTTCAAAAATAAATCAAGAATAAACAAAGATTAACATCATAGTTAAAGAGGATTTTAAAAGTTTAATTCTGGTGAACATTTCTCCATTATATCTTTCTTCAAAATATTAATTTCTTAACCCAAGTATGCCTATAGCACCCAAAACCACCGGACTATTTTAGTGATACCTCTCTCACAAAAGCAGTATTTAGATAATATTTGAAGGAGAATTGTTCTTCAGAACTCTATCTACAAACCTCCTTCAAATATTTTGTGAATGTATGCTTCATTCCAAAGTTATTTTAAAAAGTATGACAGGTCCAGACTATATATTTGTCATAAGTAGACCTACAGGCATGCATCTAAATACTTACTCTAGTAAATAGTCAGGTCTGTTTGGAGTGTTTAAGGCATGAAAGAGCTTACCCTTCCAATGCTGAGGCTTAATTCTTGTGTCAATCCAAAGCACAAGGATACAAAGATTTTTGAAAACCATCTAAACCCTGTCATGTTGGTATTCATTCGCTGAGTATTCTCAGATGAGTACCCATTTGCCAGGGTTTCAGTCATTTTTCATGATTTTTGCATCATTTTGTATTGGCCAAATTAGCCAACAGCAGCATAAGGGTTAAACCATCTGTCAGGCAATATATGACAACGCCAATTTTGTTAATTAGAAAATGTAGGGTGACATTTAAAGCACAGTAGCTTGTCAAGAGAATTACTGTGATAAATAAAAATAAACACAACTGCACCATTGGATCTAGGCTGTATTAATCTTCTCATTTGTTGGCTATAGCTCAATAATTGGTAACAATTGGCAAATCTAAGCTGCCCAGCAGAAATACTGGCGGACAATTATAGAGTATTTTGTATATGCAACCTTATACTATGATATAAGCACATCATGATCCTACAATCGAAGGAAAAACCATCCTTACCATACAAGAAAACTCTGAGAACCTGCAGAAGCTAATTAGTCTGACATAAGTAGCTGTGACAGGCACCAACGTAATTTTCAAAACAAACTTGCCATGCAGGGCAAGTAGTGAATGATTTTCACTTGCCTGATATGATTTTTGTCTTGCCCGAAATAAGTTATAACATTATAATGCTAGAAAGGCATGTAATGTTCATCAAACCCTAGTCATGCCAGATTTCAAGGATCACTGTACTGTAAGACCAGGCCTGCGCGGTCACGGCACTATACCAGGGCTACAGATTTGAAAACCATTTTCTTTTCAGTTGTGTTGCATTGTTTGCATATTTCTGGGTATTTGGGCCATTCACTATAAATAAAAATGTGTTAAGTGTTCAGAAAATCAGCTTGCCCATTAGGGCAAGTGACAAACTAAAATGTACTTGCCCGAAAGCCCTTTTTTCAAAGATTCACTTGTGGGGCAAGCCGGCTAGTACTTATGTCAGTGCCTATGAGAGCATGCAGTGTGAATATAGGGCCTGATATGTTAACTAAGGCCTAAAGTTTTTCCACTCTTCCAACTCCTAATCAACAGCAAACCCGCATGAAACAAACCAAAAAAAAGCCAAAAAGAAAATTTCCTACCTACCCTATTTTTTTCTGACCTTTACAAACAGGGGTACAAAGTGGGGGCTGGGGTCGAGGGGGGGGCAGTTAATGTTTCTTTATATTTTGAAATACAATTTTTTCATCCCTAATGGTCATCAGTGTCTTGGTATACAAAAGTGTTGTGCCTTGGAACTTCATTAAATGCTAATTAGAATCAGGGGGGGGGGGGGGGGGGGGAGTATAAGGGGGACTGAATTCCCCCCTGAAGAGGATACTGTTAAATATTGAGTGTAGTCACCCATGTACCTTAAAGTGTTAGTGAATATGAGGTACACGTCTTGTCGTTCTGTTCTATGTTCTGTGTAGAATCCCCCTACCTCTACCCCAAGGGAGCTAGGGAGGAGAAAAGCTAAATTAATTTTGAGTTTATACGTAGGTATGGCCATAATGAGTGCCTATGATGATAATGGATATGATATTCCTTGGCGTGATTTTGCATGTTCAAGGTATATAATTCCCATTATACTCACTAGCTACACAGTTTCTTTATGAGAGGACTTGCATGTATAATTTTCCATTATGGTCATCAGTGTCTATATTGCTCTACCTTGGAATGACAGTTGCTAAAATGTTCTTGATAAAATCCCCAAACCCCCAAAAGAGGCTAGCTGAGGGGGGGGGGATGTTTTATTTTGAGTGTATATGCATATTAATCATCCCTTATGGTCATCGGTGTCTATATTGTAATGCCTTGGAGTGACAGTTGCTAAAATGTTCTTGATAAAATCCCCAAACCACCAAAAGAGCTGGGGGGTGGGGGGTGTTTTATTTTGAGTGTACATGCATATTAATCATCCCTTATGGTTATCAGTGTCAATAGTGTTTGGAATTGGATTGAAAAGTTGCTAACATGCATGCGTGTTCTTGGATAAAATCCCCTAACCCCCAGAGGAGCTGGGGGCGGTGGAGAGGGGGGAGGGCTTATTTTGAGTGTACATGCCTGTTAATCATGTCTGATGGTCATCAGTGTCTGTAGTGTTAGTGGATATGTTGTGCCTACGAACTATTGGCACCAAGGCGTCAATTATTTATTGCTGATACTCCAGGAGAGAGAATTATAAATAAATCATCATCTTGAGACTGTTCTGATGGGTTTCCAGGGGGCTGGACTGTAACTTGCAGAATTAGTAGCTAGCCAGACTGTTTACCTGGGAACATTAGGGACCCAGAAAAATATTCTAGAGCCAAGGAATGTTTCATATCTAATTTTCTGAAAACACATTTGCTTTTGTTCATTTAACCATTGAATGAACGCTGAGGAATACAATTTCTAAATAAATGTGCAGCCTATATCTCAGGTGGCCACCCTTGCCCTTAAAGATATTGGGGCCCACAGCACTTATATAGGTATAGCAACAAAAACAATGACAGCCTTATTGTTGTTTATTATCTTCCGGTTGTTTCCACGAGTCGTATCGATCAGTGCTGCATATAAATTTCCAGTCCAGAAGAGGATTTTTTTTAAATGTGTTTGTCCTTTTCATCTTAACATTTCTACAGGTTTAATACTAATTAATATATGTTCAATTAATGTTAAAAAGTTGAATATAACTTATATCATGAGACGATTTGCATATTTCTCGTATACCAGATACCTGTATCACAACTTGGTGTACAGAAGCAAGAGAAGGTAAAATGTCTTGTCTATTAGGGACAAAACCGTTCACAATCAGTTCCCTTTAAAAGTGTGTTTATACATTCTAGGATACTTCCAAAAATAACTTAGGATAATAAAGCATGAATTTGTAAACTGTTAGCAAAAGGGTTTTAGGTTAAGTTCTGATTTATATTGCGTGGTCAAATATCTCCAAAAAAGAAACATGGGTTAAAAAGATATTTACCAAAATGGTATATGAGAGCTTTGGGCTACTGCAGAGATTAATAGTTACTACCTGATTTTAGTCTTATGTGACCACAGATGTTTATACCCAGGATTGGCGAAGCCACATCTCTTACAAATTATTTGAGCATTCCAGATAGCAAAGTGTCAGACCCAAGGGATAGCTTGCTGCCAAAGTGTTCATCCAATGGAATGAAATCAATTCAAAATCATCTTACTAGTGGTACTTGTGTTCCGAGGGGGCCATACACATTATGTTGCTGGTCTTATGGGGACAGAGTAGCTCAGTGGTTAGGTGTCAGACTAGTAATCAGAAGGTCACTGGTTTAATTCCCGGAGGGGGCACTTAAATTGGTCTGTCCTTGGGCAAGACAGTTTATTCCAATATTGCTTCAGTCTACCCAGCTGTGAAATGGGTACCTAGCATAAATAAGGCAGTGCTTAGAGCTTGTGCGCTATATGCTGCCAGCTGCTCTGGAATATCCCCCAGGGATTAAAATGGTTTTCGTGTGTACAGGCCTGCTAGGGGAGGATCGAAGATCGTGTGAGCACTTTGGTGGATACAAGACTATAAACCGAATACCTTTACCTTAAGTTTATACCTTTATGGAAGAAATCTCTGTGAGCCTTAAATACTTTTATTTAGGTTCTAGCCATGACTCATGCAAATAAAATTCTCTGTATGTGTCCTATTAAGGGTGCCAAACACATGATGTTGCAGGTCCCATTGCTAAAACCTTTAGAAGCATGCTTCCCAGCCTTTCATTACTCGAGAGCATCTAGCTGTGCGGAGTTTCTGACTCATGCACGTTCCAACAATTACAAGCAATCCACTCTGTTGATTGCTTGTAAGATAATCTGCTTGTTATTCCATAGGAAAAGCATCTCATCAAATATTTACACATTCTGTTGGAAGGCGATTGATATCAAATATAGTGCAGAGAATTAACTTAGGTTAACACCATTACTACCTGAGAGATAGAGAAAGAGAGTGGAAGTACGGACGGGTAATTAACCCTTGCAATTGCCTGACAAAATTTTGATCATCATCTCTTTTTCTGCCATATCTAGGTTAAATTGCGATTATAGCCAGTTTTAATATGCTGAGGAAACCAGAGAGCTCTTCAAAAACCAACACCTAACTCAAAAGTCACTGGCAACTTTAACTTTCTCACATGCCCCGCCCACAATAAGAACCCAGGCATTGGTGAAAAACAGCAAACAGTCAGTGGCAATGCCTTAGATCACTCGGCCATCAGGGCAGACCCACATACTCAATATATGATCCAATGCTATATATATACATGAAAGGGTCCTTCAATCGTCGGTATTAAAGATATATGTATAGATGAGCAATGGATACTTAAAGCATGTTAGTGGGTTCAAGTTCTAAAGAAATGTATACGTAAATGGTTTTATTTTTCAGAGCAACAGATCTCTGACCATCAATGGGTTAAAAGTCAAAGACATTTGTGGGTTTTCTTCAGAGCAACAGACCTTTCTGATCATCAATGCATTAGAGGTCAAGATATTTCTGTTTCCAGACTATAAGAGCTTTCCTAGCATCAATGGGTTTGAATTTAAGGTATTTGCCTCAGTTTCGTCAGATGATGCTTTTAACAAAAAAGAGAGTAAAAAATGTTGTTGTTGTTGTTTTTTATTTGAGGAACGCTGTAGTGCTCTGATGAATATTTCTCCCTAGAATATCATCACAAATACCTGAAAGATTTCATCAGACATTGCATGGCTGCATGCTTGTGGCTACACTGCAAGCATCAATGGGTTAAAGCTATTTCTCTTAGTTTGAGAGCCAGCAGTCACTCTAATGCTTAACCCTTATACTGCTGGTGGCTAATTTGGTTAATACAGAATGATGCGAAAAACCTGAAAAATGACTGAAATCCTGGCACATGGGTACTCATCTGAGAGTACTCAGTGAGAGCTATCCAATGAGTACCAACATGACAGGGTTTAGATGGTTTTCAAAAATCTTTGCGCCTTGTCCATTAGAAAGTATAGCCTCAGCATAGGAAGGGTTAAAGATATTTATTTCCCTTAGTTTGGGAGCCAGCAGTGCCTCTGAGGCTTAATTGGTAAAGTAGCATGAACAAGCCAGAATGGTGTCATTAGGTGGAAGTTATTGCTACGACTTCCTGAACCCAGCCAGGTGTATAATAATCCCCACTGTCACATACAGACGTCGGGAATTAGAAAACCCGAGCACCTTCTAGGAGTGTCATTGATATGACAAGTATCGATCGATCGAAATAATTTTTCCAATTAATCGAGAAAAAAATATTATGTCAATCGAATCGAATTAATCGAAACACATTTTTTCAGCCTTTTACGCAATTTTTAGCCAACACTTTTAAGAATTTTGAAGAGAAACTCAAGTATCTAATCAGAAAGTGTTGAGAAAACCTTCATTGTCTTTGCATTGTGGGAATCTTAGGATCCTAGCCACAAAAATAGTGTGGAACATGTGAAAATATTCTATTACTGCAGTTCTTCACAATCGAATCGAAATAATCGGAATCGAAAAATAAAATGTCAATGATCGAATCGAAAAAAAATGGATGTCAATGACAGTCCTAGCACCTTCTCTTCTGAAAATATACCGAAACAAAAGGCAAAAATGCCTTTGATTGCAAATCAACTCTTCAATGTGTAATTTTCCACTTGGATGGTTTAAGGTATTGGCAGGTTGGGTGAATGACTCATTGTTTTCACAAGGGAGTAATGTACGCCTCGGTTTTCAGTCAAAGCATTGATTTCTTAGTCATCTAGCTTTGAGGTTCAGTAAATCGTAGTATGTTGGAAATTTTCTCCCTGCGATGCAAAAGCATGTGTAGGTACCGATATCATTTCATTCATCGGGTAGAATATGGGCAGTTATATCTGACTTTTCACTCTTAATACAATAGTTTATCAAGAGTTATCAGGCAGATATTTCTAAAAGGCATCAGAATCAGCAACTTTCCTCAAACAATTTTGTAAATCATACTTTCTGACCAATCTATTTTCACAAGTATAAAAGTATACAGAAAGCCCTGTGAAGCTATAAGGGATTATCCCATTCATGCCTGTAGCACCCCAAAAAAACATGATGATCAGGCCTAAAAAAAGAAATTGTTTGTTTCCTGTAACGGTCCGCAAAAAAATAGGGTAGGTAGGTCGGTAAAAAAAAATAATTTTGCATTATTTTTTTGGTCAAAAAATGTGTGTTTTATGCATGTTTTACGTTGATTGGGAGTTGGGAGGGCGGAAAAAACTTTAGGATAGGAATATTTTTTGAATAAAAACTTGTTAGGTTAGGGTTACAGGAAATAAACAACTTTTTTTTTAGGCCTCAGAGATTTTTTCAGCAAGTATATGAAGGAGAACTCGATCAGAATGCAGCCCACAAATATATCAGAAGGCCTAAAAAAAGTTGTTTGTTTCCTGTAACCCTAACCTAAGAAGTTTTTATTCAAAAAAATCCCTACCCTAAAGTTTTTTTCGCCCTCCCAACTCCCAATCAATGTAAAACATGCATAAAACATACATATTTGACCAAAAGAATAATGAAAAAAAATTTTTATACCGAACTACCTACCCTATTTCTTTTCAGACTGTTACAGGAAACAAACAATATTTTTTTATTGGCCTAATTGTATGATCAATTCAAAAGTTATTGTCAAATGTAATTGTATCATAACTCCCAAAGACGCTTGTCAAGGAGACATTGCGGCATGAATGGGTAATTATAAAGTGCTCCCCAGGACAAGTATTAAACCTTATGCTACTGATGTCTAATTTTGCCAATACAAAATTATGCAAAAAAAACTGAAAAATGACTGAAACCCTGGCAAATGGGTACTCATCTGAAAGTGCTCAACGAGAGCTATCCAATGAATACCAACATGACAGGGTTTCAATGTTTTTCAAAAATCTTAGCGTTCTTGTACTTTGGACAAAAGTAGCCTCAGCATTGGAAGGGTTAAATGCTGGGAACAGAAATCCTATCGGTGGAGACTGTCTGTGTTTCTACACACAACGCAGGCAATCATAGGCAATCATACAGGGCTCAAAACTTTGGGGGGGTGGGGAGCCCAGGGCTTCCTTAAATTCTCCCGAGTGGTTCCCTCAAATATCTGCAGAGAGCCCAAAGATGTACTCCTAGTCTCTATACCCAGTAGTGTTCGGAATCGGTCACAATTTTCAAGATCAATCATCGGTCCATCTGAACGACCGATGATCGACTAATAATCGAAGTTGTATATGCGCAGTCTTCCTTTGGTAGTCTTGGCTTGTTCAAGGGTTCTTGGCTCCATTTTTGTAAAGGAGCTAATCTAACTCTCTTTAAATAACCCTTGAACCCCTTAGTTTTACCTAATACAGTACTGCTTGATATTGATTCAGGCTTTAGTGGAGTCTCTTAATTCATCAATAGGCTATTTCTAGATACAATTTATTTTTTCAAAATAATCAAAATAATCATTCTTATAAAATTGCAATTGATCATCAAAATCAGAGGTTGAATGAGGGATTAATCAGCATGTCCGATTAATCGGACAATCCCTAATACCCAGCAACTTTAAGTAGCTTTTGAAGATGCAATTGGGCTCCCTGAAAAAAACCCACTTTAATTTCGAGCCTTGCTATGCATTGGGGGTGTGCACATGGTCAGATGCATGCCAATATCTTGACAATAAAGCAACTTTGGACGAAATATTAGACTGAAAGTTACCACTCCTGATATATGTTTATGGAATCGATGAAATATGCACATTAAAGACTCTTTCATCTTCAGTATCAGAGAGATATGATTATATACAGGGCTCGAAATTAGGGGGTGCCAGGAGCCTTGGGCTTCCTTGAATGCACCTGCGGCTCCCTCAAATTTCTGCAGGGAGCCCAAATATGTAATGTTTGACATACAGAACACTTTTATGAAGCATATAAAGATGCAATTGGGCTCCCTGGAAAAAATCTTAATTTTGAGCCCTGATGAATATGACTTCCACCCCTCCTCTTAACCCTTCCAATGCTGAGGGTACTTTTGTCCGAAGCACAAGGATCATGCAAAGATTACTCTCAGGTGAGTACCCATATGTCAGGGTTTCAGTCATTTCTCAGTTTTTTTGCATCATTTTGTATTGGCCTAATTAGCCACCGGCATCACAAGGGTTAAATGACTTCAAGCAATGGATAGTTTATTTGTAATTCTTCAAGATTACTTCACCTGATAAGTTACAGTAAATCACGCAAATTTACCTAAGTAAAAGAGGCAGAATCAAAATACAACACAACATTTTGATAAAGAGAATACAGGTCATGATGAAAAAAATCCACTGCTGATTAACGACTTTGCTGCATAGGCTAGCTAGTCTGGCATATACTTAATATACACAACAAATCCAATACCAGCGCTTGAAATTATGGGGTGCCGGGAGCCCAGGGCTCCATTGAATTGTCCTGAGGCTCCCTCAAATTTCTGCAGGGAGCCCAGAGATGTGCTGGTGTCTATACATAAGACCTTTAGGTAGCTTTTGAAGATGCAATTGGGCTCCCTGAAAAAAATCCTAACCTGAATACTGTGTAATATTATGATAATTAAATGGAAAATTCTGCTACCAATTAATTACGTTACCACTTTGTATCCAAGCAAGCCGTCTCTCAGCAACAAATAACAGTCTACTTGAAGTCTTCCATAGCACTTCCTTTTGACACTTTCACCCCCAAACCACATGTAGACTTGACAAATATGTGGCCAGTTGTGTACTAAGGATTTCCAAAAAATACATGATATAAACTGCATGCACAAGTTCTTTTGGGACTTATTTTGGCCTATCCAATTGAATGCATATAGATGTAAATTATGTACCTTAGATGTGAGAAACTGCCTCATGTGTATGCATGTGTGCATGCATGTATCATGCATATACACAAATAAATACTAGTATATAGTGCTCACAGACATAAATATATATATATTAGTAATATATATATATATATATATATATATATATATATATATATATATATATATATATGGGCTCGATCAAGTTGAAGTTAGCATCTAAGACAAAAAATAGATTTTATAGTAGCAATATGTATCTTACATATTTGGAAAGCTAGAATTCTGAAGTTTCTGGATCTTTAGTCAGATTTACTGTATTCCCATTTATGAAAAAGTTATGAACACTTTACTGCAGGGTGTTTGTTTGTTTGTTCAACGCCTTTCTGACAATTACATTTAACAAAATGTTAAAACCACCATATTTTCTTGTAAAACTATCTTATGATCTTCAACATTGCTTTCGATGATACAATTATACCTGGGAAGACTGTGCCAAGAGATATAGGATTGAATATATGTTTTGGGGTGTTTTTGATGAATTTTAAAATACAGTGATCTGTGATTCCGTAACATGTGATTCCGTAACAGAAAAATAGCATTTTTTTAATTTTTGAAAATGTTCAGATTGGGTCATTACCATGAAACTTCATAGAAAAAAGCATTTTAACACTAATTTAACTATGAGGGGCACACTTTTGAAAAATAAATTTTCAAACAGTGTTTTTGTGGGGGTTAAAGTTGGTGATTCCGTAACGTTACGGAATCACATATTTGATAAATTGACTGGTTCAAGCCTATAGATGTCTTGAATATTCTTTAAATGGACTAGTTTGTTATCTTAACTTTAAGTTTAGTATTAACTGATAGTTTCCATATTTAGAATGAGACATTGTGCACAGTATTTTGAAGAAAAAGTATATGTCCATTATCGAGTAGTAGTTTCAATATGGCATCAAAACGCTTTGGACAAGGACTAAGCTGTACATGGAAATCAGATGAAGTTCTTTATAAACAAGTAACTCACATACAATTTAGAGAAAGGTACAATTATTTAAAATGTGTCATAGCACCAAACTACTTTTTTAAAACATTCACACAGTTTTAAAGTAGAGTATAATTAAGCTGGCCAGCAGGGCATCTCAGCCCCATTTGGACACCCACTCCCTCAAAAATCACCCATCAGGACACCCAAATAATTTTGTGAGTAACCCTTTAAAAGGACATTTTCAAATATATAAATGAATTGTTTTCACTCTGGTTTAAATTCAGTGACTTTTTATAAGGCATTTATTTCAAGAAGTACATGCATGTTCATGGTTATAATGGGCCATATCAACCTATTCAAACTGTTGCGTACAGAATTTTAGAATATTGAATTCAATATTTTCCCTCAAATTCAGGATAACTTGCTCCATCATTTAGCTGTCTTATCCTATAGTAATATCATTCTTGAACCCTATTTGTTCAAGACTTTTGTAAAATAGTAGATTTTAGAGAATTTATGTCTGTGGTGGACAGGAAAGCTCTTCGACAGAGATTTTAGATACCTTCACAGAAACAGAGATTCTCCTTCAAGTAAAGAAGAAAACTTAAGTTTAGCACATGGTCAATGTAGCCCAGATCCCGAAGTCTCTATTTATGCATATATTTTAAAATTTGACCACCAAAATTAAATTTTAGATGAATTTATTCAGTGTTTCAGATGGAACTTACACACTGTTGAGGACAGGAAACTTTTGTCACAAGTGTAGAAGGGGAAGGATTCAATACATAAACATTTCTCAGAGAACAAAATGTTGTTACATCACTCAAAGATACAATATAGTCATATGGAAGACTCATATGATACTGTTTTATACAAAGCCAGTCATA
This sequence comes from Maea johnstoni, assembly GCA_963942565.1. Lineage (NCBI taxonomy): Eukaryota > Metazoa > Annelida > Polychaeta > Spionida > Magelonidae > Maea > Maea johnstoni. The sequence continues at coordinate 26,166,589 of OZ012695.1, read as the reverse complement.
GATCAGCAGTCTAAATGATTTTAAAAACAAATTTCCAGGGAATCTCCATTCACCCAATAGACATGTATGATCTACTCCAGAAAAAATATCCAACAGTTAATAAGATCACAAATGCATGTTTAAAAAGAATCATTACATAGTTATTTTATAAGTATTTAGCAAATTTGGCATTAACTATAAATGTTCATAATTCATTCATAACTCAGCTAGTTTGATATCAATTGGTAGCTGTACAGATGTGTACCTTGACTGACACCTTCATCCTGTCTGCAAATGCAATGTCTCCATTCACCTCTACATCCCTAATCCTGAAGCCACCCATTCAGTTAACCAGCGTAGATGCAATTTCCCCCCGAAACATATCCTCCTTCCCCAGACTAAACAATAAGGGGTGTTAATGAGAGGGGACAGTGGAGGAAAAACAGAATCCACATTGTCTGGGGTATACCAACATCCTTGATGTGTACAGGAAGTGATATAAAACTGACCAGGTAGTGAGTGAAATCTACCTCTGAGAATGCAGAAGGTAACATCGTGTTTTTCAAAACCTTTTCAGATTAATGATCTATGTATAAGAAGCTTCAATTTCAAATCAATTACAGCTTATATAAGTTAATTGTCTAACAGTTGTCTAACAAGTGATCCCTCTAACATTAGACATTGTCATCTGTTACCTACCATCAGAGACGTATAAAACCCACTCTCTGCTGCCATGTAATTCCTAATTAAGTGCTCCCTTCAGTAAAAATGTATGTATTTATATTAGTACACTAACTTAACTTTTTATTAAAGCAGAAAATTTCACCATAGTGCACTCTTTTAATGAAAGTTATTGATTGTTACAGAAAATGTGATTCCATAACAAATGGCAAATGTGATTCCGTAACAAGACCATCTGTCAAAGTTTCTTGAATAAAGTTCACTTTATCTCATTCAACTCCTAACTTTGTGGTGGAATCTGTGCAAAACAAATTTACCTACCACATGATAAAGAAACTTTTGGAAAAAAATGGCAGGAACAGCATGAAAGTGGTATTTGATTAAAGTGGTAGAAAACAGATGGTAATTTTGAGTGATTCCGTAACAGGCATGTTTTTTCACTTTTTTACACAAAAATCATTTTCTGGGGGAGTTGGAACTTAGTTCATTTAAAAGAACTTTCAAAGCCCTACACAACCATATAAAGCATGATTTCCTAACTTTTCCCATTAAAAAGATATCTAAGCGTGAACAGCAAAAGTGTGATTCCGTAACAGCTTGATCGAGCCCATATATATATATATATATATATATATATATATATATATATATATATATATATATATATATATATATATATATATATATATATATATATATACATATTTATACAATGTGATTTCTATCCAAAACCGTTAACACTTCCTGGTCTGTTCCACAAACACTGATTTTATGATAACACTGTTCAATATGTGCAACAGGTCTGTATTAAACCTAGACAGCAGCAGGAACATCCCACCAGCCCGGCCACAGTTGTCAATAAATCAATACCATCACAATTGTTTCCATGACAAACCTGTCACACTGTCATCAACAAATCTTAGTATGATGTAGTTCAATAATAGTGAACCTTACTATATGCAATGATATCTTATTGTGGATGTTCTGTGTTGCACATGCAACTACCGTCCATATGACCCGGGGGGGGGGGGGGGGGCACTTGGGTATTTAGGGGGGCGCATACGTTCGTTATCAAAATTAAAAAATACCCCTAAAGCACTGATTTCTGGCCATAAAAAGCACCCTTATTTTAATAAAACGCTAATTTTTTCCACTAAATAAATACCCCTTCTTTTATCAAAACACTGACATTGGATGAACGCGGGAACACGTATTTTAACTTAAGATTTTATAATCCTCTGCGTGTTTAGCGGCAGCAAGTTGCGGCCGAGGACTCGTAAGCCCAGTCACTTCGGGAGTCACTCGGCGTCAGAGCCGCGTATATTTCGTGGATTTTGACCCCCATACTTCGTACCTTGGTACAAAAAAGTACCCTTCTTTTACAAAATCGCGGACATGCGGAGGTCTTAAAAAAAGACCCCTTCTTCCGCGAAATACTTAACTAAGGTGCGGCCCCCCTCTGTACCTGAGTGCCCCCCGGGCCATATGATATCAGAAATGGGAACATAGGTAGGGTTTATGTCTGAACTAAGTATGATGGAGTCTTCACATACACATGGTACAAAACGTAACGCCAATCCCATTGAGCCAAAATACCATCAAGGTTGGGTGGTTTATCTATTAGAAAATACCTTCATATAAGTTGCTCTGCTATACCTGAATATACATTAAGCCCTCCTAAAAATTAACAATTGAAGGCAAAACTGACAGTTGAATTTAGAGTTCCTTAAGACTTTGTTGTCTGAATCAATGATACTTTTGATAACAACTTAGGAATGAGAAAGCTCTCACAATTTTTTTTAAAGGAGAGTTTTAAGTAATTTCTGATTAACACTTTCCTTTCAAATATCTTCCTATAGGAATATACACACATATATATATATATATATATATATATATATATATATATATATATATATATATATATATATATATATATATATATATATATATATATATATATATATATATATATATATGCTCTTGCTTCAAAGATTCCACTAATATTATCAGAGTGCTTTTGGCCGCTGTGACAATGATCCAAACTACAACTAAGAATTGGTGGTATGAGAAAAATGATATTGTTAGGGAAGTACTGCATGCTGCTACATGTATATTAATATGATATAGAGTGGAATTTAAAGGCGACATACCTGCTTCTTTGGGGCCTTAATTTCCTGGTCGCATAAGGATGCATCCGGACACGGGCATCCTCCGATAGATGTAACTTGTGTCGACAAAACTATCACCACTAACGCCAAAACAAAGTATAATACACTGACGCTCTTCTCCATCTTTAAGATCTTACACCTGTGCTCTCCCTTCCTCCTTGAGACTTGACTAGTAGGTGAGTCACTGCTTAGTGCTTAGACAGGTAACGTATTCGTCTGCTCCTTACAGGTAAAGCACACCTGGCGGAGTTAGGTAGCTTTAAGAGACCGGCTCGCGTTCTGCCGGTAATGAGGATGGGCTAGAATGCTGGTTGCGTGGTGACAGCTGGGAGGATGATCTGATGATGGAGATAGGCCACAGATTTAGACTAGAACGGGACGCGACGTCTAACTACTTGCCGCTACCTGCTGGCGGTGTAGCGGCGGCAACCAACTGTGGCCTGTTTTAACCGCGGTGACACACTTCTGATATGTTGTTATTGTCGTGCGGTAAATATGGTGAATGGTACCCTCCGCGTAGGGGTTCCAAATAAATAAAGTATTGCTGATTGACCTCCGCGCAGGGCTTCCACATACTTTTAATATTGTTGTTGCCATGCAGGTAAGAATGGTACCCTCCGCGCAGGGCTCCAACATACTTTTAATATTGTTGTTGCCATCCAGGTAAGAATGGTACCCTCCGCACAGGGCTCCCACATACTTTTAATATTGTTGTTGTCATGCAGGTATGAATGGTACCCTCCGCGCAGGGCTCCCACATACTTTTAATATTGTTGTTGCCATGCAGTAAAGAATGGTACCCTCCGCGGCAGGGCTCCCACATACTTTTAATATTGTTGTTGTCATGCAGGTATGAATGGTACCCTCTGCGCAGGGCTCCAACATACTTTCAATATTGTTGTTGCCATGCAGGTAAGAATGGTACCCTCCATGCAGGGCTCCAACATACTTTTAATATTGTTGTTGCCATGCAGGTAAGAATGGTACCCTCCGCGCAGGGCTCCAACATACTTTTAATATTGTTGTGGTCATGCAGGTAAGAATGGTACCCTCCGTGCAGGGCTCCAACATACTTTTAATATTGTTGTTGTCATGCAGGTAAGAATGGTACCCTCCGCGCAGGGCTCCAACATACTTTTAATATTGTTGTTGCCATGCAGGTAAGAATGGTACCCTCCGCGCAGGGCTCCAACATACTTTTAATATTGTTGTTGCCATGCAGGTAAGAATGGTACCCTCCGCGCAGGGCTTCCACATACTTTTAATATTGTTGTTGCCATGCAGGTAAGAATGGTACCCTCCGCGCAGGGCTTCCACATACTTTTAATATTGTTGTTGCCATGCAGGTAAGAATGGTACCCTCCGCGCAGGGCTTCCACATACTTTTAATATTGTTGTTGTCATGCAGGTAAGAATGGTACCCTCCGCGCAGGGCTCCAACATACTTTTAATATTGTTGTTGCCATGCAGGTAAGAATGGTACCCTCCGCGCAGTGCCCCAACTTTCTTTTAATATTGTTGTTGTCATGCAGGTAAGTATGCAGAATGGTACCCTCTGCGCAGGGCTCCAAGTTCCAACATACTTTTGATAATGTTGTTGGCATGCAGGTAAGTACGCTGAATAGAACCCTCTACACAGGGTTTCCAAATAAAATATTTCTGAATGATACCCTTCGTGCAGGGTTTCCAAATAAAGTATTTCTGAATGGTACCCTTCGCACAGGGTTTCCAAATGAAGTATTGCTGTATGGTACCCTTTCATGCAGGGTTTCCAATTAAAGTATTGTGGAATGGCACTCTCCACGCAGGGTTTCCAAATAAAGTATTTTTGAATGGAACCCTTCACGCAGGGTTTCCAAATAAAGTATTGCTGAATGGTACCCTTCGCGCAGGGTTTCCAAATAAAGCACTGCTGAATGGTAGCGTTCACGCAGGGTTTCCAAATAAAGTATGGTACCCTTGGCACAGGGCTTCCAAATAAAGTATTGCTGAATTGGGTTTTTAGATAAAGTATTGCTGAATGGTACCCTTCGTGCAGGGTTTCCAAATAAACTGTTGCTGAATGGTACCCTTTGCGCAGGGTTTCCAAATAAACTGTTGCTGAATGGTACCCTCCGCGCAGGGTTTCCAAATAAAGTATTGCTGAGAGGTACCCTCCACGCAGGGTTTTTAGATAAAGTATTGCTGAATGGTACCCTTCGGGCAGGGTTTCCAAATAAAGTATTGCTGAGAGGCACCCTCAGCGCAGGGTTTCCAAATAAAGTATTGCTGTATAGTACCCTTTGCACAGGGCTTCCAAATTAAGGATTATTGAATGGTACCCTTCACGCAGGGTTTCCAAATAAAGTATTGCTGAATGGTAGCGTTCACGCAGGGTTTCCAAATAAAGTATTTCTGAATGGTACTCTTTGCGCAGGGTTTCTAAATAAAGTATTGCTGAATGGTACCCTTCACGTAGGATTTCCAAATAAAGTATTGCTGAATGGTACCCTCCAAGCAGGGTTTCCAAATAAAGAATTGCTGTATAGTACCCTTTGCACAGGGCTTCCAAATTAAGTATTATTGAATTGTACCCTCCGCGCAGGGTTTTTCAATTAAGTATTGCTGAATTGTACCCTTTGCGCAGGGTTTCCAAATAGAGTATTGCTGAATGGTACCCTTTACGCAGGGTATGGCTGCTTTGCGCAGGGCTTTTCAATAAGGTATTGCTTTCACTCTCTCTTGATGAAACATCTTTACTCATCCATTCACAATTTTTCTTTCAATACTGCCCGCTAGAAGTGAATACAATACTTTGCCTTTAGGGCAGACCCTCCCTCCCTACATGAGGAGGGAGATCTTGACCCAGATTCAATCAGGTAAGTACCATGTAAGTCACATACAAACCAAGTATAGACAGATAAACATAAAACTTCAACTAAATTGGTCAATTAACCCTCTAATACCTAGATATGTTGAATGTTGTTCTCTGCATCTAATATGTGTGTGACATGACTTATGATTTAAGTCTATATTCACAAAACCTATGGAGAGTTGCTGGTTTAGCACTAATTAAAGGTCTTATTTGTAATGGTGTATATTCAAGCAAGGATAATTTTCACTTGTTAGGTCTCAAAGTAGTTTTCATGTGTGAAAATAATGACTAGCTTAAATAAAGTCAAAGAAATGAACTACGTTATATGATAATCTACCAACCAAAAAGTTGGGTGATTATTTGAAAGTGTTCAATTAACCTTAAGTCAGCAGCAATAATTAAATAGCGTATTCTTCCGATTGAGCGCACATGCCCAAATAAGCGCACGGGGCCTATTTTTCTTGGTTAGAGGGGGAAAGGCCAGCGCAAATGTCAAGAAAAGAAGAAGTAAGAAAAGTGAAATCACATACCTTTCCTCTTGCCTTGTCTGCAAACCAGCACTGAATTGTGCAATTTCAGCAGTTCCTTCGCGCTCCCACTGTTCATATTCACCGCATGATCGTACTATTGACCAATTAACAATCTTTTCACATGCGGGATTGTAGAACAAAGTCTGAACAGCGAGAGCGCAAAGGTTCAATAACAGCCAATCCTCTCCGGTCGGCAATCATTGAGGTGTGCAGTAAAACAGAAGATTGCAAACACCCCTACTTAAGAAAAATTTCCCAACCTCTACCGGCACCATGCGCTTAATCGAAAGAATACAGTATTATTGTTGAAGGTGGCAATACACCTTTGAAGTTATAACTAGCGATCAATCTTTCACCATACAGTACATGCTGGCCATTGTTATCAACACAGAAACCTAAAGACTGAGGAGGCCATCTATTGGTAACTGTTGACACTAGAATGCTGATACAGGCAACTCTGCTTAATCCGGACTGACGTGGACCCTAGATTTCAGTCCGGATTAGGCAAAATCTGGATTATGCATATAGGAATTATATGTATAGGAAGGGACCGGGACCTTGCAATCTGTCCGGTTAAGACGAAAATACGGATTAAACATGTCCGGATTAAGCAGAGTTGCCTGTAGTAGTATTTATGTACACGGTAGTCATGTCTTACAATGGCAGTGGTCTACTGACCTACCCCAAGTATTTGATGATTTACTGAAATCAGAATAAAAATAGAAGTTTCTCTGTAAACATAGTTTCAGTAGTTGACAGATGCAGCTCCTTTCAATTAAAAATGTACAGGTGAACTTGGATATGACGGACCACTGTACGACGGACTTTCGCATATGACAGACAATATGCTTGGTCCCAGTCCCATGCATATCAAGTACGTCAAATGTATATGACAGATTTTGCACATGACGGACCAATTTTCCTGGTCCCATTGAGTCTGTCATTTCCAAGTTCGCCTGTATTTGTATAGAACAAGTAACACTTTATGGAGTTCGTAAAGAGGAATGGGAATTTAAAGAATCTTTTACCCTTATGCTGCTGGTGGATAATTTGGCAAATTCAAAATGATACAAAAAAAACCTAAAACTGACTGAAACCCTGGAAAATGGGCACTCATTTGAGAGCTCTCAGTGAGAGCTATCCAATGAATACCAACATGACAGGGTTTAGATGGTTTTCAAAAATCTTTGCATCCTTATGTTTTGGACGAAAGTAACAGCAGTATCTGAAGGGTTAAGATAAAGTGGGTCCGCTAATGCAATGGAGGGGCTTAGGAAGTCGAAACAGGACACAGCATAAAATGCCTAACCCTTCATACAAGACCTGCAATGATGAGATAAAGAAAACACTAGAAAACAACATATACATGTAAAACTTTATTATTTACACTTAAAAGTCATTGCAGATAATTTCACTACACATAACCAGATCTCTAAGACACCATAGAGAATAATACTCCCATCACTCCCACGTCAGTGCTTCTAGGTGTTCAATATTCAATAGGTATTCTAAAAGATGTCACCCAAAATGACAAATCCATCCCCGCCTACAAACCCCCTCTCAATCATTTACAAATAAAGGGGTTCCTGAGCAATTCCATCAATTAACATAGAGACTGAGATCACACAAATGTATATTCTCCTTACTCATTAATGCTTAAGTTAACAACGTATGGATGTACAGGTGAACTTGGATATGACGCCAAATGACGGACTCAATGGGACCAGGAAAATTGGTCCGTCATATGCAAAATACGACGTATACATATGACAAATACTTGATATGCATCGGACTGAAACCAAGCATATCGTCCGTCATATGCAAAAATCTGTTGTACAGTGGTCCGTCATATCCAAGTTCACCTGTAATGTGAAATACAATAGGTACTGTTTCTACTACTAGATGACACAGTGAGTTACTTATTTTCAAATCGAAGTGTGTGAGATTCTAGACATGAAAGGAAGGTTGCAAAAAGAGCGATAAATATTAGCAATAGAAAACAGACCTATCAATTGATACTTTTATAATACATTGCAAGAATGTGTATTCATACAAGCTCAATCTATCATGAAAAACACATTTCTAGAAGTCTCCCTAACTTCCGTCATAACAACACTAAATTCCATCATAACATTGACGAGAGACACTTTGATAACTGGAAATGTTGCAAATATTGCTGTGACTATCTGTGCTGTTATTATACATTACCTGTGAAAAATAAACATTTGGCTTTGGCTTAACCCAAAATCATACTCTTAGAGAACACACTCCTATGAAATAAAATTATATTGACCCTTACTACATACATACTTCCATATCTTTATCAAAAGTGTCCATATCCGTTTTCATTTTATATAAGTACGAAAGAGAGGGTTGAATGCTCAGCATTATTGTCTATTGGTCATGAGGCCGAAAAATAGTTGTTTGTTGCCTGTAACCCTACCCTAACAAGTTTTTATTCAAAAAAAATCCCCACCCTAAGGTTTTTTACGCCCTCCCACCTCCCAATCGACGTACAACATGCATAAAACACAGATTTTTGACCAAAAAAATAATCCAATTTTAATTTTACAGACCTACCTACCCTATATTATTTGGACCGTTACAGGAAACAAACAATTTTTTTTTCTAGGCCTGAGCGAAAGCTCACTTCAATAATTATAAATTGCCTGTAGTGATTTTTAAATTGGTATATTTCATAGTGATCACAAAAATGGTATATTTCATTTTGGTAATGGGAATGTTTGAAGCCAATGAACTACTGCTAATCTGATGTGACTTCCACAGCATTCTCTGAACAAAGATTTCATCATGTACATTTCATTCAGGAAAACCACAAATGCAGTAACTAACTTAACCCTTTCAATGCTGAGGCTACTTTCATCCAAATCACAAAGATGCAAAGATTTTAAAAACCATCTAAACCCTGTCATGTGGGTATTCATTGAATAGCTATCGCTGAGTACTCTCAGATGAGTACCCATAAGCCAGGGTTTCAGTCATTTTTCAGATTTTTTGCATCATTTTGTATTGGCCAAATTAGCCACCAGCAGCAAAAGGGTTAAAACTCTTAAAAACAATTAAAGTAGGGAAAATCTTCTTCATTTACCAGAATGAGTACTAAGAGTCAGAAGTGGTATCACGTTAGAAGCTGGCCGAGTTCCTGTACAAATGATCACAGGACTTGCACAGTCAGGCTTTTTACCTTCAACGTCAGATGTTGATGTTATAACATTTTTGATGAACTTTAACATATGAATAGTTTGGAAATTTCATGAGGTTGTGTATGTATTATCAAAATCTTCCTTTGTAGATCTTCTGACAAGCACAAGTCAGGCTTTTTACCTTTGAGATCAGATTTTGATTTTAAAACATTTTTTGGTTCACTATATCATAAGAATATAGTTTGCAAATTTATGGGGTTGTGTAAATGTATTGGGGTGAAAATTTCCCTTATAATTCATTAGTTAAAGTTACCAGAGTTACAGATGAGCAAAGTGCCACATGTGGTCTGCATTGTTTCAATGTCAGTGCTTACTTGAGAGGGACGGATGGAGAGGCTTGAATTTGATTTGCCTGCTTCCACTCTTGTTAACCCTTCCAATGCTGATGCCAATTTCGTCTAAGGCACAAGGACACAAAGACTTTTGAAAACCATCTAAACCCTATCATGTTGATATTCATTGGATAGCTCTCGCTGAGTACTCTGATGAGTACCCCTGTGCCAGGGTCTAAGTCATATTTTAAAGATTTTTTGCATCATTTTATATTGGCCAAATTATCCGCCACCAGCATAAGGGTTAAATATCCATCTCGCTGATTTTGTAGGATCTCTGTGAAAGGGAACGTCAGTGCTTGCTTTGGAGGGACGGATGTAGAGGCTTGAATTTGATTTTCTTAGAGAGACCGAGTCGAAGGCCTGTGGACGGAGATGTGAGGCCAGCACTGCCACCGGAGCCAGCAGGGCCTAGAAAAAAAGAAAACAAGACATCCAGAGTTGTCTTCTAGACAGGGTCTTAGCCAGCAGGGTGCCTGGGTGTCTTTTGGACTCCCTGGTTCATGAAAAATACCTGATTTTAGGTAAAAGGACACCCTAGATTTTGGTATGTGTTTTTTGATAAATATTCATTCCAAGTTAAATTTCTAAAAAGTTTAACTTCAAAATAATAACAAAGACATTTCTCAAAGAATTAAGCATATATTTATTTTATTTGTTAATGTACAAAATCAGTGTAATGATTTTTACTTTTTCAATCAGGGATTTTGGACACCCTGAATTCTTGAAATCCCAACTTGGACACCCTGTTATGAAAATCCTGGCTAAGTCCCTGCTTCTAGATCTATGATACTGTTCACAATAACTATGAAATTGGGAATGGTTTTACAAAATATTTGGAGGAGAGTTGAAGCATTGTTCTGATTGGCATTTTTCCATCAAATATTTTCCTGACTTTGCTTTTACTTGCAAAATATTATTAAAATTGTGAGACTGCTTTTGGCCACAGTGATCATTTATGGATTTATTTTGTCTGTTAGTAGCTGAGCACACATTTCACAAAAACAAAATACCCGCTTTAGATATTTGATAAAGCAACATTATGTTATTTGACAATTTGGCACATGCACAGAAATAGAATTCGACTGAATGAAATTGTACAGATCCAAATAAAAGATTCAAAATATTCCAAAAAAAAAGTCAAAATCGAATCAAACATTTCTGGATATCTATGACAGTCCCCCAGATCACCAGTTGTACTACATGAAATTTTAAAAAAGGAACCAACTTCCCATTTCGCAGCACATAGGCTACGACTACAGCCACTGCAGTATTGACTATTGAGGCGGGTCCAAGAAAGAAAAATGAATAATTCACATTTCCATTGTGAACTAGTGAAAATGTGAAAAGTGTTATTAGTACCTACATTACTCACCAGGTGGAGCCCAGTTGGGTTTTCGTATGACTAGCGGCCCTCCGGGTGAGGCGGCACTTGGGTAACTAGAGCTGTCTGACAGGACTGAGCGAGAGATGCCCTTGGTGACACTTCCACGGTACCTTGGTGTTAAACCTCCTCCCGCCTTGCCTAGAGGTATCACTGAATAGCGGATAAAAAGACAATAACAATCAATACCCTAAATAAACTATATATACATATATATAAATATATATATATATATATATATATATATATATATATATATATATATATATATATATATATATATATATATATATATATATATATATATATATGTGTATATATATATATATATATATATATATATATATATATATATATATATATATATATATATATATATACATATATATATATATATATATATATATATATATATATATATATATATATATATATATATATATATATATATATATATATATATATATATATATATATATACATACATTTTTGGGGGGGGGGGGGGTCTGATTCAAGGGGAACCTTCTATCTCTCTGCATGTCAGAATGCTGCTTCAAGGAGTCTTTAAACCGTTATTCCTTGCTGACAAGTGAGACATACCAAATATTACCAAAGAAATTAACCCATTCACACTTAGAGTTTCTCTAGAAAGTGTCGTCTGCTACTATCATACTTTTGAAAATATCTTTTGAATAAAGCAAAAATTCACCAAATATTTCAAGGAGAGTTCTTGTCTGGCTTGCGATCAACATTTCTCCTCCAAATGTTTTCAAAAAAATGCTTTTGTAAGGAAAATATTTCCAAAATCGTCAGGCCTCTTTTGGCCGCTGTGAGTGTAAATGGGTTAAGGAAGCCATTCTGCAGCCTTGAGATATGCACTACTAAGCATTTACATTACACAGGTTTGATTTTATGAGATATGTACTAATCATTTATATTACACAGGTTTGATTGTAATTTAGAAATTGAATACACTGCAATAGTTGGTGGACATCTTTTGACTTTATAAATCAACATTTTTAAAGCTTATCAGGTATTATATCATTTGTGATCTAATATAGAACTATCACTTTATACAATTTCATGAAAGCTTATATATAAATAAACAAATGAACAAAAAGTATGCATTCATGCAGAGTGAAATAAGAACTTGAACTGTGTTGTTAGAATTTCAGTGATGGACTCATTCATGCATTCAATTCCCCGAAAAATAACTGCTGATTTCCATGAACCATAGCATTTTGAGAGACTTCTTTAAATGAACGATGTTGATAGCAACCCAATTAACAAATCACCTCCATTTTTTTGTGAATTTCTTGATGAATTCCGACATTACATTAAAAAGTAAGTATGCAGATGAAACTAACCAATGAGATATTTACGCATGAACGGTTTAGTTGACCCATTCAACCCTAGAGAACCAGATGGGGTTAGATGTATAAATACATATTATGATAAACAGCCATAACATCAAATAACATTTGAATAAAATGTGTCTCCATTCCATATACATTTTAAAAATGTATCACCAGGTCATTTTGAAGTATAAAATAAAGTGAGATGTACACGATTGACTGTACAACAAGCTAAGTAGTTTTAGGAATCATCCAACTGTTTCTGTTTGATAAATCATTCAGAGCTCGGATAAAAAGAGAATGTTTGTTTTTTTAACAATTGTCATTTGGAATGGTTATTTTTGGTATAGTTGATTACCTCACATATTAACTGTATCAAAATTACCAATTCATTGATTATACTATTAATTGCCACCACACCAATGCGAAGTAGGTGTATGCAAGACAATAAGCTGAAATATACTGATCAGTTTTACCAGCCAGTCTTGACCTGGTCAACTTGACCCAGGATTAATTCAATACAATGACGCATATGTATTAATAGATGCAATAAAAAACATCTCTTTGAGAATTAAAAAAAAAGTTGACCCAGAATTGAAAATGGTCAAAAAGAGAGCATGAGTCTAATAATTAATGACCTATCATATGCATTCCAATCTTGATCAACAACAAAAAGAGCCGTTCCTCATTTTCAAAGGGGTTTCCTCTTTGACAACAAAGAAAGCTGGAACCGAACAGAACAGGTATTAGGGCCGTTCCATTTAAAAATGTGGTGGTGGGGAGGAGGAACGGAAGATAATTAAAAATTTGACATCCCCCCCCTGTCAGAAATCATATGTAATCTAATCTAATTCAGAATTGGGCCCCCCCCCCCCCCCCCCTTCAAAAACCTTCTGTTTCTCCTCCCCCCCCCCCACACTTTTAAATGGAACAGCCTTAAATGTTGATTATGATCAATTATGTGTTAACTCATTCATGCCAGTATCAGCCAAATGTCCTGGCTATTTCATTTTGTTGATATTTTTTTGATTTGAGCATTTTTAGTCAGATAATTAAGGAAGGAATACTAAGTATTGATCGGAACCCACAACAAGACAAACCTCCTTCAAATATTTGGTGAATTTATGTTGAATTCCAAAAATAACTTCATAAGTGTCATGGATCTGTCAGACACTAACAGCACAGATATCCAGGCATGAAGGTGTTAATAAAAGTCAGGTAAAATATGAACATTTGGATTAAAACAACTGAAAAGTGCAAAAAAGTGAGACTGGTAACAAGAAAAAATAGAGATAAGGAACCTGCGTCTCCTTTCAGCGTGGAAGATGGACTTGTTAAATTTACAGAGTGGTTTTCCTTTTTATGGAGTGACCCTAGAATTCAAATTTCAAAATATGAATTTCAGTTTTCTTTAAACAGCAGCGATTTTAGTCATGAATATATACAAAATAAAATAAATTCTGATCACTAAATCATAGATTTAACTAAAAGATTATTATATATCAAGCTTTATCTTTCAAATAAATAGGCCCCTGAAATAAGATAAACAATAAGGCTCACCCACAAACATGGAACATTATATCCAGAAAACCATTTGCATCTGAAGTGTATGTAGGTCTCACAACTATTGAAATAACTCATTGGATAGCTCTTGCTGAGTACTATCAGATGAGTACCCATGTGCCAGGGTTTCAGTCATTGTTTCAGGTTTTTGCATCATTTTGTATTGTCCAAATTAGCCACCAGCAGTGGAAGGGCTAATATAGCATAAGACAATAACTAAGGATTGATACTGGTACTCCATACAATAGCAAATACCAAAATTGAATGGGAAAAAGTATTATACATTTTTAAAATCTTTAATACCACTATACCAGTAATACTTAAGAATGTAAAATTGACTTTTCTACCACTATGGGGCTGAAATACCCATTGAAGAAATTCGATTCCCAATGGCCATTCCCAATGGGCATTTGGAATGATTTTATTACCATATTTGGTAAAGATTGCCATATATGGAACAATGCACCACATTCGTTGCTTAGCAACGTGACCTAGAAATGCCAGGCAAGTGCTCAGGCACGCTCATTATATTTGAAGCTTCCCCGATTAATTTACTGTTTATTTAACTATGGGACGTGGCAGAAATAGGTTCTTGAACTTGTGTGCTAGAGTATGATATTTCTTACACTCGGGGAAGAAATATCATTCTCTAGCACACGCGTCCAAGAACCTCTATAATTGCTACCAGGACTTCTCCACATGAGAGCAGTTTGCAAATTATTAGAAAAGTTTCTGAAGCTGACAGTGCTAAATTTCGCGATAGTAGGTCCCTTCAAGGCAGTATCATTAAAAAAATTATTAAGATGGTGTATCTTTTTGGAATTATTGATATTGTATCACAGCGTGAAAATTTTACAGGTGCCATTCCTTAACAATACCATTCAATGCTCGCACAAAGTCTTACCTGTGGCATTAAGTCTTGGCTTGGGCTTGGACGGTGAGGGAAGTGACTTGGCTTTCGATTTCTTCCCTTTTGCTTTGTGCTTTTTTCGCTCATAATCGCTGTCTCCTTCCTCAAAAAAATCCTCGTCATCATCAGACGCCAACTTTACTTCCTCTGAAAAAAAATCAAAATGTCAATGGGCATCATTTAGGTGACCCAACCTTAAGATATCAAACATCAGGACATACAAAACCTTTTTTCAGGAATTATCAAAAGTCAATTTCAATTAATTATTGAACAAGAGGGACGCTGTCAGCGTCAGCTGGTGTAGGTCTATCTTCTGTGGTCTTTTTTGTTCTTAATAATCTTTTCTTCATACTGCTACTATTGTCGTGCCTGTAATCTGCTCGGATTACTTTACTTTGCATGAAGGCCTTGTCCTGTTCAGTGTGTATGTATGTATGTATGTATGTATGTATGTATGAATCTATGTATCTATGTATGTATGTAAGTATGTATGTATATATGTATGTATGTATGTATGTACGTATATAGGTATATATAGGTATATAAATATAGGTATATCACTATGTATATATATATGTTTATGTTTATGTATATATATATGTATATATATAAAAATATATATATATATATATATATATATATATATATATGTATGTATGTATACATGTATGTATGTATGTATGTATATATGTATGCATGCATGCATGCATGCACGCACGCACGCACGTATATACGTATGTAAGTATATATGTATCTATGTATGTATCTATGTATGTAAGTATGTATGTATGTATGTATCTATGTATGTATCTGTGTATGTATGTATGTATGTATGTATGTATGTATGTATGTATGTATGTATGTATGTAAGTATGTATGTATGTATGTATGTAAGTATGTATGTATGTATGTATGTATGTATGTATGTATGTATGTATGTATGCATGTATCTATGTATGTATGTATGTATGTATGTATCTATGTATGTATCTATGTATGTATGTATGTATGTATGTATGTATGTATGTACGTATGTATGTATGTATGTATGTATGTGTGTGTGTGTGTGTGTGTGTATGTGTGTGTGTATGTGTGTATGTGTGTGTGTATGTATGTATGTATGTATGTATGTATGTATGTATCTATGTATGTATGTATGTGTGTGTGTGTGTGTATGTATGTATGTATGTATGTATGTACGTATATAGGTATATATAGGTATATAAATATAGGTATATCAATATGTATATATATATGTTTATGTTTATGTATATATATGTATATATATATATACATATATATATATATATATATATATATATGTATGTATGTATTTATGTATGTATGTATGTATGTATGTATGTATGTATGTATGTATGTATGTATGTATGTATGTATGTATGTATGTATGTATGTATGTATGTATGTATGTATGTATGTGTGTGTGTGTGTGTGTGTGTGTGTGTGTGTGTGTGTGTGTGTGTGTGTGTGTGTGTGTGTGTGTATGTATGTATGTATGTATGTATGTATGTATGTACGTATATAGG
>OZ012695.1:26113665-26149859 GCA_963942565.1 Maea johnstoni | reverse complement strand
CATATACATGATACAAATTATTAGATCAAAATGATTTTCTTTTAAGGAGATATTGATGCTTATTTTATATAGTAGTTGTGCATAGTCAAGTTTGATTGTGTTTCAGGCGAACCCACTCCATAGGTTTTTTTGAACGATCTGTTTTTTTCAAATGTGTATCTCTAGGATGTTTAGGAGATGAGCATATTAACATGTCATGTTGTGATTGTGTTTCAGGGAACGTTTTATTATGCATGTCCCCCCCGCCCCCCAAGGTTTGGCATATCATCATGGAATCAACGCGTACAGCCAGCTCGACTTTCAAGGGTATAATGTTTACAAAAAAAATGATTTATTTAACCCATTTATGCTTAAACCTTCCATTGCTGAGGCTATTTTCGTCCAAAGCACAAAGATGCAAAGATTTCTGAAAACCATCTGAACCCTGTCATGTTGGTATTCATTGGATATCTCTCACTGAGCACTCTCAGATGATTACCCATGTGGCAGGGTTTCAGTGATTTTTTTGATTTTTTTTTGCATCATTTTGTATTGGCCAATCTTATTTGATAATTCTGTATTGTTTAGAGCATCTTTTGGAGAGGTTTTGAAGGAGGCATGTTAATCAAAACATTACAAAAACTCTTTTTATGCTTAACATCAAACATGAATGGGTTGAGAAAAGATTAATGACTTTAAGTGCTTGCAATGGCCAAAAGCAACCAGACAATTTAGCTGATGTCTTTTAGGCGAAAGGATGATTTGGAAAATATTTGAAGGCCAAAAATTGTCAACTTATATATTGCCAGGAACTCCCCTTCAAATATTGTGTAAGACCTTTCTTGATTGTCAAAAGTATTCTAGATCCAGATGACAATTTCTTGATGAACTCTTAAACATGAATGAGTTCAAATGTAAAAATGAAAAAATGAAAAATGTCATATTTCTTGCTAGTTTCTAGGTCTTCCAAAGAAATGCCCCTGACTTTCATACTTGTTCCTGAACTGTAGTGTTGCAAACATTTCCTTAAGTTTTATCTGGTTAGACTTTGGTGAAAACTGGACAAGTTCTTAGCAAAATATTTACGAAAATTTTGAGTGCAAATTTGTGTTGATTGTATTTTGCATTTCATAGTTAAATTAATATTAGCAATTATTCATTTGTCAAATTCTGCAGATTTCGATAAACTATAAAACAATGGCCAAGCCAAGTGCACTATTGATAAATTAATAGAAATATGATTAATTTCTTAACTGGTCAATTTCACATATTACAGCTCTAATTGGCATTTCCTATTCTGCAGTATCATGTGATAATTTGGACCACATTCATTTGCTGAAACATGTTACCCTGAAAAATTTGGCATTGCATTTACCCTTGAAAAATATTGTCCTTCTAGTATTTTCCAGCAGAGTAATAAATCTATTTAAAATATAAATGAAAAAGAAATTTAAAAAAAAAGAAGAAAATATCTAGTATTTTCCAGCAGAGTATCAACCCAAATTTAAAATATAAATGAAAAAGAAATTAGAAAAAAAGAAGAAAATATCCTTATTTTAATATATAATGTTCACTGTTTTGAGATTATTACTTCTACCAGTGCAGCATGCGCATGAACAGGATAAATGGCGCTGGCATATTTTCAGATTGCGAGCACTTTGAGTAGCACTAGTGAAGAGCCCACAGCCCTGGTGAGCGAGATCTCCTTTCCCGTAGCATTCTCCCACGTGAATTACCACCGACGAGGCCCATACTCAGATAACTGAGGTGCAAGTCAGTCTCTTTCTTTTGTTTTACGGGGTGCGACAATAACTGAATAGCACTTACGCCATCTAAATGTTAAGGCCTGCCCTTAATTATGGCCAAGTTGTCTAAGGCGTGGCCACTGATTGCTCGCGGTCTCTCTCCACTGCCCTAATTCTAATTCATGCGAGGGCATGTGAGAAAGTTGCCAGTGACTTGGGGTTAGGTGGTGGTTTTTACCAGGTACCATGATGTCCAACACCATGCACTCACGACGTAAATTGGCAGCAATATGGCACAAAAAATGACAATAAACTAAATTGCAAATTTAAGAGAGCACAGTCTCAAAGTAGAAAATAAAGTACTGCTATGATGACTTTTGCTCAAATGTCAAGTATTTAAGTACCTTTTAGTATCATTATACTGTTGCTCAGATTTCTTTTTCCAAATGACCTAGTTGACTTAAGTATAGACATGTTAATACCAAACCTGGCATCAAACAGGTGTTTAAGCCTTCCAATGCTAGGTCTGCTTTCATCCAAAGAACAAGGGCGTAAAGATTTTTGAAAACTATCTAAACCCTGTCATGTTGGTATTTATTGGATAGTTCTCACTAAATACTCTCTGATATGAGTACCCATGTACCAGGGTTTCAGTCGTTTCTGAGGTTTTTTACATCACATTTATTGGCCAAATCAGCCACCACCAACATAAGGGTCAATTAGTCTGGGGCAGTTAGGCTAGCGTTATTGTCAAACCCTGTCTTTGGTTTTTGTTATCTAACCAGTTCTGTTTTAGTTTGCTTCTTAACCCATTCATGCCACGTAGTATCTGGAAATATTTCTCTGATAAAAGTTTATTTTAGAAAAAAAAAAAGAAATGTTGATTAAAATCAAACCAACATCTCCGTCAAATATTCTGTAAAGTCATGCTTTATTCTTCAGTTATTTTCAAAAATACTGAAGGACCAGAAGGCATTTGTTTATGCATGTTTGGGTCAATGATTTAGTTGTTTCATTTTCCTTAATAAGTTAGTTTTGGGTTTGTGCTTTGTTTTTTACCTATGTTTTGTTGCACTTCTGCCTTATTGTTTTGTTTTGTTTTGTTTTATTTGAGATTTATTGTTGCTTTCAAAAGCATATGTCATATAGCTAGCAAAGAGTTCGAAACCAAGGACCAAAAACAATTCTCCTAACTTCACTACAAAAGGGTCAACTAAATATCTTGCTTAAGTTTTGCTTGATCTTCAAGTTTAGGTTGAGTGTTAATTGTTTTATAAGTGCACAGCATTTTGGGCTACTGTTGTTGGTGGCAATATTTAAAGACCTCTTAGGAATTTCTCAAAAGGAATCTAGCATAACATGGTTCATGGTTTCATTAGTTTTGAGATACCATTTGAAATTTATTAGTGACTAAAACGTTTCACTAGAATTTTTCATCTGCGTCTTTGATACTTTAATCAAGGAAATTGGAAATTTTACAAAACAATTGAAGGAGAGTTGTTGACAGTGTGCCTTGATGAAATGTGTTCTAGTTTTCTGTAGTGGGACTGCCTAAAGTAATGAAAGTGAGGGCATTTAACAAATTTAGCTGAGACTTCACAGAAAATCCCTAAAGTTTTCTAGTCAAATACAGGGAATCCAAGCTATTCCAGGTTTTTGTTACGGAAAATCATAACAAGTTTGCAAGCCTTAACTTACAATTGGCCGACACAACTTTTAATTTTTTTTCATTCTCTTTGTCTATAATACACTATTTCTTCCAGTGGTTCTACTCTTTTTATCATCCATTTATGCTTCTACCTGGGAAATATTATTAGATACAGGCCCGAGAACTTTAACTTAACCCATTAATACTAAGGAGTTTCTCTAGAATTTGTCGCCTAGGTCTTTGGATTCTTTTATCAAAAAATGGGGAAGTAAGAATACTTGTACAAAATAATTGAAGGAGAGTTGTTGATAATGTTCTGATAAATATTTCCTCTTCAAATCTTTTCCATCAAAATTTTAGGACAGCTGTAGGCCTCTCTGAGCATTAATGGGTTAATACCAGGCTCTAATTTGTTCTTAACCCTTCTAATGCTGAGGCTACTTTCGTCTAGGGGTGTCATTGATATGGTCCATATCGATATATCAATAACTCTCCTCAAACAATACAGCCTGCCTTCACTTGTCAATACCCATATAAAAAAAACCAGCATCAATGCTTCATGATTTTCATCATGGCATAGATAGCATTTCTATGGACATATCAATGCATCGTCTCGAAAAAATCGAAATCGAAAACAAGTTATCAATATAGCGAATCGAGAAAAAATTCTAAACATTGTCATCCCTACTTTCGTCCAAAGCACAAGGATGCAAATATTTCTGAAAACCATCTAAACCCTATCATAATGGTATTCATTGGATAACTCTTGTTGAGTTCTGTCAGATGAGTGCCAATTTGCCAGGGTTTCAGTCATTTTTGAGTTTTTTTTGCATCATTTTGTAATGGCAAAATTAGCCACCAGCAGCATAAGGGTTAATTGCCCTCATTTCATAGTGATTCTTTCCTTGCTAATATGTATATTGTAAATGCAGACCGTCTTTCTTTACTCTAATATTATCTTTATTTTCTTTCCAGGTCAAAGAATAACTACTGACATCTCATACAAGTTATGTCCTAAGGCCTAAAAAAAAAATAGTTTGTTTCCTGTAACCCTACCCTAACAAGTTTTTATTCAAAAAATCCCTACCCTAAAGTTTTTTTGGCCGTTTCGACTCCCAATCATCATAAAACATGCATAAAACACACATTTTTGAACAAAAAAATGATAAAAAATATCTTTCCGACCTACCTACCCTATTTTTGTTCGGACCGTTACAGGAAACAAAGAAAAATATTTTCTAGGCCTAATCTTGGCATGGCATGGATTGATATGTTGAAATTAATGAAGTTTCGGAGAAGAAAAAAAGCAAAGATTGTCATCTTAGTTTCTTCATATTTCCTATGACCTTTTACAGCTCTGGATTATCACATTCATTCCTGTAGTGGTTTAACCTTCCGGATTATTTGGGCCTTATTTCTCTAACAAAAGCTACTTTCATAAAATATTTGAAGGAAAAATGTTTATCCCAAACTCACAAATGATACTCCTTCAAATATTTTTCCATTACATGTTTTATTCCAAAGTTATTTTCAAAAGTATCAGAGATCCAGACGACACTTGCCCCAAAGATCTGCAGGCACAAGTGGGTTAATGATGTATAGTCATTTCCAGACCATGTGGAAGTTTGATGTTTGAATGGATTTGAATTTGCAAAATTCAAATTGGGAATTCCATATATTCTTTTAAGATTAAAAGAATAACGTTCAACTTTCTACCCTAAAGTGATTTTTCTTTCCTTTTCTTACAGAGCAACCACAATGTCCACATGGTCCAGATCGAATGGAACGACTCGGACGAGTCGATAGATTCAGCGATCGCTCAGAGTGAGAGCCAGGGCAGCAGCGACCTCTCGGACAAGCTGATTGGTGGAATAAAGGCACGCTCCGACAGCACCTGTTAATTGATCCGTGGACCCAAAGCGCATTGTGATGACATCACCTGTTAACCCTTACACTGCTGGTGGCTAATTTGGCCAACACAAAATTATGCAAAAAACCTGAGAAATGACTGAAACCCTGGCTCGTGGCAACTCATTTGAGAGTCTCACTTAAAGCTTTCCAATGGATATCAACAAGACATGGTTTAAATGGTTTTCAAAAATCTTTGCATCCTTGTACTTTGAACGAAAGTAGCCTCAGCATTGGAAGGGTTAATAACATTATTAACAAAGTCACAGGTGCTGGATGGGAAAAGTTTTGAAGTAGTGTATTTGAATTTAGGGAGAGGGTTCATATTTAGTGTTCAGAAAATCGGTCCAAATCTCAAAGAGACAACTATGGATAGTTACATTGTGACTCTTTGGGAGTATATTTTCTATATTAGAATTTTACAACTCTCTAACATAAGATACATTCAAGCATTTTCCAATTAAGCATGTTCAAACATTCCTTGTTGATAGACTTTCCTCTATTTCTAACACTTAATACATATAAACACATTTGGCAATCTAACTATTGGCATATTTTAACATGTCTATGTGTTTATAGTACATCTAAACACTTAAATGTATTGTACGCAACTGTTATTTTGATGTTGCATTTTCAGAATTGAGCAGCATATATGTTGAATTGCATTTCAAATAACATTAGAATATATCAATCTGCATGAGAATATAGTTGAAATACGTTTGTCTTTCTATCATTATATATTTAAATATTTCTATTGTTGGTACATATTTCACTATGTCTCAAACATAACACATGTACACTGATGTTATCTCATAAATATGTCTATTTTTGTTACCAGTTTTCTTTAGTTGAATAAAATGTTATGATTTGAATTTCTTGTCATTGACTTTTCAATTTGGGTAAATCTTGATCTTGATATAAGTGATTCATTTCTTTTGGAAGTATTGGATGGTCTGTCCTAATAGCTGAATGGTCCATGGCTGTCTTTCTTAACTATTTGTTTAAATCCTATATGGTGTAAAAACTTGCCAGTGATTTTAGGATAAGTAGCGATTTTGATCAGATATTCCAGTTTCCACCACTAATTACAACTGGAAAGTCGTAATGAGGCCTTTATATGACAGAAGTGATAAAATTAATATCAATTCCAATCCATATGCATTGCCCACATAGGACATTAAGCTTCTTTCTAAGTTGATGTAGGGATTAACCCTTGTGCTGGTGATGGCTAATTTTGCCATTACAAAATGATGCAAAAAACCTGAAAAATGACTGAATCCCTGGCACATGAGTATTCATCTAACCAGTACTCAATAAGAGCTTTCCAATGAATAGTAACATGGCAGGGTTAAGATCGTTTCAAAAATCTTTGCATCCTTCTGCTCTGGACGAAAGAAATTTTCGCATTGGAAGGATTAAGGTTGTGCCAGGCAGCTGTGTTGAAACCAAAGCCAATGGGAGGTCAAATACATCTCACAGCAGAGGGCTTCCGGCTAACATAGCAAGGACAAATCTACTTTCCTGTTGATATATGGGAAATAGTACATTTGATATCTGAGATTAAGGGCTTTTTAAAGTTTGTTTAGTCTGTCTGAGTTCAATTTGTTTCTACTCAACATGTTATATAGCGTCAGAAAGCAGGAGAAGTTGCACTGATCATTTTTCTTGAAGGCATTTTGCTAAAATATTAGTTAAGGCACAAACATATTATCCACAAATATCCTTAATGTATGCATGTGATTTTATTGCTTTTATCATAGGATAAAACAAGGACAGGAAACTAAATGAAACAAAAATAAATTACATATAACAATTGAAAAATCAGTTCACAAGAAAATACAAAGAACTTGCGCACAAATAGGCAAAGACAATGGATACTTCCACCAGTCTTAACATCACAAACACAGAAAAATATCAAACGAAGTGGTTTCCCCCAGGCATATTGTGGCTCTACTAGTAAAGAAAAGATTTTGATAAAATAGAAGAGAAAAAGTGTAAAAGAATAAAAATAGAAGAGAAAAAAGGGAAAAGAGGCCAAACAAGACACAATCCTGTACTACCAGGTCAGGGGTTATCCAGGAAGCCAATGTTAATTTGCTATGTCCTGCTTTAGTCTTACATTACACGTCTGCATATTTCTCTGATGGCAGACATACAATACTTCCGGGCAATACTTATGACATATTCTCCCTTCTCAAATATCATTCTCCCTGCTTAGTGATTTAAAACCTTTATTATCTCCGTTGACATCAATAGTTGATATAGTTCCAATCTAGAAAGTACAATAACAATAAAAGTAATATAACAATATATGTTAAAAAGCTTAGAAAAAATGTCGCTATTTTTCTCTATATATGAACTGTTTATAAATGCACATATTAACAAATGAAAAAGAAATTTGCCAGTGACAGTGTTAGACGGTGGTTTTCGCCGGGTACTTAATACACAGATTACAGAGCTCTACCTGGTACCCAGAGTTTTTCGGAACTAGGGTTGGATGCCATGTGTCGGCAGTAGAATGGGTGTAGTAAGGGGGGGGGGGGGGGGAGAGAGGTTGACTGTAACGTGTTCGTGTTCGGCGTTCATTTACACTACAGGTCTGTAAATGAACGTCGCCACCGTCGCGTATTATAATAAGCTTCCAATTACTTGTGACGTCATCAATACTGTAAAATCGCTAATTTCACTGATTTAAAAAAGGTTATTTAATTTCCTAAAAGTGTATTCTTAGTACAATTGGTCCATTGAATGTATCCATGCTGTTTGACCAAAACAGAGTGGACGCTATCATACATAACTGGAAGAACCAAGTTTTCTCTAATGAAAGAATTCATGGCGTTCCACTAAGGCAATTGACGTGTTTGAAGCCGCCTATCGGCGGGTTCCGGAACCTCGCGTCTAGGTTAGGTTGAAGACTGTACAAGGGAGGTGCTCCCAGGACTGATTTACCCATTCACACTCAAGAGGTACTCAAGAAAGTATCGTCTGCTACTCTAATACTTTTGAAACTAACTTGGGAATAAAGCGAATGTTCACAATTTTTTTGAAGGAGAGTTGTTTGGCTTCTTATCAACATTTCTCCTTCCAATGTTTTCCAGGAAATGCTTCTGTAAGTAAAATGTTTCCCAAATTTTTAACCTGTTTTGGCCGGTTAGAGTGTTAATGGGTTAAAAAGCAAAACATACAAAACGCAGCCCTCATTTGAAGTGCAATCACAGAGCAAGCAATATCGGCTCAAGAGCACACCGTACCATCACCAGCATCAAGCCTATGTTGCCTGCTCAGCGGCCCCGGAGTGACTGCCTCATAGAACCTGCCTCGGATGCCTCTACCCAACCTTACTTCATATTTAGGACTAGCTAGCGGGTATGGAGGTGCTCTGTAATCAATAGATGAATTTAAAATGGCAGGTCAACTAGAAAGCTGGTTCTTTATCCCATGTCAGTTGCAGGCTAAGAGGCCGAACTATTTTGGTGATATCTCTCTCGGCAAGAGCACTTGAAATTTTTGAAGACAAATTGCGAGTGAGAACTGAAATTCTTACTCTCGACTTCTTCAAAATATAGTGTATTTGTGTTTAATTTCCTAAACCTTTTCAAAGGTGACATAGAATCAGACAACGCTATTTAAGGGTAACTACATGTAGGCCTGCATTGCTTAATTATGAATATCCTTTGAGTTGTATCTGCTTTCAGGTAATCAGTGAAGTCGTGCCATCTATATTGGCATGTAGTACCTATATCCAAGGGCACTGCTTAAGACATACGTGCCAGTTTATTACAGGATATGGCCACAGTACCAACCGTCCTGGCCACCACGATACCGTGGTGGCCCGGACGGTTGGGAGCAATGCTTCCTGTCATTCGCACTCCCTAGAGAACGCTACCCACCTGGCCGGCACTGGCGTGCAGGTCCTTATCTATATGGGTCAAATGCAGCCAGCTAGTAGCAGTATACGATGGAGTGTTGACGCTAGATGTGACAGCCATACAGATTTCCACTTGCAGCAGAAAATTGAGTATAAAAGCGGTTTTAATGGAAATGACTACAAGAAAGTGGTATATTTAGTTTAGGAAGTATACGATACTCTGGCGTGCAGCTTAATATAGGAGTTTTAGCTTGCTCTTGAGGGTTGAAAGTTGTAACAAGTGACTTTAAAAAGTTCTGTGTGACCATATCCTGTCATGCTTCGCACTTTTTTGAGTCTTTATTGTAAGCGAAGGAAAAGCAATTTAGATTTCTCTGGCAGACATGGGCACAGCGAGCTGTGTTCCCGACACTGGACTGGTCCAGGACGCCAACACTGGACTTAGATCCAGTGGCTGTGAGATCGAACACCATATCTGAAAGATAAGAGAAACGTCAACAGCTGGTTAACCATTAAAGCTTCCAATGCTAAGGCTACTTTCGTCCAATGCACAAGAACACAGCGATTCTTCAAAACCATCAAAACCCTCTCATGTTGGTACTCATTAGATAGCCCTGATGGAGTACTCTCGGGTGAGTACCATGTGCCAGGGTTTCAGTGATTTTTCAGGAGTTTTGCATTATTTTGTATAGGCCCACTTAGCCACCAACAGCATAAGGGTTGACCAATACAAACAGATGCAAACACTGAGAAATGACGTGAACCCTGGCAAATTGGTACTCATATAAGAGTACACAGCAAGGGCTTTCCAACGAATACCAGCCGGCATGACAGGGTTATGATGGTTTTCAGATAATTTTGCATCCTTGTGCTTTGGACGAAAGACGACTCAGCATTAGATGGAGTAATGCTTGTGAGGTCAAAAAAGTGGAATGTCTCTTGGTATCTTTCTCAATGATCTTGACACTTCTGGTGATATTTGAAGAAAGTATAAATCGAAAAGTATTTGATGGAGAAACGATAGCCGTACGCAACCAACTGTCTTTGTGGGACCTGCCGTGGTAGCCGACTGGTCTAAGGTGTTGTCACTGACTGTTTGTCGTCTCTCACCATGCGAGAAAGTTACTAGTGACTCTGATTAGGCGGTGGTTATTTTCGGGCACTGTAGTTTCCGCCACCACTAAAGAATGGCCCGTTGCGAGTTACCCACACTATAGCGGAAAAAGGCGACCAAACTTAATAGAACAATAGTCCATTTGAAGCCTCTTAAAACCTGCGATAATTCAAGAAGATGAAGGTGATGTTCACAGTTGAGTGACCAGTTATTAACCAACTCAAGCAATTAGTAGATCTGACTAACAGTACCATGTACCTCGATCTTTGCAGGTAATTCATTTTCTACCTACGTTTTTCCTCGTGAGTGCAACTAATTAGTCCGCGAGCCAAATCCATTTTTTGGCGGAACCTTGCACTGAGAGTTAAAGTTTTTTTCTTTGCTGATTCCTGTAGGCTAGGTATTAGTCTAACTTTTTCAGGTGGATGACCGCCGGTCATCCTTGAGCAATTTTTTTATTAACCCTTTTGTGTTGAATATGTCACCTCAAAAAATGGCCAAAAATTGGAGATTGGGAAAACAAAAGCCCAGCTACAGTTCTTACTTTTAAACATAATGAATCATGTGACGACTCAAAATGTTGGCATTAAGAAGCTCTATCCGACAAAAGATCATTTATGCAGATTAAGTTTATAATGAGGTCACTAGAGGTCAAAAGTTCACCAAACTTTCCCTTCTTTGAAATCTTGAGATATTGTTTTTGGCCCCCTGCCAAGGCCATGGAGAGGCACTAATGATGCATTTTACACTTCAATTTATACAAATAGACATCCTGCTAATATTCGTTATCACCCATGTTCAAATATGTTGAAAGCTGACTAAACTATAACAAACGAAAGACAAGTAATGTAAAAAGTATACTAAAAATAGGTTTTTACGCCTCCAAAAATTAAAACGCTGCCTAGATTTGTTGATTTTGAAGATAAGGAATCATATGACCACTTTAAATGTTGGTATTTAGAAGCTCTCTCTCTCTGGTGGCAAATCAACTATGCAAATTAGGTTGATTATAAGGTCACCAGAGGTCAAAAGGTCACCAATTTTTGAATTCTTTGAAATCTTGCTATATTGCTTTAGCCCCCCTTACATGGGGGAAAAGCCTTCCAAGTTTTTTCTTAATCTAGAGAACAAAAATTTTGTATCCAAACATATTAGGGACCTGAAGAATGAAAATAAGACTTTTAAAAATCCCGCAGAAATACTTGAGGAAATGCGTAAATTTTATGGAAGGCTTTATCAAAAAGAAGATAACATAGACATTAGTGAGTCCTCTTTAAGGAACATAGAAAATAATTTACCTAAATTAAATAAAATGGATAAGGAAAATTTAGAGAAAGATATTTCATTAGACAAATTAGGCTATATAGTTAAAAAAAGTAAGAACAATAAAAGTCCCGGTCCTGATGGCTTCACGAATGAGTTTTACAAAATTTTCTGGCCTAATTTAAAGATTATCCTTTTAAAATTATTAAACTCATATAGAAAAAAAAAATTAATTAACCCCTCACAGCTTAACGGTACTATCACATGTATTCCTAAGGGAGGAAAAATCAGAAATAATATAAAGAACTGGCGCCCAATAACATTATTAAATTCCATTTATAAATATTTTTCAAGTATAATAGCTGAACGTCTAAAACATATTCTTCCAAAATTAATACATTCTAATCAGACAGGATTTATTAACGGTAGATTTATTGGGGAGAACACAAGGTTAACATACTATATTATAACTGAATGCAATTTGCAAAATTCTAAAGGACTAATTTTACTAATCGATTTTGAAAAGGCGTTTGATTCCATTTCATCGGAATTTATAACAAAAACATTAAAAATATTTAACTTTGGAACAGATACAGTTAACTGGATAAACTCACTACAGATTGGTTCATCTTCAAAAATACTACAAAACGGGAATTTTTCAAATAAATTAACATTGGGAAGGGGGTGCCGGCAAGGGGACCCTGTGTCCCCTTATCTCTTTGTGCTAGCAGCAGAAATTCTCTCGGAAGCCATTAGGACAAACAAGGACATAGAAGGCATTACAATATTACAAAAAGAACAAAAAACTTCCCAATATGCGGATGACACTACTTTATTCATCAAACCGACAGAAAAAAACATCAGAAATTGCATGTCGACGTTAAGGGAGTTCGAACGGGTCAGTGGCCTAAGGGTCAACAAGGAGAAGACAAAGGTTATAAAAATTGGGGCCTGGGGAGATAACAGGACAACTTTATGCGAGGATTTAAATCTTGATTGGTCGCAAGAATTCGTTTCACTAGGGATAACGTATAACATAGATAATTTTGAAAACATTTCAGATATTAATATCGAGCTAAAAATCAAGGAAATCCAAAAGCTTATTTTTCTATGGAATGCTAGATATTTAACGCCCTACGGGAAAATTGCCGTAATCAAAAGCTTGATGATTTCAAAAATTACGCATGTCCTGTTATCTCTTCCGACCCCAAGCACTGAAACCTTTAAAAATCTGGAGAACATGTTCAAAACCTTTTTATGGAATAATAAAAATCCAAAATTTAGAAAGGAAATATTGGAGACACTCCCAAATTTAGGAGGACTAAAGTTGACTAATCTCAAAATATTTGATTCTGCCCTGAAAATATCTTGGATAAGAAGGTTGACTATGCAATCTGGAGAATGGGCTGTTTTTCCCATCCAATATGGTATTGAAGGGATGTTGAAATATGGAGATATCTATCATGATAAAATTATAAACAAATGTTCAAATAAATTCTGGAAAGACATGGCCATTAGCATCACAAAGCTATATAGTACTTTTAAATACAAAAAAAAAACAGATACATAATATGCCCCTATGGCATAACAGTAAAATAAATCTAGAGTACAGAAAAGACTGGGAAGAAAAGGGATATCTTACACTAGGTGATATCTTAAATGATGATGGACATATATTATCTGAAAATGAATTAAAAGAAAGAGGACTCGGTGTAAACTTCCTGGACTATTATAAAATGAATAAAAGAATTAAAGAAATAACAAATAAATGTGGAAATAAAAAAATATATATAGGGCCCTGTCTTTCCAGAATACTATTTGAAATAGGTTTAAACGTAAAAGGTTGTAATCAAATATACAACAAAATAATGGTTTATGATTCTAATATCATACTGGAGGTAAAAGATAAATGGGAACAGATATTAAATACAGAAATCCCACATGATATTGTAGAAAACGGTTTAAAGCTATAACGCAACTGAAAGAGGGACCCTATCAAAAATACTTTCAGTTTAAATTATTACACAAAAGAACAATTACCAATTCAAAATTGTACGTTATGAATATTACTAACACAAATATGTGCCCAATCTGCCATAATGAAGAAGAAACGATTAAACACGCTTTTTTAGAATGTAAATATGTCACAGAACTATGGAAACAAGTAGAAAATTGGTTAAGAAAAGTCTTAACGAATACAATTGTAATAGACGATATTGAAAAGATTTTTGGACAACAGTCAACAGAAAATTTTGTAGACAAAGCAATATTAAGTACAAAATTGATAATTTATAACAATCGAAAAAATGGTACAAAACATCACTTGAAACAGGTACAACGACCTTTATTCAATCAATTAAAACTAGAAGAGTATCACGCACAAATCAATTTTACAGAGGGAAGATTCTTTGATGTATGGGAAGGGGCTTATAATGAATTCACGGACATGTTCCAAGGGTAGGTGAGATATAGTAACTCCTGGATAGAATTTTGAATCTATGAGTGGGTCATTGAACATAGGAGTACTATGGTGATTATGATGTATTTATTGATAATGGTTGCATTACTGTGATTGTGATATATTTGTGGACCAAAGACAAGAAAAAGGAAAAAATAAAAAACAGCATTGTGCGAAATTTAAAAAAAAAGGGAAAATTTGGTGAACTTTTGAGCGCTAGTGACCTCATTATAAACTTAATCTGCATAAATGATCTATCATGGGAAAGAGCTTCTTAATGCCAACATTTTGAGTGGTCACATGATCCATTATCTTCAAGAGCAAGAACTGTAGCTGGCTTTTTGTTTTCCAAACCCCAAATTTTTGGCCATTTTTTGAGGCGACACTCTCAACACAAAAGGGTTAATAAAAAAATTGCTCAAGGGTGACTGGCGGTCATCCACTTGAAAAAGTTAGACCAATACCTAGCCTACAAAAATAAGCAAAGAAAAAAACTTTAACTCTCAGAGCAGGGTTCGACCCCTCGGCTCCCGGACTATTTCTAACGTCTAGTAATTATTATCCCCTATTTTATTGTATTCCTTTGGCACACACCGCAAGGGGCACAACAGGAATACGGATCAGACCATCATTCATACCTCACCCTCAAATGAAATCTTTTGGACACAAGAATGATAAGAAAAGTACTTGAAGGAGAAATCTTAATTGGAATATTAACAAAATATTTCCTGCACATATTTTATAAAATACTTTTCAATTCCTAAGATATTGTAAGGTATCATAGTTTCAGAGAACAATTTCGGAAAGAAATCTTAAACATGGATTGGTTAATTAATATGTTTATTAGAACACTAACAAAACATTTTCTTAGAATACAGTATCTTGTAAAAATATTTTTAATTCCAAAGATTTTGTCAAAAGCAGTTTAGATTCAGACAACAATTTCTAGAGGAAATATTCAACATGAATAGGTTAATCTCTGTTAGCTATCAACAGTCACGACTACGGGCTACATACGACATACCTCAGTGAGATCTACAGGCATGGGTGGGTAAATTTTAAATATGAATATGTTTATTTCAGTTACACCCCCAGGCATGTTTAAAGTACTTGAAGTGAGGCATAATTTGACCCCCAAAAATATATATTGGCTTACCCTCCAACAAGGCCTCTAGTTGCTAACATAAATCCCAGCTGCCATCACAAGGCCAAGTATGTAATATATACCTCCCTTAAAAGATGAAAGTCAAGTGAAAATATAAATCATATGAAAAGGTAAAAAGTAAAATGATTAGATAAATAACATAAACAAATGATATGAAAAGAGAAATTGTGTATTTAATACTTCTAAGCCCTGTTTATAAGGGAACCTTCATCCGAAATTAGCATCGAATACAGTACTTGCTTAGAAAAGAAACCCTTCTCACCTTTCTCACTTTTCTTTCCGGTCTAGTTGATATCCCGGGCAGGCGCCAGGTCTGAGGATATCGACACATATTATCCTAACCTACTTTTATCTACGTTTTTCCTTTTGTCAAAACCTATTGTACCATGCCGATAGTTGACCCTAAACAACAAATTGCAAACTCACTACATAGCATGTAAAAGTCATGATTACACGTGCGCTATAATTTTGTCTGCAATGTTACCCAATGTAAATTAACCTTGGATACCTAGGCAGTTAATGTAAATCAATAAACTGCGGAAGGAGCAATTTGTTTGCTGTTAAATATTCAAATAGAGAGAGAAATCAGGGCTTATTTACCTATCATTAAACTGCTTATAAGCTGTTGAATTATCCATTTGCCCGCATATCGCACATGTAAACAAGCAATACAGGCCAAACATAAATTCTCCAAAACAAACAAGGAGCAGCATTTAGCTGAATAGACCACGTCCTTATCTTAGGAACATTTGGATGCTTCCATTGGGAACCTTTAACTGTGT
Source organism: Maea johnstoni (assembly GCA_963942565.1). Classification (NCBI taxonomy): domain Eukaryota; kingdom Metazoa; phylum Annelida; class Polychaeta; order Spionida; family Magelonidae; genus Maea; species Maea johnstoni. The sequence goes on along the minus strand of OZ012695.1, from coordinate 26,133,929 downwards.
CGAAAAGGTGCTCTGAATGACAAACTTGAATGCATTCCAAATTAAACGGATTCGATCAGATGTCAAGTTGCTCCCTACTACATTCTGCGGCTTATCTGCTCTAAGACGCATGGAACTACTGTATAACTGGTTAATTAAGCGTGATTTTTAATTTGGCGTTTTCTGGCGAATGCCCACCAACGCCAAATTAAAGATTGCATAAAAATATGTCTACATGAAGATGGCGTTTTCCTGACTGCTCCAGACGCCAACATAAATACAGGGAAAATACTTTTTTGAAAAAAACGCCAACTTAAGTACACGCCGAATTAACCAGTTATACAGTATTGTAAGACTACCATGTTATAATGGGGCCTGCCCTGATGGCCGTGTGATCTAAGGCGTTGCCACTGACTGCTAGCTGTCTCTCACCACTGCCTGGGTTCGAATATCACACGTGGGGCATGTGAGAGAGTTGCCAGTGACTTGGGGGTTGAGCGGTGGCTTTTGCAGGGTACTCCGCTTTTCTGCATCAGTTACAAATGGCTAGTCTTGACTTAGCCGCAACATGGCAGAAAAAGTGACGAGAAGGTTGACAGTGACTTGGGGTTTAGCGGTGGTTTTCGCCGGGTACTCCGGTTTTCTGCACCACTAACAACTGGCTAGTCACGACTTCGCCGCAATATTGCAGGAAAAGTTTCGAAAAACGAGATTCCAAGTCATTTTGATGCATTAAAACAGCCTAAACAATTTTTCTAGAATAGTAGTTATTTTGTACATGATTTTGTTGGATAGTTTAGTTTGCTCCGAATGGAACCCCTTAAAGATTGACCCCCTCATGTGTACCTTTTTGGAAATCCATGGTTTGGATGCATACCGTAATTTCGCGTGTATAAGACGCACTTTTTTACACATTTTTTTACACTCAAAAATTAAATCGGGGGTGCGTCTTATACACAAGGCTACAGATCTAGGGTGTTTTACATCAAGTCCCCAGACAACTCGGAGATTACAATTATAATGTGGCCAAAACGATGCCTATCGATGCTTGCCTCTGCATTTATGAATTGTAATTACCGTACCACTGGCCGTGAGCATTTATTGATTACAATCAATATTATGCCTCGGGCAATGGCTATCGGGCACTGTCACAGAGTGATGAGAATTGATGTCACGTTGGTGTCGCATTGATGTCACGTTTCACTCATTTTGAATTGGGTTTCACTGGTTATCTAGCGCGCGTTATTCATGAGAAGCTGATTTTACATTTCCGAAAAGGGGGTGCGCACTATACACAATGCTAAGGTCTAAACATCATTTTAAAGGCCTGAACAAGGGGTGCGTATTATATACGGGTGCGTCTTATACACGCGAAATTACGGTACATGTACCTCCTTTCCCTAATGCGAATTGTCATGCAGTGTTCACGGCAAATTACCCCCTTTTCTCGTCAGTATATACGACTGTTGGGCCAAGACTTTTTAAAACATCGATCACGAAACGTTTCATGCACGAATAAATCAAGGATATTAAACTTCCATCCATGAAAATGGCGTTTTCATGCATGAAAATGATTTTTCTATACATGAAAATGAACTTTTTACCCCTAGGATGATTTTTTCTCCAGTGTCAGTGACCTTTGGGGAATTGGTCTGTACACAACTACCTACATGGAATTCTCATCCATGAAAGTTTTAGGAGCAAATTTCTTATTTTAATGCATGGAAATTTCATTTTCATGCATAAAACTGATTATTAATCTCCATGCATGAAAATTTCATGCCACGAATTTTTTTATGCATGAAACTTTTCGTATTAACGACACAGCGAACACTGTCTGATTAATGCATAACTTACTTTGCAAGTGACTATGCTCGCTCTGTTGGTTGACTTAAATTATGATCTCTTTCACGTAAAAGGAAATGGAAATATTAGCCAAGGTACCCACGTCATGTGAGTTCATGGTCTTCATTGATAGAGGTCTTTTTTCTATCAAAAGATGAATCGTTTTTAATAGTGTTCCAGCAGATGTACTTCTTTCAATGAGAACACTAAATCTGTACAAGCGAAACGAAAATAAAAAATGTCCTCGAAAATTACTGAGAAATTAAAAATGAGAAGTTTAGTTTATGGGCAGGCTAAGATTCACACAATTATCACAAGTAAAACTTCAGAACTCTATGTGCACATGAAATGCCCATTTATTCTTCCTTATTGCGAAGTGACAAAGAGAGTTCAAAGAAATTCCCTATCTTTACCCGTCATTATTTGACTGGCAGGTCTTAATTGATTGAGGAAATTTAAACATTAATAAATACATATAAACGTGTTTCACCTCGGTTGGTTAGTTTCAGCTATTTTCCTTTTTACATAAAAAAGAGAACATTGTATCCATCCCCTAGGTCACGTGACTTACTAAGAAAGCTTGACGTTTCTGTTTTCTAGACATTTTAACAATTTTAGGTTCCATTCGACTGCAAACATAATATACTCTCTATTGGTCGGATGTCAATATCTGTAAAAAGAAAGATGAATTGAGGGTGTATTTAATTAAACAAGAAAAGTAACTTCATACCAGCAAAATACTGAATGAAAAAGGTAGTCAGCAATAAATCTGAAAATTGCAAAAAAACTAAATCAGGGTCATAGGGAGGATACTGTTGAAAAATAAAAGTCTGGCACGTATGAAAACCATTTTTTCTCTAATTGTGCCAAAGAAAATTTAAGGTCTATCATCTCTTTTTAAGCTGACAGTATGTAACATGTAGTAGGTGATCGGCCATGGGCCAGTTTTGACAAATTTAGTGTGCCGGTAAGGCAGAAGGACACAACAGGGCTCATCTTAAAGCTTGTTGCCTGTACTATCAGACATGCCATGATGTGGTGGTGAAATGTGGTGCAAAATGTCATTTTTTGGTGATTTCATGTGTTTTTGGCCATGAAAGGGTGTTTTTTGTAATTTGTCCCAGAACTCCATGTTGTTGATCCTCAGCAAAATCGAAACTTAGCATAGGTGTTCTACACAAATAGCTTGTTTAAATGGACATATTGAACTGCTGGTCATTTTTTCTTTACTACCTCATTTTTGGACGAAATCCCTAAAAAACTGATAAAAATGGTCAATTTGTGAAATACACATGTTAGATTTAGGCATATTAAAAGCCAAGAAAGTAATACAACACCCATTTTATGGTTTAGAAAACATCCTTAGAAGGTGCTAAACATATAATAAATGCTCAAATACATTTTTGTGAAAAAGATGTCATTTTAGGGTCATTTTTCCAAAATGCCACCTTAAACAGGTGGATTTTGTGGTTTCTTGGAAATTGATCAAGGAATGTGAAAAAACAAAAAAATAATCATCCATATTTCTTCAATAGCATATTGATGTACGGAAGTTTTGATTGGACAAACAAATTGGCTTTGCAAAGCTGTTTTTGGGTCATTTCATCCAAAATTGAAATAAAAATGAAGATTTTTGTGATGTCTGAAAGTTAATTGTTTAAATTGATATATACATACAATTTATGTTTTCAATGCCTCTGAAAGTATGAACAGTTGATAAATTATAGTTTCAGAGACATTTAGTAGTATTAAAATGTCACTCAGTATTTAGTTCTAATTACAAGGCAACCTTCAGACTGGATAGGATGCTTTGCATATCTCAGGAACAACATGGGGCTGTCTTTTCACATTGTCAGGGATGCTTTCCTATGACAGTCATATGAACTGATTAGATCGCAATGACCTTGGGTGTGTTCAAGGTCATTGGAAGCTTTTTTGGACTTAAAGAGTTTACGTGAGGGTATATTATCATTTGTTATCATAAGTTATTGTAGGATCTTTCATTAAAATGACACCTTTTTAGTGGATGATTACATATGACATTCCAAATGACCTTGGAGGTATGATTCAAAATTACTGAAGATAAATTTTAACTTCAGATTGAAATAAAAAAGGCAGTAAATGGCTACAAATGTTATGCCAAATTTACTTTGGCGAGAATAATACCTAGTCCCCTATTCTGGTACACCATCCAATTTGCAGTAGCTAAAGGGCTAGTAGTTTGCTTAAACCTAAACTGTATACACATAGAATGAAGAAGAGGTTGACCATGTATAGGAATGACATTCTACATATACTTAACCCCAGAAACATTTCTGATATTTGGTATGAAATGTATAGTTATCACTAATGTCAAGGTATCTGCTTTCAAACAACAAATCATTCTACATTGATTAAGTCTAATCCGTACAATTCTATTAGAAAGCATCCCCAAAAGGTTTCTTTTATCTAACTTATTGGCTTCATTTTGTGACTCGATTCTTAGTCTTTCATTTGACTATTCAGCCTATACCTAGTAGATATTGCTTGACCAGTCTCCTTATAAGGAATAGATTTAGCATCACAAAGATCCCCTCCCAGCAGGGTTTAAGATGTGATGGGTAAGCATATAAAAACATGATTAGTGTTTTCAAACATTGTCACAACCACAATATGGGGACAATCAAATCCTTTAACTTAAAGGGTCTTAGCCAGGATTTAGACCCTAAGTGCCCAAAATTGGCAGTTGTAAAACTTTTGGGCGTCTTGTTTTTGAATTGAGACCACAATATACTTCACAACGATTTCTTATTTACTTATTGAAATAAGGCATAGTATCCTTTTACAATGTAATGGGAATTATATTGAGGTTAAAGATATTCAATTTATATGCTTAGAATTGACATTTTAAGAAATTACTTCCCCAAAGATGTGGGTGTTCTGAATTGGAAAATCAGAAGGTTTGGGTGTCCAAATGACGCCCAGACGCCCCGCTGGCTAGGACTATTAAGTAGTGGGCTTTAAGTAATATGGCAGCACTTGAATTCCACCAGGTAACATTCTTTGAAAGGACTAAAACTACTTTAAATCAAAAAAGAAAAGAAACCATTTATAGCCATCTTCAGTTTACAGGGAATAAACCCACAGCAGCAGGAGTCTGCAGGAGCCAGTATTTTTTAATAAACCAAAAAACAGCTTTAATACTTTGTATTAAAATGTAGATTAAACAATTTGAACAACCCCATTAGGGGTGTTACATATAAGATTGTCTTGTTCTCAATCAAAAACATATCAGCTCAATATCTATATAAGAATATTCTTTATGAAATGTAATGTCTGTTACGGTTGTTAATGTTGTAATGTTTCTAATGTCACCATCACAATTACAAGGAACAAGCGATTCCACTCAAGTTGTTTTTGTCAAGTCAGAGTTTTGCCTATGTTGGACTGCTCTCCTTCTTGTAGATATAATTTCTAAAACATCCCATTTGTGGTCATGAAATCCTATTGTGTGGCCTTGTCTTTCTCACTCTGGGGCCACTCATTATTATTATTAATATAATTATTATCATCATCATCATTATCATATCTCCTTAACAGGAGCGACACTTTGTCATCATTGATGACAGCGACTCAGCATTAACATCCAGATGTATTTGTAAGATACATCCTAAAACCTGTTCAATAAATTCTATGACGAAATGTGAAAATTTAATATTCAACAACATTATTCAATGAAATATGAAAAGAATTTCAGGGGTCATATGTCATTGCATTTCCTAGAACTTTCTGGACTTGTCTGCAAGACATCTCAAAAATGTTTAATGAAATCTTAAAATTTCAGGCATTCTTTCCTGTCACTTCCAGAAACTGATTCGATTTTGGTAACCTTTGCTACATTTTAAAGGTCATTTTAGGATATTTTGGATCAAAATTCCTATAATGTAGGAACTTAATTTGTAATATTATTGCAGCTGATGTATACTTATATGTAATAATTCTATGGATCTCTGATATAAGTATAGAAGTATTTCAAGGAGAGTTGTTGGTTGTTGTCATTTCTCCTTCAAATTGTTAGGCTGATTTTGGCTGAGGTGAGCCTGTGGTCAAACTTCTTCTTCATTATATACAGTTTAGGTTTTAATAAGCTATTGGTCCCTCAGTTTCATGCTACTACAAATCGGGTGGTGTACCAGAACATCTGACTTGGTATCATTCTGGCTTTAGTAAATTTGGGATAAGATTTGTAGCCATTGACTGCTAAAAACAATTACTTTTAATCAATCGATGTCTTCAGTAATTTTGAATCATACCTTAAAGGTCACCGAAAGTGAATTACTTGGAATGTCATATGAAATCATCCACTAAAAAGTGACATCCTACAATATTTTGCAAATAATAATATACCCTAACAAAAAATCTCTCTAAGTCCAAAAAGGCTTCCAATGACCTTGAACACATCCAAGGTCATTGTGATATAACCAGTCCATATGAATGTCATAAGAGAGCATCCCTGACAATGTGAAAAGACTGCCCCATGTTGTTCCTGAGATATGCAAAGCATCCTATCCAGTCTGAAGGTTGCTTTGTAATTAGAATCTCCTGGGTGATATTTTGATACAACTTAATGTCTCTAAAATAATAATTTATCACCTGTTTATACTTTCAGAGGCATTGAAAAATATTGTTCTATGTATATATCAATTAAAACAATTAATTTTCAGACATCACAAAATCAACCTGTTTTAGGATGCATTTTGGAAAAATGACCCTAAAATGACATCTTCTTCACAAAACTATATTTGAGCCTTTATTATCTGTTCAGCACCTTCTAAGGATGTTTTCTAAACCATGAACTGGGTGGTGTATTACTTGCTTGGCTTTTATTATGCCTAAATCTAACATGTGTATTTCACAAATTGACCATTTTTATCAGTTTTTTAGGGATTTCGTCCAAAAATGAGGTAGTAAAGAAAAAATGACCAGCAGTTCAATATGTCCATTTAAACAAGCTATTTGTGAAGAACACCTATGCTAAGTTTCGATTTTGCTGAGGATCAACAACATGGAGTTCTGGGACAAATTACAAAAAACACCCTTATATGGCCAAAAACACATGAAATCACAAAAAAAGACATTTCGCACCACATATCACCACCACATCATGGCATGTCTAATAGTACAGGCAACAAGCTTTAAGATGAGCCCTGTTGTTTCTTTCTGCCTTGCCGGCACACTAAACTCCTTAAATAAGGCACTTTTTGGCCTTTGGCCGATCACCTATAGGTCGTGATTGAAGCTGACAGATGTTTAAACAAGAATCAGATATGGCCGGGGAATGTAAGGCGTAACTCATCTTTCAAAAGCTTTGGCCTTTTGGTTGGTTAGTTTCCATTTGATTCTATTTTTCACAAAACAGTGATGGAGACATTAGCACGCAGGTCACGTGAGTTGCCTGTCCAATGGGTGTGGTGTGTACTCACTAGAGCCACTGAGGCAGTGTATAAGAGCACACTGCAAAGATTTACTCTTCCATTACATTACCTGAAGAGCCAAGGATAAGATGCCAAGAGACGAAACTTTCTCACATTGTAACCTGTTTTAAAGGTGAGTAGACTATTCTTAACATGCAATGTCAACGTATGATTTGTCCTATGACCAAATATTGGTTGCTAAATTGAAATGGTAAAATGACAAGATTCTAAGATATTCACTATCACAGCGTGAGTCAAAACCATTTTGAAAGTTATGCACAATGGTAAACATGGTGCTGCCTACAACTACATGTAACTAAGCAATAACACATATTGACACTGGCTTCCAATTGTCTGCCCGGGTTGAAATAAACAGTTGTGAATTATCAAGCGCCTTCAATAGGTACACACTCCGATATGTTCAGTGTAGTATTTGTTTTATATTTTGAAACCAAGCTGCTTCTGCGATAAATGAATGATACACAAAACTATGTATACTTTTCATAATACTGTATAAAGCATTACGTTTGGAGGACCACAAGAGTGCGGGCAAGATTGCAACGTTTACCAAAAGTCAGCAATCTAGAAATTATATAGGGCACTCCCAAGGCCATAAAGAAACTTCCTTTATAGTAACTCATTCCTGTCTGGAGTAGACAGATGATCTGACAACTCGATCAAATCATAACTCATAACATAGAGTATATTTCTTAAAAATAGAAAAGGGAATGCTTATTCCCAATGGCAATTACAATCATCAGTCAAATAGTTATCAAAATACTGCTTTGCTGTCAATATATTTCGATTTACGTCAGATTATTTGTAAGTTTCGCTGTGAAAGGGTTATTATTGTACGTCTACAGGCGTCACCTTAAGCTCACAACTCTGCGATACGGTACAATGGTTTTTATACATAAACTACATCACGTACAAGTTATCTGTACTTCAATGGATGACACACACTATCCGTGAAACTGTTTTCTTTATATTCCATCGATATCTGCATCATTTTTTCACATATTGATGTAAATATTTCGTACATGTGCACATGTTGCCTGATAGTATGAGTTGACGAATACGTAATTCCAAAGTCCTTTATAACAAATATACGCTCTTTTGCACACCTAGGCTACCCAACTTTAAAGTACTGATGTGATATTTACCTACGTATGCTAGTAGAGGTTTCATGTTTCTGTTTCTAAGGTTATAGCAATAGTGGGAAATTGTGTACACGTACCTAAGCATTCGTTAATTCTAGTTTGATGCGATATGGACTGGTGTTAAATAAAATTACTCAGCAAGGATCATAACATCAAAATGCTTAAATATGTTCTACTTATAGTATCCCGCCCATTATTCAACGAGTATCTTAAACATCCTAGATGGCAAGTATGCATCTAAAGCTACGGTCAATAAATGTGTGTATATATATATATATATATATATATATATATATATATATATATATATATATATATATATATATATATATATATATATATATATGTATATATGTATATATATGTATGTATGTATGTATGTATGTTTGTATGTATATATATTACATATATTGATACCATCATTTATCTATTTATCAAATATCTCCACATATCCCATGTGTCCTGAGAGATTGTCGGAACACCACGTCTAAACATATACAATTTCAATTCTCCGACTGAACAGGACAGAGATCAGTTCCAATACGCATTCTATATCGTTTTGGACCAGCATACACTTTTATTCAAAGGTTTATTCACGACTACGTATTCTGATAAGAATCACACTCTATCACGCATTTTAAGAGAGTTTGGCTCATAAGTTTCCTCATACTAGGGGAATGGGACCAGGAACAATACTTACTAGCTGAAATATAAATCTTGCTAGCATGTTTGACTATCTATATATACCTAAATACAGATATTGACATAGTTCCCAATACCGTTTTGAGACACAATGTCACCATGTCCAACAAAACTTGACATGGAATGATCCTCCTATCCGAGATCAATCAGATCACGGAGCCGTCCTACAGCCTCTGATGAGAATCCCTGAGATTCGAAACCGTTTATTTTATGAGCATTCACCAAAATCCTGGATCTTACAGTTCTGGATGAAAACTTCAGCTTTAAATATGCACTGAACGCTAAAAGAGCATTCAATAGAAAATGGCGATTATCTTCTCGCGATGAAGCGTTTCACTGAATTGACCCAAATCTGTCTGCTTTCCCCATCAAATCAAAATGGCTCTCGCTTTATCAATGCTGCCTTCGAGACATTCTAACACGATAAAAAGGCATGCTTGAACGACTGATTTAAAATATACGACTTATTGAAATCAACTGATATTCTCATAAGAGGCAGAAAGGCTGATAAAGCTCTGAACCATGATAGCCTAAATGTCATAGAAAATGTTTCTTATACATTGTGTTCCACCATTCACCGTTTTCTACCTGAGTTTTAATGATATTTATTTAAAATATGCTGTTTTCTTTGGCTATATACATTTTAAACAAAATTTCATATTCTCTTGATATAGTATTTTCTTATCATTTTATATTTGGGTCAAGGTAGAGTAAGGTGCAGATGGACAATTGTTGATAGAACATGTGCTATTAGACAGGTACATTACAATAGCTGGAGGGAGCCCTGGTACTCAAGATTTTAGTGTGGTTTCTCAAGTTGATTATCTTTTTGATGTTTAACTCTTTGATACTTTCACTTTCATCGGAGATAAACCAAATACAAGTTATTGCAGGGAAGTTTAAAAATACACATCCATGTTACAGTCCTCCCTGACTCTACTTACCCTTATCTTTAAAACCTTAGTTTTTATGTAACAAGGATATAGAAAGATGAATCATATAACGTGTAGGTCTTGATTGAAGATGACAGGTCTTTAAACAAGAATCAGATATGGCAGGGAATGTAAGGCGTAACTCATCTTTCAAGTACATGTTGCCGTTTGGTTGGTTAGTCCCCATTATGTTCTATTTTCAAAAAACAGAATTGGAGACATCAGCACGCAAGTCACGTGATTTGCCTGTCCAATGGGTGTGGTGTGTATTTACTAGAGCCACTGAGGCATTTTATGAGAGCACATTGCAATGATTTACTCTTCCATTACATTACCTGAACAGCCAAGGATAGGATGCCAAAGAGAAGACACTTTCTCACACTGTAACTTCATCTGAAAAGTGAGTAGACTATTCATTATATGCAATGTCAACATATGATTATTTATATGACCAAATATTGGTCGCAAAATTAAAATAGTAGAATGATTAGATTTTTCAGTATCATAAGTCGAGTCAAAACCACTTTAGAGTTATGCTCAACAGAAAAACATCGCGGTGTCTTGATTAAAACCTGGTATAACCAAGCTTTTCCCCATTGTCACCATACATTTATAGACAGAGGTCTGCGCTAGAAGCTTTATCGTATCATCAGACCCCGCTAAAATAAACAATTTGGAGTTCAACTGACATTAAACATACTAACACAATTATAAATAACAATATAAATGTACTTAAACATCTTCCCAAATCATCCACATTTCTCCTTGCTTGGGTGTTGTTCTAGGTATCTAGCTTGAATTGGTCTCTGTTGTGTTTGGTACAGTAGGGGTGACGAACAAATGTAACGTATCTCTGTGTAAGGACTGCATGAGAATGACCTTTTAGGACTGTCATTGACATCCATTATTGTTCGATTCGATCATTGACATTTTATTTTTCGATTCCGATTATTTCGATTCGATTTTGAAGAACTGCACTAATATAATATTTTCACATGTTCCACACTATTTTTGTGGCTAGGATCCTAAGATTCTCACATTGCAAAGACAATGAAGGTCCTCTCAACACTTTTTGATTGAATACTTGAGTTTCTCTTCAAAATTCTTATTAGCGTTGGCTAAAAATGGCGTAAAAGGCTGAAAAAATGTGTTTCGATTAATTGACATAACAATTAACATAACATTTTTTTTCGATTTATTGGAAAAATGATTTCTATCGATCGATACTTGTCATATCAATGACAGTCCTACACAAAAGGGTACCTTTGCGTTGCTAAGTTAACCAATGACAGGCACTGTATTGTTTTCCCCCCACCCCCATACCAAACAATACTCACAGAAAAATAGGGGGGTACCTTAAATGTTCCCAATAAAGCAATTGTACCATAAAAACACCCTCAACAATACCCCTTCATACCAAATAGTAGCCCCGGAGAGCACTAGAAACCTGCACTGACTGCCCACATAGGCTGCCCAGGGTAATAGGGATGATAGGGTTAAGAAGTAAAAGCTTGTTCCATAATAAAACATCTTTTGCTTTCAAGGCCAATTAACTGAACTTAACCTGCCGGGATCGGGATATCACAGGTAGGTCGTGATTAAAGATGAGATATTAAAACAAGAATCACACATGGACAAACATTTAAGGCGTAACTCATCTTTCAAGCACCTTTTGCCTTTTGTTTGGTTAGTTTCCATTCGATTCTATTTTTTTTCACAAAACAGTAATGGCAACATTAGAACCAGGTCACGTGAGCTGCCTGTCCAATGGTTGTTCTGTGTATTAACTAAGGCCACTGAGGCATTGCATAAGAACACGCTGCAAAGATTTACTCTTCCATTACATTACCTGAACAGCCAAGGATAGGATACCAAATAGACGACACTTTCCCACACTGTAGCCTCTTCTGAAAAAAAGTGAGTAGACTATTCATTAGGGACATTGTCAACGTATAATCATTTCTATGACCAAATATTGGTCGTAAAATTGAAATGGTAAAACGAATCCATTTTAAGTTATTCAGTATCACAGCGCGAGTCAAAACCATCTGGAAGTTATGCACAGCGTTAAATGTGGTGCTGTCTAAAACTAGCTGAGCAATAACAAATATTACACTGAATTATCAAGGGTCTTCAATAGGTACACACCTCAAAATGCCCAGTGTAGTTCTTGTTTTATATTTTGAAACCAAGCTGCTTCTGCAATAAATGAATGATACACAAACTACGTATACTATTCGTAAAACTGTATAAAGCTTTACATATTGAAGATCACAAGAGTGCGAGTAAGATTGAAACATTTAGCGAAAATCAGCGATCTGTGAATTATATATGGCACCCCCAAGGCCATAAAGAAACTTGCTTTATGATAACCCATTACTGTCTGGAGTAGACAGACGATCTGACAACTCGATCAGAACATAACTCATCACATAGAGTATATCTTCTAAAAATAGAAAAGGGAATGCTTATTCCCAATGGCAATTATAATCATCAGTCAAATAGCTATCAAAATACTGCTTTGCTGTCAAGATATTTCGATTTACGTCAGAGTATTTGTAAGTTTCGTTGTGAATGGGTTATTATTTTACGTCTACAGGCGTCACCTTAAGCTGACACGTCTGTAATACGGTACAATGGTTTTAATGCGTGAACTACATCACGTACAAGTTAACTGTACTTCAATGGATGACAAACGTTTTCCAGGGAACTGTTGTCATATTTTCCATGGATATTTGCATAATTCTTTCACAAAATGATGGAAATATTTCGTTCATGTGCACATGTTGCCGGATAGCATGAGTTGACGCAAATACGAAATTCAAAAGTCCTTTATAACATTGATACGCTCCTTTCCACAATTAGGCTAACCTGCTTTATAATACTGTTGGAATATTTACCTACGTATGCTAGTAGACGTTACGTGTTTCTGTTTCAAAGGTTATAGCATAGTAGGAAATTATGTACACGTACCTAGGCATTCGTTAATTCTAGTTTGATGTGATATGGACTGGTGGTAAACATAAATATACAGCAAGGATCTTGACGAGTTGACGAATACGAAATTCCAAAGTCCTTTATAACAAAGACACGCTTCTTTGCACACCTAGGTTACCCACCTTTTATGGTACTGTTGTGATATTTACCTACGTAAAATAGAGGTTTCATGTTTCTGTTTCTAAGGTTATATCAATAGTAGGAAATTGTGTACACGTAATTTGAGTACGCAGTGGAGGAAACCTGAGTACCCGGCGAAAACCACCGCCTAACCCAAAGTCACTGGCTACTTTTTAACATACCAAATTTAGATATATTCTTATATATATGTGTACATATATATATATATATATATATATATATATATATATATATATATATATATATATATATATATATATATATATATATATATATATATATATATATACATATATATATATATATATATATATATATATATATATATATATATATATATATATATATATATATATATATATATATATATATATATATATATATATATATATGTATACATATATATATATATATATATATATATATATATATATATATATATATATATATATATATATATATATATATATATATATATATATATATATATATATATATATATATATATATATATATACACACACACACTGGGCCAGAGTGCCTCAAAAATGGACACTTATCAATATGTCTAAGATGCCATAACGATTTCTTGTGGGTGTGTGTTCTTGCCCCATTTAACTTTTTCAAGAATGCCTTTTTCCAAAAGTATATTAACTTGAGTATTGATAAGGCAATGCTATCATTTTGGAATTTTGATTTTCTCTTCCTAAATGCCTGAAATATATATATATATATATATATATATATATATATATATATATATATATATATATATATATATATATATATATATATATATATATATATATATGTATATATATATATATATATATATATATACATATATACACATATATATATATATATATATATATATATATATATATATATATATATATATATATATATATATATATATATATATATATATATATATATGTATATATATATATATATATATATATATATATATATATATATATATTCATGCAATGATTCTGGGGAAATCCTGGTCTTGATAGTATAAAAAAGGTTAATTTCTCATAGATACAAAGCATGTGATTTGGATAAATACCTTTCCAGATATAAGAAATCTTTATTGGTTTTTTGAATTTCTCTTGTTCATTCAATTGTACATAGATTTATGCCATCTTTGTCTAAGATTCTTGTTTTCTTGTGGTATAGTGGAAATACTTTTCTAAGTAGTATGTTCTTTACCTCATTTTTGATATGAGTTATAGGTTGTTTTTCTGCCTTGAAAAAGTCGTTTCACTGAATTGACCCAAATCTGTCTGCTTTCCGCATCGAATAAAAATGGCTCTCGCTTTATCAAAGCTGCCTCTAGACATGCTTGAATGATTGACTTTAAGTGTACGACTTGTTGAATCCAACAGCTATTCTAAGAGGAGGAAGAGTGGCTGATAGCAGTAGGACATGAGTCGACACTGGTTGTTACCATGTAGTGTAATACTATGTGTTGAGTATATTGTGAACACGATAAATGATGACCTTTTATTCATAGTAACGACAGCTAATATCTTCCAGAAATCTCAATTCTAGGTTTTTGGCCAATTGTTCACATGGGATTAATGATTGCTATTCTGCCTTTAGTATCAATATGTTTAATATTCAGATAATGCCTTTTTGTCTTTGTTTAAGACATTATCTATACAGGAGCCAAGTGATCTATCAATGTCGTTAATGTGTTTTTTCCTCAACTGACACATCCTAGTATTTCCATGTTCATTCTAGGTAATCCCCGGTATTGTAATTGTAAGAAATCAGATTGAACACTATATATATCCATATCTTTAAAGAGGATGTTGTGCAGCATCTCAGATCGTCATCATTGCTTTGAAGTGAAGTTTTACATTGGTTTGCATTGCTAAAGCTCAAACCTTTGAGCCATAATAGCCTAAATGTCATAGAGCTAGAGAATGGTCTTATATAAAGTGTGTAGCATCATTCAACCTCATTTACCTGAGTGGCAATGATAACTTTTTGAAATTTGCTATTTTCTTCTGCTATATAAATTGTTAACAGCCATTTGTATTCCCCTGACGAATATTTCCTTATTATTTCACCTTTGTGCAAGGTAGGTTTTAGTGCAGATGGATAATCGTTGATGGTACTATTGATTTTAGACAGATACCTTACCATAACTGGCGGACTACCTGTCATTCAAAGGTTTAGTGTTGTTTCTCGAGATGATTATCTTTTTGATGCTTAATTCTGTGATACTTTCACTTCCATTGTCGAGTAACCAAATACCTCATGCTTCAAGGTTATAAAAGGCAAGTCTATTATACCTCAACCAGATCAATGGCATTACTCTACTTACCCAAAATCTGCATAACCTTAGTTTTCACAACCTACAGATGTATCACCTTTCCTTTTTATCCTTTTCTCAATCTCTGCCATTGCATAAATTAGCTCTGCATTCCGCTCTACGTATCTGCCAGAGATGAAATTTGCCTGACGGTCATTGGCTACAGTTAACTGGGATATATTCTTAAATGCCCTACATCGATTTGAAACAAGGATTTATATAGCCATTTGGTAATGGGTCTCAAGTTCTTTAAAGCATGCGTACTTCTACATATAAAGCTTTTCTAAACGAGCCTAGGAATGCACTGTGAATCTAAGGTGAAATATCTTGCAGAAAACCCTCGACCAATTTATTTGTGAACCCATTTGGCAAAGGGCTTTTACATATGATAATATGAATCTCTATTACACCTACATATATACCTTCCTCTAGCACATTTTCTTCATCCCTAAAGATATGGATATACTTAAGAGTATGATAATATATACTTCTGTGTCTAATATAGATGCATTAAGTTTGCTTTCAAATTCTTTTGTTCTGGTACGGATAGTAGTAGACATGGAGTCCCCAGTTACCCTTAGGTCAAATTTTCTTTTAATTGTCATGTTTTTAAGGGCCAGAAATACATAAGTTCTGATATTACTGTTCATAGATTCAGATCAATTACCAGAAATATTATGGACATCACCCTTAGAATTAATTGATATTTCTATAAAGTCTCTCTGGTATTAATATATGTCATATCATTATATTAGGCGAAAGATGGGTTCTCGTACATCAAAGTTTGAACAACAGCACAAGGAAAATGTCTGCAAGGTCAAGAACATCATGGTGAATGACAAATACCTTGCTGATACGCTACACAAAAGGGCACAACAACAGGTAAGCCACCAGACAATATAAAGAACAATGCACACGTGCAAGTATATACACACATATACATACATACATACATTCATACGTACGTACGTACATACATAGATACATACATACATTTATATCATGTACGTAAGTGCATACGTACATACATATATACATAAATACATATATATATATATATATATATATATATATATATATATCTATATATATATATATATATATATATATATATATATATATATATATATATATATATATATAGATATATAGATATATAGATATATAGATACATATATATATATAGATATATATATAGATATATACATATATATATATATATATATGTATATATATATATATATATATATATATATATATATATATATATATATAGATACAAATATAATTGTGTGTGTGTATTTATGTATGTATATATATACATATATAAATATATATATATATATATATATATATATATACATATATATATATATATATATATATATATATATATATATATATATATATATATATATATATATATATAAATATATATATATATATATATATATATATATATATATATATATATATATATATATGTATATATATATATATATATATATATATATGTATATATATATATATATATATATATGTATATATATATATATATATATATATATATATATGTATATATATATATATATATATATATATATATATATATATATGTATATATATACAAATATTTAATATTTTTTACTCTTTAACACTTTAGATTTTAATGAGCTATTATCTGGGCATGTATAAAATAGGCTTCACTTTTACTTTATTCTTCGTTGACCCTTGTTATCATAGCAGCCCTTATTTTCAGGATGCTCCACCTTGCAGCCAGGTGAGATGTAAGGCCTCCATGATGAACCCGCTGGAACATTCTCCACGTAAGCTCAAGAGAACGAAAAAAGAATTACTCTCTGACGCACGAGACTTCCTGCACGAGTTTTACACCACGAAAAAGTACGATGCCCTTCTTTACTTATACTTAGTACACGTACGATATTGTACTGTGCTTCAATTCGAATATAAACTGCACATCGGAATAAATATGACTACTACTATAAGCATACATATGTTAAATTTTTCTTTTGAAAAATGGATTATGATTTTGGCGCATTTAATCCATTTATCAGAACATGAAATACATTTCTAATTCTCAGAGTTCAGAACCAGTTTTGGGAATGAACGAATGCTTGTGGCTTAGTTTGCACAAATAGGAAATGTGGAAAAAGTAATAGTTTACTTTAACTTTGCATACATCACGAACTGTTTGTTTAGAACTTCCTTGATCGCATTACTAGGCAGAAATTGGATACTTTTTTCGTGACAGTTACGCTAGTGCACCGTCACAGTCAATGGTTTTTATTCTAGCAAAATAACGCTAGCGGTAGCGCTAGTAAAATGGTGAATGCTGCACCAAATAAAGATCCTTCTTAAAATGACAGTCACGTTCATGAATAACCTGGAGAACGCCTTCATCGAATGGTGTCTTTTATCACTGAAAAGAGGGGTCAGTAGTTCCATAATAGACTGCCTGTAAAACGGCGACCGCTGAAATGGATGTATGGGTAATAACATAGCGGACATTCAACTTTAAGCCCACTACAAGTTCGATATTCATAATCAGTTTCGTGATCTCAACAATTGGCCCATGGACACATCTTATTGAATATTGAATTGGCAGGTACAGCAGAGTTACTGTCGTTGAAGGACTTAAGGCTATCAATTCTTATATCAGTTGCAATTTTGTATTCACTGGGGGAATTCAGTGCTTAAAAGGGTTAACAAATAAAAATACTTCTTCCATGAAACTGTTCATTTCAAAACCTACAGGTTTCTGAGTGACAGGGGTAATGGTGTAATGAAACCTCTATAAAAAACCTTAGTCATGTCGTGCTAACAAGCTAGTCTGGAAAGCTACGTCTTGGTTTACTTCCAAAGTCATCTAACAAGAGTTATTTGACTTTGATTTAATATAATTTAATTTGATTTATACTAGGATATAATATTGAACTGCATTAAATAAATTGTTTTGGGGTTATTGAGTGAAAAGTGTCATGTATTTACATAAATAAATACATATATATATTTACGTGTATATGTATATCTATCTATCTATCTATCTATCTATCTATCTATATCTATCTATCTATCTATCTATCTATGTATGTATGTATCTATCTATCTATCTATCTATCTATCTATCTATATCTATATATATATATATATATATATATATATATATATATATATATATATATATATATATATATATATATATATATATTTATATATATATATATATATATATATATATATATATATATATATATATACATATATATATATATATATATATATATATATATATATATATATATATATATATATATATATATATATTTACATTTATTTATTTATTGTCGATTCAAATGTTCAAAGTGCCGTTCACACACTGTTTCAGAAGAGAGGAGGGAGGATACGAGCAGAGGTTGAAAGCCGTGGAGGCAGCCATCAGACAGCGGGGGGAGTATGAACTGACGACGGAAGAGCTGACATTCGGAGCCAGAACAGCGTGGCGGAATGCAGCCAGGTGCATAGGCAGGAAAAACTGGAACTTGCTAGAGGTGAGTCAGGCTTTATAAATAACGTATGTTTCCGGCAAATGGTCGTCACGCCAACAGTAAAACACGTAATGCGATCTCTCTCTCTCTCTCTCTCTCTCTCTCTCTCTCTCTCTCTCTCTCTCTCTCTCTCTCTCTCTCTCTCTCTCTCTCTCTCTCTCTCTCTCTCTCTCTCTCTCTCTCTCTCTATATATATATATATATATATATATATATATATATATATATGCGTGCACTTGTATATATTTACGCATTTTATGTATATGTATATACATATTTGTTTTGATTATCAGTTTGCCTTATATTAGCATTATCATGATAGTGAGTAAACATTGGTCAATAAATTCGTTTGGTACATAGATTATTTCAAAAATATAGAAACTTGGCATCACGTTGCAGAGGCAAAATTGAATATAGAATATACTCTTACAAATCTGTATTATCTTTTGAAATACCAGGTGTTTGATCGACGTCACGTGACGACAGCTGAGGGGATGTTTGCCTGTATCTGTGAACACATCAACTGGTCAAATAATGATGGAGCTATCAGGTACAGTATATACATTTAATTCCTGCACCAGTCGACCGGACGTCTGACAGTGTTTGGTTGAACAAAAAATAAGTCAAGCACATCATGAACCAAGTATCTTGCGAATCAAACCTGCATTCAGTTGTGAGGTTCTCCATGCGCAGAAAACTGGGTGGCAATCAGGCGTGCGGTCGTCTATTCTGCCCGGGCTGCCTACATGTTTAGTGCAGGAATTAAATGTCGGCACTTTACAAGCGAATGTCTGTACAATAATATGCCCTAGAAAGAGGACCTAAGCGCCCTAAAGTCGATGGAGGTTCGTTTTTTGTCACCTTTCTGCCATATTGAGTCGTGACTAAGTCAGGTGTAACTGGTGGACAAAACCGAAATAACTGGCGATAAAACCGCATAACACCAAGTCATTGGCAGCTTTCTTACATACCCCAGACGGGCTTCGGACCCTAGCAGTGGTGAGAGACAGCTAGAAGTCAGTGGCGACACCTTAGACCACACGGCCATCAGGGCAATGAGCGTTGAATTTGTTTGAAATATAATTTCACTAAACAATTAAAGTATTCTAACCAAACTCACTTTAGTTCTGAATTTCACAGTTTTCTCCCAAAAACATAAA
>OZ012695.1:26073691-26113465 GCA_963942565.1 Maea johnstoni | reverse complement strand
AAAAAATGAAAAAAACTTTTTCTACGACTGTCTATTGGGGAAGATAAATAAAACTATTTTTTCCCAACCACTCCAGGGGGAGGGTGAATAAAACCTTGTTTTTTGAGCTCTTTATTTTTTATGATGATCCATTTTAGCACCAGCCAAACGAATATGAAATATATACTCGAAAATTAATGAAAAAAGGGGATAAGTATCTAGGTTATGGGTAGGCTAGGTTAGGCTTAACACATTTTTCATAAAACAAATAATAATGATCAGAAGGGTTTCATTGATGGTAGATTTATAAGGGAAACTGCTAGGCGTACTTATGATATATTACGGGAATGTGAATTTCTTAATATTGATAGCTTAATATTAATGGCTAAACAGCAGAATTAAAGAAATTGAACAACTAATTGTGATTTGGACTCCCAGAAGTTTAACTTTGCATGGTAGGATCACTGTGATAAAGAGCTTACATGTACTAATTCTAAAGATTACCCACATCCTGCCGTCTCTCCCAACACCCAACAAATCATGCTTAGATGAAATTGAAGGTTTATTAAGGAGTTTAACATGGGGTAATAGGCATCCTAAGTTTAGGGTTGACATTTTGGAATTGAAACAAACAGGCGAGTTAGGTTATCCAAAGCTAGCAGCTTTCAATAATGTCCTGAAATATCTTGGGCTAAGAGAATATACACTAAGACTGGAGAATATTTCCTATCAAATACGGTCTTGATAAAATCTTCATTTACAGGAGCCATGTTATGCCAAAGACATTATAAACATTAAGAAAGGGCTCTTTATGACAAATATACTCCACAATCTATAAGCGATCTAATAATTGAATCAGTTTGGTATAACAACAATATTAATATAGAATATATAAAGCAATTACCCGGGAATGGTGTCAGACATATAAGAGATTTCTTTGTCCCTAAGTTAAAAATCATTTCAAGACAAGATCTTATAACAAAAGTTCGTGTTAAGTGTGATATCTTATTGGTTGAAACAGAAATATTTGGAATCCAAAACTTTTTGTTGAACTCAAAGAAGAAACCAGTGGCAATGGGACCTCACTTACCTTTGATACTTACTTTGATGAAATGTTCCAATACAAGTTGCAGGAACCTATCTGACAGAATATATAAATGGGTAACTAACTAGTATTCACAATAAGTGGACCATGAAGTTGAACTCTTCACCTAATAGTTATTAACATGTAGGGCGTGATTGAAGACGAGGTATCCAAACAAGATTCAGGTATGGGCGAGAATGTAAGGCGTAACTCATATTTCAAGTACCCTTTTCCTTTAGGTTGTTTAGTTTACATTAGGTTCTATTCTCCGCAAAACAGAAATGGAAACATTAGCACGCAGGTCACGTGAGTTGCCTGTCCAATGGGTGTTGTGTGTATTCACTATGCCTACTGAGGCATTGCATAATAACACACTGCAAAGAGTTACTCTTCCATTACATTACTTGAACAGCCAGCCAAGGATAGGATGACAAGGAAACAACACTTTCTTACATATCTTCTAAAAAGTGAGTAGAATATTCATTACAGGCAATGTCAACACATGATTATTCCTATGACCAAATATTGGATGTAAGTCTGATATGGTAAAATGATTCGATTTTAAGATATTCAGTATTCAATCATTTGAGAGTTATGAGCAACAGTAAGCATCGTGCTGCCTAGAAAAGACTAAGCAATTACAAATATATACATGGGCTTCCAATTTCTTACCCGGTTGAATTTAAAACAGTCGAGAATTATCAAGGGCTTTTATTAGTTGCACAATTCGAGATATCCTGGTTTGTACTTGTGTTATGTCTTTGAAACCAAGCTGTTTCTGTGATTAATGACACAAGCTATATATACTATCCGTAAGGCTGCATAAAGCATTTCGTATTGATGGCAACAAGAGTGTGAGCAAGATTTGCAACGTTTAGTGAAAATCAGCGATCTATGAATTATATAGGGCACCCCCAAGGCCACACAGAAACTTCTTTTATAATAACCCATTCCTCACCGGAATCAGCAGATGATCTGATAGCTTAGAACATTACTCATAGAATAGAGGATATTTCAAGAAATGTTTGTAAGGGAATACTTAGTCCAACGGCAACTGTGATCATCAGTCAAATATTCATCAAAATACTGCTATTTCCATTTGCGGCAGGTTATTTGTATTAAGTTCCGTTGTAAATGAGTTATATTTACAGGCGTCACCTTAAGCTCACATCTCGGCGATACGGTACAGTGGTTTTAATGCGTGAACTACACCATG
The DNA here is from genome assembly GCA_963942565.1 of Maea johnstoni. Classification (NCBI taxonomy): domain Eukaryota; kingdom Metazoa; phylum Annelida; class Polychaeta; order Spionida; family Magelonidae; genus Maea; species Maea johnstoni. The sequence goes on along the minus strand of OZ012695.1, from coordinate 26,111,186 downwards.
TATAAGTCAACTGTACTTCAATGAATGACAAACTTTAACCAATAAACTGTATTAAACGAATGATTGCATTTTTTCATATTTTGTTGGAAATGTTTCTTTCATGAAGAACAATATCTTAATTTTGGGCACTTATCACCGAATGATATGAGTTGACAAAGACGAAATTCCAAAGTCCTTTATAACAATGATATGCTCCATTGCACACCTGGGTCACCCACCTTTATGGTGCTGTCCTGAGATTTACCTACTTATGCTAGTACAGGTGTTATGTTTCTCTGGCTAAGGTCACAGAAATAGTGGGATAATGGTGTACACCTCCCTAGGTATTCATTAATTCTGCTTTGATGTGGTATGGACTGGAGGTAGAGAGAATTACTGAGCATAGATTGTAACATCTAAATACTTAAACTTGTTTAGTCGTTACGTTTTCCGACAAATATTTTAAGATCTATAATGCCATATTTATATCATCCCGTATCTTATTTAACTAGTATTTTAAGCATCCTGAATGGTAAATAGGCATTAAACCTACAGTCATCCCATTGCTCCTAATTCCAATGTAAAGGGAGCATGTTTAAGTCAATATATTCTTTATTGCCTGCAGACATGCTACAAAAGGTATATATAATAAATCAATCATAGGAAACATAACATAATTGAACGCGAGAATATATCACGGAAACATTGTTAAAAATAAAGGAAATACCAAAAAATGAGAACTATTATTGTACACTAAACGGAAAACACCAGAAGGATGATTTCTCGTCGACAAAAAAATTATACTTTCTTACGCGTTCGGTTACCAGGAGATCTGTCCTGTGGGTGCGCTATACAATTATCCGATACCCTTTCTCAATTTAATCTTACGCTGGTACATAATATGTATGTGCCTGCCTACAAGAATATTCCCATTTGCTCTGCTTATTTGTAGTAGTCATACTTTCTTACGATAGTTAAGTGTGATGTCAGTGTATGGTGACACAAATTACTTAGTATACCGCGAAATCAGGGAACTATTTTTGGCTTGACCGTATATAGATTTAAAAGTCAAATGTATCACTCTCGCAAACCATACTGCTTTTCAGCATATAATCCAAATGAAAAATAACTGAAATACCCATATAAAACAAGTAATCCTAATCAATGCTTCATCATGCTTAAATGACTGATTTGAATTAAAAGAGTTGTTGAAACCAATTGATATACTCAGATGAAGCAGCAAGGCTGATGCACCAGTTCTAAAAGATCTTCACTGGCAGCCCATCAGGAAAAGGATTGAGTTCAAGTTTCTGCTTTTGAATTTCAAATGCATGCAAGAATGTGCCCCTCTATACCTGAGAGAACTGTTAGTCAAACCAGCCATTACATTGACTTTAAGAGATCAAACACTAAGAACTTATTACATATACCACATACTATTCGGAAAAGGTTTGGTCGCAGAGCATTCTGTGCCCATACACCACCACGCCTTTGGAATGAGCTCCCTGATAACATCAAGGCTGCTGATAGTGTGCAAGACTTGAAAATACAGCTAAAAACATTGCTATTTTGAAAGGAGTTTATTTGACTATATGGACTATGCACATCTGTCCAATGAATATTCCTTAACGTGCTTTTGAACAATATAAGTGAAAAGGACGCTATATCAAATATCAATTTCTATTATCATTATTACAGGACACGAGCTGACACTTGTTATTGCCATTTAGTGCAATATTCTGTGTGGCCTGTATTGTGTACACAATCAAATATGACTTTTAATTCTGAGTAGCGACAGCTTATATCATCTAGAAATTCTTTTCTTGTTTTTCTCAATTGTTTCACACATAATGAATGATAGCTATTTTACTTTTATTGTGTATGTTATATACAGAACTGTGACTGCCTTGTTGTTTCTGTTTGGGACATGATGTCTATAGGAGCTAAGTGGTATATCAATGTCGTAATTATTTTCTCAACAGACCTCAAATATCGGTATTTGCATCTTTATTCGAGGTAATTGCTTGAATTCTAAGAATTTCAAATCAGATTTAAGTATCATATTTCCATATCGTTTTAGTAGATGTTAATTGGGTAGCATCTCACATCTTTAATATTTCTTTGGAATAAAGTTTTACATTGCTTTGCATTGCTAAATCTAAAACTTCTAAACCATGGTAGCCTATATTACCATAGCTGTGATTTTACATACAGTTTGTAGCATCATCCACCCTCATCTACATGCTTTTCAGTGATATCTTTCCGAAATTTGCTGCTTTCTTCTGTATATAAATTGTTAACAACAGATGTTATTCTCTTGATAGAACATTTTCTTATTATTCTATCTTTGGGGCAGGGTCGAGCCAGGTGCAGATGGATAATTGTTGATGAAACTAGTGAATTTAGACAAGTACCTTAGCATAGCTGGTCAGGGCCCTGCCATGCACATAGTTATAAAGTTGTTTCCCTTTATTATGCTTAATTCCGTGAAAGCTTCACTTCCATTGTCGATAGACCAAATACCCTAGGCTTCAAAGTTATATACCAGGCTAAAATAGCCATCCCTGATCAAGGTCCTGACTCGACTCACCCCAATCTGTATATCTTCAGTTTTTACCACATGTTGTGAAACTACCATTCCATCATACCAAATAACAATATGATTTGACAAAATACCACCTATCCCTTTTATTCTTAATCTCAAACTCTGCCATTGCATACGTTAGCCTGGTACTCTCTTCTATGCATCTGCCTGAGATGAAACATGACTGATTTCTATTGCCTAGTTAACTGGGATATATTCTTAAATGCACTGCATTGGTTTGAAAAGAAAAGTATTCATATAGCCACTGTGTAATGTTATGGCTCTCAACTTCTTTAAATCCTGCAAATTTCTCCACTTTTATGCATACCGAATGAATGTACCTCGTAAGATAGTATAGTATGAAGCTGTTGCAAATAAAGCTAGGAAGGCCCTGTGAATCGAAGGTGAAAGATTGTGCAGGAAAACTTCGAGCAATGTATTTGGCCAAGGGCTTATTTCTTTTTACTTTTTACTTTTGATGATAGAAATCTGTACTACATCCATAACTATATCTTCGTTTAGCACATTTTTTCATCTTATTAAGCACAATTACACCATGAATAGGACATAAACCCAAATAGTTTCTTATTGTATTCTCTACTTACATGTACACCCAAGTTCCCACCACTGCCAACCTTCATACAAGAAGAATATTGCTGTTTAAGAAATTAATAGGATTAAGAAAAAAAATACAAGACATTTTGAAACAGCAAAATATATATATTTGGAACAAACAGATGCCTCAACTTCCTTATATATTGTATATTCATGGCCTAGGTACAAAAATTAATAAGAATGTATAGTTCAGTACTATTAAATCAGGGAACAGTATTTAAAAACAGGTCTTGGAAAATCATTTCTGCAATTTTAAGTTGCTACTTAGAAGAACGGTACACAACAAATTGCTTTTAAAACTCCAAACTGTCCTTTCAGCGAAACAGAAACAGAAACAATTGAACATATTTGTAATGGGGTTAGGATGATTTATGATGCCAATTTCAAAATATCAGATATTGAAAAAAAATCTTTGGAGAAAATAACAATAGTCCAGCTAAACAATTAATGATTTAGAGTGTTAAAGATGTAATATATTGAAAAGGGAGAACAGGAAAAAGAATGACTCGAAGAGGCTTAAAAGGTGTTGTCAGAAAAAAAATCTAAATATAAGAAGATTACATGAAATTATGATCAGAAACGGAGACACTTTTGACCTGGCTGGAACACCTTTTTAATTGACCTTTTCTTTTTAAATTTCAAATTGCACACATACGTAAAAGGATTTTTATTTCTCCGTAGTCACAAAATAATAAGCGATAACAAATAAGAATATGTATGTCTTTTAACAACAAAACAACATAAGCATGGTCCAAATGATAAGAACCTTAGGCGAATAGTTGGAAATCACCACCTTGTTGTACAGTTTGAGAGTATTTTGCTTTGTAATATTACAAATAGATCAATGGGGATTGTACAGATCAATAATAGCTTTTTTCATAGAAGACACCAGCTATGTTGGTATTGTTGACTTCTCAAAGGTCAGTTGAAAAGATGTTCCATGTCTGGTCAAAGCTGTCCCCCTTCCTGAGCAGTGCTTCTTGAAATCTTTTTAATTTAGATTTCTTTGTAAACATCTTTTTAAATCATTTTAGAGCCTGTTTTCCTTTTATGGTATATTGCATCTCTTACGCTTAAAATAATTACTTGTTTAACCTGATCGTTGTCAATGTCTCGAATAATTTTCTCAATATCAGCTATTTTAAAGTGTGAATCATAAATCAGCCTAACCCAATTTTCTGTATGCGTGTTCAATTGATTCTACTATGTGATTGCAAAAAGGGCAGTTTGGGGTTTCAGATATTCCCATTTTGAAGAGAAGTTTATTATGAACTGTTCGTCTACAAAGAAGTTTAAAGTGATTAATTTGTTGATAGACTGAAGGCGCTACTTTTTCAATGTTTTTAAACCACTGGTAACAGTGTCAAAGGAAATATCTTCACTAAGGTGTTTTGCCCAATTTTTCTGGACTTGTTTTATAATGTAATTACCAGATTCAATTGTACTAAAGTAAACATTCTTATTACCTCTGGTACCAATATTAAGAATATATAAAATGTAAGGGAGTTGTGGTGTCTGTTTGTCCCAAATTAAATCATGTTGTTTCAAGATATCTTGTATTTTTCTCTTAATTCTTATGTAAAATAAGAAATTACAATTCTCTTGAATAATGTTTTGTATTACCTCTATTGAAAGTATTTCACCATCTTCTCCTATTAGATCCCCTATTGTGTTTAGTCCTTTATTGGACCAGTTTGATATTTTCCCTTCCATAACATTTTGATTGTATCATAGGGGGAATTGACAAAATTGAGTCTTTTCCATAATATTTTGCAAAATTGTAAACTGTATATAGGGCTAACATTGTGTCTGCCCAAAATGTGTTGCCTATTCTTGTATGTTTTTTTTTAGATAAACATTACCATACACATATGCATTATTCAAAGCGTACATGTTGGGGAAGGCTGCCTAACCCTCACAGGATTTGTAAATTCGTTTGAACCAAGAGGCCTTGAGAGCTATGTTAATGTTTCTAACATTTGGGAACTGCAGTCCCCCTTCAGATGTCAGTTTTTCCAGTGATGACTGTTTGAATTTATGTGGCTATTTTTCCCACAGAAAATTTAGAAATTGTTTTTTATTTCTCTGAAGGCTTCCTCTTCAGGACTTGGACTATACAGGCTATACTTAAGTATCATACAGCACGGTAAAATATAACTCATTAAATTGAGTAAACGGCATTATTGTATTTTATTCATGAGATGTCCTACTTTTTGTGCTTTTGTCTACTTGTTTATCTTTATTTATTTTTATTTCTATTAACATGACCATGGAAAAAATCCCGTTGCACACGTGTGCAATTTGAAATTAAAAAGTATATATAGTGTTGTTTAAACACATCCTAACACACACAAAATGTAGGTAGTGGGAGCGCCCATTTAGTCTATTACTAGCGTATTCCAGGCTGTTAGGTACACACTTGTCTTTAGCAGCAAGGTAGCTGCTAATGACAAGTGTGTACCCAACATACTCAGATAAGCTATTGATAGACTAAAATGGGCGCTCCAGTAACTGCAATTCTTGAATTAATTGATATGTCTATAGCGTCTCTCTAATATGAATATTTGTCATATCACTTTATTAGGCGAAAGATGGGTTCTCCTATATCAAAGTTCGAGCATCAGCACAAGGAAAATGTCTGCAAGGTCAAGAACATTATGGTAAATGACAAATACCTCGCTGATACGCTTTCACAAAAGAGCAAAACAACAGGTAAGCCATCAAGCAATCTGATGAACAATGCACATACAGGTATACACATACATTGCTGCGGAAATATCTCTCTCTCTCTCTCTCTCTCTCTCTCTCTCTCTCTCTCTCTCTCTCTCTCTCTCTCTCTCTCTCTCTCTCTATCTATATATATATATATATATATATAATATATATATATATATATATATATATATATATATATATATATATATATATATATATATATCTCTCTCTCTCTCTCTCTCTCTCTTCTCTCTCTCTCTATATATATATATATATATATATATATATATATATATATATATATATATATATATATATATATATATATATGTAGGTAGGTAGGTAGGTACTTTTGTATGTATGTATGTATATATGTATGTATGTATGCATGTATGTATATATATATATATATATATATATATATATATTATATATATATATATATATATATATATATATATATATATATATATATATATATTGAACATGTTATACTACTTTAAATTTTAATGTGTCATATTAAATCTTGTAATTCCCGTTATAGATCTGCGGTGGGTATCGTTAACAATAAGTTTAATTCACTGCCATAGGAGCATGTATAAAATAGGGTTCACTCTTCTCTCCCTTGTCCCTTCTTATCATACCAGCCCTTATTTTCAGGATGCTCCGCCTTGTAGCCAGGTCAGATGTAAGGCCTCCATGATGAACCCGCTGGAACATTCTCCACGTAAGCTCAAGAGAACGAAAAAAGAAGTACTCTCTGACGCACGAGAGTTTCTCCACGAGTTTTACACCACGAAAAAGTAAGATGTCCTTCTTTACTTAGATACGATATTTTTGTGTTTTTCCATTTGAATATAATTTGCGCATCCGAATAAATATATATTACTATTAGCATGCAATTGTTAGCATTGTATTTCAAAGGACCTGTTCTGGTTTACTATACAAATTACCCAATTTTTTCAAGTTTCATGAATTTAACCAAAATTCTTATGATTATATAGCTGAGGTGTTGCTTGTTCATAATTGCTAACATATTCCCCAACCCTCGACCTGAATGTTGCATATGACCACTCTGAAATGACATGTGTCAGCATATTTGCATTGACTCATATTTCAGCTATAACTGTACCCAGTTGATCAAAACCTATTTTATGGGTAAAATATGATGACGTTAGAGGAGATCCAGTAATGACATTTCATAGAAGGCCTTACTTATGGATTTTGATGAAAATTATAAATTTTCAATGGAGTGACCTTGACCTATGACCTTCTACAAAATGGCTGCCTCCATGCCTACTAATGAGATTTGAGCCTATGTAGAAATGGTTCCAAATAGTAACTTTGCCACCGAGCGCGTTCAAGCCAGATTAATATGTTATGTGTTACTAATAAATACAGATTATGTGAATTTCATTTGAACGCGCTCGCTGGGCAAAAGGGTGAATTTTGTGACTTAGTGACCCTTGGTCACTTGTATAAAATTCACCATACTAGATAGTTCATAAGAGCATATCCAGTGCACATACAAAAACAAAACTCAAGTAAACTCCTGTAGCTGTTCCTAGGGATTCTTTGTCTCTCAAGTGACCTCGATTGATAGCGTATTGTCCAGGAAGGCCTCACACTGTTACTATTTTCAGCCTGGGTAGGTGTGGTTCAGTCAGACATACCCTGCAGCAAGAAAATATTTTTCCTCATGTCTCATGAAGTGTAAAAAGCTCAATTGTACCAAAAAGTACAGTGGGCAGATGTGCTGGGCAGATGTGCAACCAGTATTTGCAAACATTTCAAATGGAATGATTTTTGGTTTCTCACCTGCGAGAAGTGGATATACTGTGGGTATGCCTTATTGGTTATATGTACAGTTGTACTAGTGTTGCTATTTTTCTTTTCAAGTTATTTGAAGTTTTTAATAGTATATAATTTGTGAAGACTGGAATGTCCTTATTGTTTTTTAACATATCCTCAAAAAAGAAATGTGGTATCTGCATGGTGACTCTGTTTGTGTTCTCTCCTTGCATACATTAGTCAAAGAGGGCTGATATTCATCATAAAATATTCTTTTATAAAGTAGTTTGAATGAGAATGTCAATGCCATGCACATGTGCTAATCTCATATATTCTCTCAAATTATGATCTGGTAATATGTATGTGTTATTTCATCTGGAAATGTGATATACTGAACTGTGGTTCTACACATTATGCTCGAATTATGATCGAGCATATATGTTTTACTTTGCAGGATGTTGACAGTTTTGAACCTATATGAAAACTTTGTTTTATCATTCCATATCGTATATTGAGTTCAGAATATGATGCTGATGAATATAAACCTTTATGTTTGTTCATGAATATTTATTTTTTCCAAACTTTTAATAGTTTGGTCATCTATCCCCACAATCTTGAAAAGGCCCACCCCCCAACCATGAATAACATTTTCATGCCAAAAATGCATTCCGTGTACTCATAATGAGTGTGACTATCCATTTCTATCATCAGAAAGCCTGTAATGAGGGATTTTTGAAATTGGGTAATTTGTACAGTAAACCAGAACAGGTCCTTTAGCGACTAGGTAATGATTTAGGTGCATTTATTCCATTTATTAGAAAATGAAGTAAAGCTCCACTTCTCATGGTTAGGAACCAGTTTCAGAGATGAACTAATGCTTGGGACTTTACAAGTATAACAAATGTGGAAAAGTGATAGTTTACTGAAACTTTTATACGTCACGAACTGGTTATTTAGAACCTTTTGATCGCATTACTAAAAAGAAATCGTTTACGTTTTTTGAGACACTTTCGCTTGCACAGTGTCACAGTCAGTGTTTTTTTTATTATAGCCAAATAACGCTGACAGTAGCGCTAGTAAAACGGTGAATGCTGCACCAAATAGAGAACCTTCTTAGAATGTCAGTCACGTTCGTGAATAACCTGGAGGGGGTCATAGCACCATTAACCCTTCCCATGCTATGGCTACTTTCATCCAAAGCTCAAGGATGCAAAGATTTTTTAAATCCATCTAAACCCTGTCATGTTGGTATTCATTGTATAGCCCTCGCTGAGTACTCTCAGATGAGTACCCATATGCCAGGGTTTCAGTCATTTTTCAGTTTTTTTGCATCATTTTGTATTATTCAAATTACCACCAGCAGCATAAGGGTTAAATGACTGCCTGTAAAGTAGCCACCGTTGAAATGGAAATATAGGTAATAACAAAATAGACATCCACCTTTCAGCCCACTACAATTTAGATATATATAATCAGTTTCGTGATCTCAACAATTAACATATGAACACAAGCTATTGAATTCTGAATAAAAAGGAAAGGCAGCGTTCCGGGCGTTGAAGGACATTATCCTATCAACTCATTATATCAGTTGCCATTGCATATACAGTGTGAGAATTCAGTGCGTAAAAGGGTTAACAAATAAAAATCGTTCTTCCATGAAACTGTTCATTTCAAATCATTCAGAGCTTTGAGTGACAGGGGTAATGGTGTAAAAATACCTCCATCAAAACCCCCTTAGTCATATCATTCTAAAATACCACTTAGGAAAGGCTACGTATGGGTTCAGTTTCACAGCCATCTAACAAATTCTTTGATTTGAAATGAGTTTATACAATCTAGGAGTGTACATATTACTAAACTTGTATTGCTTCAGTGTGGCTTATGGGATTAAAGTGTGAATAAATGGTCATTTTGATATTTAAACCTATCATGATGTCTACACTATTTTCATCAAAATCAAGCCAGCTTTACTGTCTAGTATACATATATAGGGCTACAATAAGCAGAATAACAGACCAAATATTAAAAAGATTCCATAGGCGTGTCAGATTTGCTTTGCCATTCGGGGCATGTTAGAAAGTAGCCAGTGACTTCAGATAGGCGCTAGTTTTCGCAAGCTGCTACCGTTTTCTTCGACCACTTACAACTGGCTAGTCATGCATAGTCCGTAATATATCTTTTTAATTTCGCAAAAATTGCTGATTTTTATTTCACAAGTATGCAATTTCTTTGTCAAATAATAAGTAATATGTTCACAAATATCAGGTGAAGCAGGTATATTTACATCATAAAAAGGATGTAGCCAAGTCAGTTTGAATATGTGTTATATAGTTCATTGTAGACTGGCTCCCAGATCCTATTAAATTCGTTTTCATGCAAATATAGTGTGGCATGGTATTCTTCCGTGCATGGTTGTCTAAAAAGTGCCCTTTAACATCATTAATATGATGTAGTTTACCATTCTTCCTGTTATTGAAAATTACTACTTTTTCACTCAGAATTATCTTTCCAACAAGATCTTCCGATGCGTGTCGTCCATAATCCGTAATATGGTAGAAACAAGGGGTAATAACAGAAAGTACAAATTCCGAAACCCATAGCCATTGGGAATTTCCCTAAGATGCAGTCAATTCAAACACATTTTGGGTACCAAATGTTAACGGATTTGCCAGAAATGTACGGATAAGGGTATTGTGGAGAGAAGGCTGAGACATTTTGAGTTTGTACTAATGTTGTGCAACCTAGAAGTTGAAAAAACTCTCTTTTTGCTGAGTGTAAATAAATATTCAGAAAAGAATGAATAGAAAGTTACGAAGGTTAGAAAAACGTGATACTCTTTCCACCATATTGATCTATCCTTAACTCCTTAACATTTGAGTAACCTGATGACCACAATTGTGGCTAGAATCCACATTTGTAATAACCTTGCTTGTTCTTTTTTTTACTCCTCACACCTTATCCCCTCAAGGCAAAAAACGTTAAACAAAATTAACTTCTTTTAATTTCTGGAACATTTTTATTCAGTTGCATGTAAAGTCAAGAAAAAACAGGGTACAAAGGTTGATAATTAGTATAATCTGCACAGCAGTGTATAGACAATGTGTTTATAAAAATTAACTTAGCTCCAAGGAAGCTGGCTAAATTATCCTAACTGCCTAATGTCTTAATATTGCCGAATGCGGTCTATAAAGAGCTCTTCACACGCTGTTTCAGAACCGGGACGGAAGGATACGAGCAGAGACTGAAAGCCGTAGAGGCAGCCATCAGACAGCGGGGGGAGTATGAACTGACGACGGAAGAGCTGACATTCGGAGCGAGAACAGCGTGGCGGAATGCAGCCAGGTGTATAGGCAGGAAAAACTGGAACTCACTAGAGGTGAGCCAGTGCAGGGGCGGATCCAGTATTTCATAAGGGGGGGGGGGGGGTACATTCAGTTCTGCGGTTGACCACCAGGTGATGGAAGGTATAAATATTGTCGAGCAAGTAACTAAGTGGTGTCGGTGTTCTGTTGTAAAAGGTGTGACCACAACGCCGACAGTGGTGAATTTTGGAACTACAATTGTGTTTTCCTATGTGGAGCCGTAGATTTTGCCAAATGGCCGAGTTCTGAATTGCAATTGTCTATGTCTACTCATTTAAAGGATGTGTATGCACGAGAAACTGTTCACGTTAACCGATGGAACCCCCTTTTGGATCCATCCCTGGAGTGGTGTTTCATAGCTCGCGTAGTGAGTCGGCCGAAGGCCGGCTCAGCGTAGCGAGCATTTACGGTATATATATAGTGTAATGGCAGGATACACACTGAGGCAGGATTTTTGGTGTTGACGTCTGTCTGTTCGTCTCTCGTCGGCTCGCTCGCTCGACCCTGCTCGCTCGATTACCTCGGAAAAATGAGCATAACTTTTTGCTTTAAGAGCACATTTTGCCGCCAGATCGTTTCATGTTTTAAATATTTCTTAATCAAATAATAAATGTAGATTGTTTCCTTTAAATTGAGTCAAAATAGCGTCTTGGTCGCCGACTATCGTGCAACACACGCCGAACTATGCAACAACTGAAACATACATGCTCACGTGCGACAAATGCTGACGTATTGAAATGACGTCATGTTACGATGGAAATCCGCGTATTCCAAAGTCGTAACTTCGATGTTCACGGTAAAAATGACTTTAACCATCTTTCCGTGAATCGATTTCAATGCAGTTTAAATTGCTACAACCGCCACAAATAATTCTACATGTCTCTTAATTCTATGTGAAATCTGTCGTGAAATGACGATTTTGCAACAGGTTGAAGTCGTAGTCATTTTTATGCCATATTTTCGGTCCATCCTACTACGCATACTGTGTGTGGTTATTGCACAAATATGAAGCTCATATGAAGGGGCTTCCAATATGTTTCAGCGAAGTTTCAGTAAGGAATGACGTCACGGATAACAATAACAAAGACTTTGTGACTGCATTTGAAGGGGAATGCAGAAATATCATCGAGCTGCGCGAGCATTTAAAGCTTTGCTTTCTCATCATATTAGATAAAGTAAATTCGGAAGAAAACGGTCAGTCAACCAGAAACCTACGTGATGCTGTCCCTCTATTACCACACAAAAGTAGTAGGAATATATGGGGAGAATGTACAGCTAAAATCTTGTTTGCATTTGCTTTGATTATCATTTCCATTACTACTGGACCTATAATAATAACATTGATGAATAAATAGGTTTAATGGTATTATCCCCAGAATGTAGCAAACTGGAAGGGAACAAATGATGAGAAACGGGTGACACTAGACGTCAAGTTTGAGGTGAGATTGAATATAAAATACACTCTTACGATTTGTATATATTCTTTTGAAATGACAGGTGTTTGATCGTCGTCAGATGAGCACAGCTGAGGATATGTTCACCTGTATCTGTGAACACATCAAGTGGTCCAATAATAATGGAATAAGGTACGACAGACAGCATGTACGATACTATGTTATGGAATGGGAAAAAGGAAGACCTAAAAAAGGCATGGTTTATAATAGTTATTGATATTTTCCCACCGTAACCACTTTGGTTTTTGGTTTCCTCAGTTTTCAGGCAAAATATTGTTACAAAATATCCCGTAAAAGTGTTATATCTTTGAATATATAGAAATATATATATATATATATATAGTATCAATATTGCTTAATCCATAGAAAATATACTTATAGTTGCAAAATATGTATAGAATCTTACATTGCATTGCTTGCATGTTGGTTAACTGGTCTATTATTTAATTTGAAAACAACGACGCTAGCATGTACATTCATGCAGGTTTATTTGATGTAGCTACACACATATCTCTCTGTTTCAAAGACCAGCAATCAGCGTGTTTCCACACAGACGGCACGGACAGAGGGATTTCAGGGTGTGGAATGCGCTATTGATACGTTAGCTGGGTACGCACAGACAGACGGAAGTGTGATAGGTGATCCGGCAGGTGTGGAACTCACTAAAGTAAGCTGGAACTGGAATATAATGTATATATATATATATATATATATATATATATATATATATATATATATATATATATATATATATATATATATATATATATATATATATATATATATATAAATACATATATATATATATATATATATATATATATATATATATATATATATATATATATATATATATATATATATATATATATATATATATATATATATATATATATATATATATATATATATATTTATATATATATATATATATATATATATATATATATATATATATATATATATATATATATATATATATATATATATATATATATATATATATATAGATATATAGATAGATAGATAGATAGATAGATATATTTAGATATATATATATATATATATATATATATATATATATATATATATATATATATATATATATATATATATATATATATATATATATATATATATATATATATATATATATATATATATATATATATATATATATATATATTCTTTTTGCATTGGTACCTACAAAGAATGGGATTGGGATGCGTGAAAATGGTATCTATATAAGAGATCAGAGATCAGTAATTAGTATATGAGAAGCATTGAACTCTTGTCAGTGCTTGATCTAATAACTTATCGTGGCATTATGAGTTGAGATCTTATGGATATGTATTGACTGGTCAAATGGTATAAATGTGGGTAAAAAGCGGCCTGTAACCCTTTATGATGGGCCCGTTTGGGCCCATAATGGGGCTGTGCGGGCCCGTTAACTTTTACCAGTGTATGTATATATATATATATATATATATATATATATATATATATATATATATATATATATATATATATATATATATATATACCTCGAATTGTTTTGATAAACTGGCCTAACATTAACACGAAGTGAAAGATAATTCATACCTAATAGAACATATTCCGTTTCCGTATCATGTATTACTATTATCATATTGCTGTTTCTGTGCGTTGAAGTTCTAGGCGTGTGTTTGAATGCAGGGTAAAGCTACAGCTTACCCCTTATGCTGCTGGTGGCTAATTTGGCCAATACAAAATGATGCAAAAAGCCTGGAAAATGACTGAAACCCTTGCACATTGGTACTCATCTGAGAGTGCTCAGCGAGAGCTTTCCAATAAATACCAGCATGATAGGGTTTAGATGATTTTCAAAAATCTTTGCTTTCCTGTACTTTGGACGAAAGTAGCCTCAGCATTGGAAGGGTTAACTGTCTCTCTACTCTATATGTTTTGAGACAATTGATGCTCCTAAAAAGCAATCTGTTCCCGGAATACTGAGTGGAACCAGTTATATTCCATGATTTATGCTATTTTCAGATCGCACTAGGAATGGGATGGCAAGGGAAAGGAGGCCGCTTCGATGTTCTGCCCCTCATTCTTCAAGCCAGGGAAGGACCCATACAGTTCTTTGAACTTCCCGAAGAAATTGTAATGGAAGTGACCATTACACATCCACAGTAAGATCCAGTAGTCTATACCTATCTATTAGCCAATTGAAGAGGGAGTGTGTGTGTACAAAAATGTCCTGTAATTTTGTTATAAACATATGTATTTTATATATCCTTTTAAACCATAACTAACCCAACGTCTGGCACAAACTTGAAAGTACACAACAATGTTAAAAGAACCGCTTCACATAGTGCGGGAGGCACTATTGGTTTGACAGGTTGGGGTGAAATAACATGGCATAGTTTCTATTACATTGGTGTATTTGTAATTTCATGTTATCGTCCATGGTCAATAAACATTACACTTATAATTACAAATTGCTTTATACATTATAGAAATCAGCCTTGCTCTCTCTCTCTCTCTCTCTCTCTCTCTCTCTCTCTCTCTCTCTCTCTCTCTCTCTCTCTCTCTCTCTCTCTCTCTCTCTCTCTCTCTCTCTCTCTCTCTCTCTCTCTCTATATATATATATATATATATATATATGTTTCAGGTATGATTGGTTTGCGGACTTGGGTTTGAAGTGGTATGGTTTACCATGCGTGTCGTGCCTGATACTAGATGTTGGTGGGCTGGAGTTCACTGGAGCGCCTTTCAGTGGGTGGTATATGGGAACAGAAGTAAGCGCCAGGGATATCTGTGACACTGGCAGGTACAACATGCTAGAGGTGAGTACAATATATATATATATATATATATATATATATATATATATATATATATATATATATATATATATATATATATATATATATATATATATATATATATATATATATATATATATATATATATATATATATATATATATATATATATATATATATATATATATATATCCTTCTGGAAAAGGCTTTTACATTCAAAGCTGTGTACTTAATTGAAGCAGCCTACTACTACTACTACTACTACTACTACTACTACTACTACTACTACTACTACTACTACTGCTACTACTACTACTACTACTACTACTACTACTACTACTACTACTACTACTACTACTACTACTACTACTACTAGAACTACTACTACTACTACTACTACTACTACTACTACTACTACTACTACTACTACTACTACTACTACTACTACTCTACTACTACTACTACTACTACTACTACTACTAGAACTACTACTACTACTACTACTACTACTACTACTACTAGAACTACTACTACTACTACTACTACTACTACTACTACTACTACTACTACTACTACTACTACTACTAGAACTACTACTACTTCTACTACTACTACTACTACTACTGCTACTACTACTACTACTACTACTACTACTACTACTACTACTACTACTGTTATTACTACTACTACTACTTAATTTGATAATTGATCGTGCAAGTGATATATTAGAAATGCTAGAAAGTTAGATATAGGCTTGTTCCTTATTTTTGTAATGAAGGAGATCACATGAATGTTACCTTTTTGCATGTTTCAGCCTATAGCTAAAGGCATGGGTTTAGACACCACTGTACCCACGACATTGTGGAAGGACAAAGCTCAAACAGAAGCCAGTGTTGCAGTGCTCTCTAGTTTCCAGGTATTTAAAATTCGTTTAAATATTCTCTGTACAGACATATATTTCTTTGCTTTCATAAGGAATAATTTACTGGACTCACATAACACGTAAATGGCTGACGTCAAATATCATCATCACTTTAAGTTGTTATCAAACACTTAGATCGCTACCTGTAGATTGTTCTTTTAGATTAAACACATAATTACCAATAAAAGTGCATATTTACAATCCTATCGTAGAATACAATTCGAATAGTTATGGGGTTTTTCTAGTGACTTTAAACTGGCTAAAATATATTTATTATATTCGCAATTTAAAAATCTTATTATGGAATGACCTTTGTAATTATAGGTTTTCCAAACGATATCAAGCAGTCGCGCCTAAACTACTTATAATGTTTGACAATGTCCCACCGAGTCTTAGTATGCATATACTGCTGAACTATCCTAAATGTGGGAAACATTGACGCTTATCCTTTTCGAAATTGGTAATGAATATATGATGATTTATAGAATGTTTACCGCTACACCTATTTTTCAGAAAGCTCACGTCACGATTATAGACCACCACACGGCGTCCGCCTCCTTCCTCCAGCACATGGAGAAAGAGACGCAGCTTCGAGGGGGGTGCCCCGGGGACTGGATATGGATTGTACCACCACAGGGTGGCAGTACAACTGGGGTATTTCACCAGGAGATGCTCAACTATAAACTCAAGCCATCGTTTGAGTACCAGGTATGTTACTGAAATAGCATGCTACTTATACTAATATAGCATAACATCAGGATGATACTACTACTATTGGGATGAAAATGTCGAATTTGTTAGGTAACAGATTCTGGAATTACTCCACAGTCATTTCAGTTATATAAAGACGATTTCAGTTAAATAAAGAAGATACAACATATTGGAAATGTTGTTTTGTCTAAGATATATCTAGAAGAAATTATGTATTGGGTATATCATTAATCACAAGATATATAAAGCATATATCATGTGTGGCGAATATTTAAGTACATTTTCATTCTTGCGTGATTTTGTTTTCAATCATCATGACATGTTATCTTTCCTACAGTGACATGACATTTAAAAATTCCAAAAATATTCTTTTTCGTTAATTGCCTAATGCTCATATAGTATTTGTTTCACATGATACTTTTGAATCATACTAGAAAACACACATACCATATCAATAATATGTATTCATTGCCTATTAATGAAAAATACCCATATAAGATAAATACATCTGTGCTTGTTTTTATTTCTAATTTGTATTATCATCGCCAAAAGGAAGATCCTTGGAAAGGAAAAGAAAGTATACCGAAGAAAAGAAATCACGTGGCCACTAAACATGCTAAAAATAGGTATGTTCATCTTGCCCACTCTATTCTAGACTCGATGACGTTTTCTTATTTACTTACCACATACTACGCTTCTTTAGGGAGGGTGGTTAACTAAACCAATTAGTTGTTGCAATTATCCCTTGACTAAGTTTGACGAATGCAAGAAAGATACCGTTGACTTAGAGTTTAGATGGTGGTTTTGGCCGGGTACTCCGCTTTCTAACACTTACCTATAGCTCGACACAACTTAGCCGCAACATGGTAGAAAACGTCACCATAAATGAAATTCCAGAATTCCTAAACTACATCACTACAGATATAAGGTATATGACAAAATGGGTATTATTTTTTATATTTGATGAATTGAATGGAAATTTATGTATCGTCTCCTTATCTGCCATTTAGTGCGAAAAATATGTCATAAGCAACGCCCACGCATGGGAATATTTGGTTAGCCTAAAATGCTATTAACAATACATGGGTTCACATCCATTGACTTTTAAACAGACTATTTTATTGTGGCTTATAAATGGTTCATTCTGTTCTGTGTATTTTTTCAGGATGAGAAAACGACCAATGCATCAGAAATTTAGAATCTACGCAAAGTAAGTTGTTTCAAAAACGACTAAAAAAAAGATTAAGAATAATTAAGAAATTATTATTGGATGAATTTATCTCGATTACGACTCTTGGTCATTTAATAGACCTAATACTGCGTTTCATCTCTTTTCATCTCCATCTTCGTCATCACACATACAAACATACATACATAAATACATACATACATACATACATACATACATACACACACACACACACACATACATACATACATACACACACACACACACATATACATACATACATACACACACACACATACATATCTACATACATACATACATACATGTACATACATACATACGTACATACACACACACATACAAACATACATACATATATACACACACACACACATACATACATACGTACATACATACATACATACATACATACATACATACACACACATATACAAACATACATACATACATAGTTGTTTATACACAGATATATACAAAGATACATACATGCATATATACATATATACATTCATACATGCATATATGAAGACATACATGTAATTATTAATGCCCACATTTTTCAGAGCCGTTCTCTATACTGTGCGTATGATGAGGATCGCTATGAACTCTCGCAAGAAATGTGTCATACTGTACGCCACAGAGATGGGCAATTCTAAAGCGTTTGCAGAGAAACTCTACAAGGCGGCTACCTATGTCTTAAATCCAAAGGTATTGTAACACAAATCTGCAGGTTCCTGTATGATACCTCCCTTTAAAGTCCTATTTTAGGACTGGTTGTAACGGGTTATAGGGGAAATCGTTTACATTATTTTCCCAATTGATATCAGTGTTAAGAGAAAAAGTAAATTAAATCGCTTAAGGTCACACAGATGCAGAATGTTCATGGTACGAATCCAATTGACGCAAGTGATGTAGTTGTAATTGGTAATGACTCGACCTTTTATTATAATATTACTAGATGTATTGTATTGATAAGGCAGCCTGTTGTGTGTGTATTGTGTAGCTGGGAAGGCATTTAACACTACACACATTTAATTCCTGCATCGGTCGACCGGACGTCTGTCAGTGCCTGATTGTACAAAGACCCATGGATAGTATTACAAAAATAAGCCAATTACATCAATGACGAACAAAGCTTCCATTCAGTCGGGCAGTGAGTTGTATATCCACGCGCAGGAATCCGGCGTGCGGTCGTGCATTATGTCCGCGCTGTACTCATATTTAGTGTAGGAATTAAATGTCGGCACTGTGTATGAAAGCCTTATATATCTTCTCAACTTTAGCTGCGAAAAGGACCAATATTAGGTATATTTGCAAAATACTTCATATAATCGCACATCTTAGCTTGTTTCAGCATAGTGATATATTTACTTTTAAACGTTATACGTTTGAAATGATAAACGGATAAATCTACTACGCTTGTTTAAGTTTTGTGTCATGTTCATCGTTTGTGTGTGTATGCCTGTCTATTAGTTTCTTTGTAGCAATTAATTCAACACATTACCCAACTTTAACAAACATTTGCATTTGTTTCAGTGCATTTGTATGTGTGATTATGACGTCACTGACCTCGTGAAGGAAGACATCATTTTAGTTGTGAGCAGCACGTATGGTAACGGAGATCCACCTGATAATGGAAAGGTTAATACACATTTAATTCCTATCATTGTAAAAGTACATTAACATTCGAGTCAAAATGAGCTAAACTGCACTTAGAATTGCGTCGAGACCTAAATTGTATACATGCTTGAGTTTTGATAAGTTGGAAGAAAACTATAATTAACACTGATTGTATCAGTACTAAACACATATTCATAATAATTATATCATACAATGGATGATATATATTACATTATGTCAAAGTATCATATAAGAGCTAATTGTGATCCTTACCGATTTTGTCAAATTCCATCATAATAAAACGAAATGATGATTTCTACGTACATGTATAAAAGATTTTAGAATTATTGAGAATAACTTAATATTGGATATGTAATAATTTTTCAGTCGTTTGCAGAAGGTCTTCGCAACCTGATAAAAGACTATGAAAGGTAAACGTTCTCCACCTTTCTCCAAGTGATTATTATGGGGTTTCTTATCAGCTGATTCAATTCATGTCGGCAAACTACGAAAATGCATTCATTTAGATATAGTAAAACATGAGTAAGGAGTATTTTGATAGAGTAACTCGGAAGTTTGCATTATCATAGGCTAATCCCAGTAGATTCAATTGAAATTGTCCTTAAGTACTACATGATAGTATTACATGATACACTGCAAGTGCACGCTTGTACCAATACCACAGAACATGTGGTTACGACACCTGGCTCCCAAGCGTGAGTTTGCAGGTTTGGATCTCCGCTGGGTCCCCAAAATAGCGGGTTGGCTTGGTCGTCATATAAGTGTTAGGCGCAGTGGGACGGTCTATGGTCCTTCTACAACTGAAAGACCCCTTGGAGCTATTCGTAAAGAGAAGGGAATTTCTTCCCAGTTACAGGTTTCTATCTTGTCGCGATATGACTTTGGCTGTTGAAAGCGACATAAAAGTCCAAACATTCCTTCCTTCATTGGCTTTGTAGCTTGATTTATCGAAAAATTCATGAGCCGTACAAAGCCATGATAGAGATCCAGGAAGCAGCTGATGTGTCTCACCAGGTTAAGGTATGACATACAGATGTTTAAAGTTGCAAGTAAAGTTAATGACACCATACAAAATAAACAACACCCGAATAATGTAAATTTTGATCTTATTAGAACGTTAATATTGCATATCACCTGTAATTCATTTCGATCATTTATTAGTCACTAGTAATCAAATCATCCACACAATGTAATTTCAGGAAAAAGAATCGTGCTCCTAACGGTGGTATTCCTAACAAGGGATACAATTCTAGTTACGGAGATGCTGATGACAATGATAGCGATGATGATAACAACAGAGACAGGTTAGGTCTTGACGGCCTTAGTCGTGTGATGTAAGTATATTGCCTATCGTTTACGTATATGCCTATCATTTATATATATATATACATATATATATATATATATATATATATATATATATATATATATATATATATATATATATATATATATATATATATATATATATATATATATATATATATATTAGAGCTGCACTCACCACTCACGAACTCGAGTGGCTCGAGCCCTGGGACAAACTCGCCGAGCTCGAGCTGAAATGTTCAAATCGTGAGCTCGTCTATTTTGGGAACACAAACGTAGCACAGAGCACCTAACACACATTATAAACATACAAAACTGCTTATCGCTGTCATTTCTTCTTTAAAATCTCCAATGTATACATGCAAGCGGCGTTGAGTGTTAGTCTGACCTTTTTACCTCGTCAGCACGTTTTAAAATCAAATAAACATGGCAATGTTGATAAATCTCCGCTAATGACTATTTATTTCTTAATGGCTGGGGTGGAAAATAAGTATTTTTTTTGAAAATCGGAACGTCCGTGAGCTCATGAGCTCACGAGTCAAACGGGTAGTGAGCTCATGAGTTGATCCCCCTCCGTGAGTGCAGCTCTAATATATATATATATATATATATATATATATATATATATATATATATATATATATATATATATATATATATATATATATATATATATATATATATATATATATATATATATATATATATATATTTATATATACATTATATATATATATATATATGTATATATATATATATATATATATATATATATATATATATATATATATATATATATATATATATATATATATATATATATATATATATATATATATATATATAAATCAAAATAATCATGGAAAGATGAGAGAGAGTTCACCAAGTGGTCATATCAAGACTAAGATGAAAAGTCATTCAGATTTTTAAAAAGGTTTTGAGTACGATTGATTTTGTTTGTCACATTTGATAACGTTTTGTAAGATAAGCGACTTAATTGAAATCCATGCGAATTTTATTATTCCAGGTATTCAGTTCTTGCACTGGGGTCCACAGCATACAAAAACTTTTGTGCCTTTGGACACAGAATCGACAAGGACTTTGCTTCACTTGGGGCACAGTCTATCTGTGATATTGTGGAAGCGGATGAACTTCGTGGGCAGAATAGACAGTTTAAGCAGTGGGCGGCAAATATGTTCTCGGTATGTAAGTCAGAATATGATATATCTTAACAGTATAATATGTGATATCATTAGTTACACCATGTTTGAGAGTAAAGTGAGTCTTCAAGAAACTAGCAATTCAAAGCTCAAGGTTCTTGCATTGGAGGTCACTCCATCAGACTCCAGTCGACCCAAGGATTCACTTGAACTCGAGAGTTACATACCTATCTTCCAGATGTACACTATGTTGGCAGATTATAATCCACAAATAGTGTTTAAACACCCCCAAAACAATGTCTTGTGAGTTGTGATCAGCAGTGGCCGCCATTTTGTAATCCTTCTGTTGGTACTGTATGCCCAACAACAGTGGCCATGGCACTACAGGAAGTAGTATGAATGTTTTTGAATTCACACAAATATAAAAGTATAGTTAGGATCCCAGTACATAGAGTGAATGGCTACATGTCTGACACCTGTTGTCCAGTCTGCATCGAGAATCATTGCAGACCAGTTTTTGAATTATGATTAACTTAATATGAAATGAATATACATGTCGTTACCTGCACCTCTTTCGATCTAAAAGGACACATTGTGTTTCAGGCGTTGCACTCCAAGGTGGGTATGGATACAGAGGGAACTAGGTATGCTATAAAGAGTTGCACAAACCAGGACCAGAATGGCAAAGCAAAGCTGATGATGAGTTTGGAACCTCCAGGAACCATGCCAACTTCACTTGACAAAGGTGAAAAACAAACTAAGAGTTTAGTGCAGATATGAATCCAAGCCAATACCTTCTTCACAAGAGAAAGGCCGCACTGAATGAATTTGTGCTGTTAAATATTAAATTGTTAAAGTCAAGAAATGAAATGAAATTGAATATTGTCTTCAGAAAATAACAAATTTAACAAAGTACGCCAATACTTGGATTGCACTGTTAAGGCTGACTGTTAAAGGAATTTAGAATTGTTTTTTTTTGGTGACAAAAGAAAGTCCTTTCTGAATTCTGATAGTCCCATTTTTTCAACAAAACAGACTCAGCAATTCGTACTTTTATGGAAATATTTGAATGCCGACTTTAAAATTTGTTTCCTTTTATGGGCTGAATATTCATGAAAAGTTTTGCATAGTGTTAGATTATGTGCATAAAGCTTATTAAAATGATATTTAGGAGAGAATGAATGTATCACAAATAAAATAATGAACATTCAAAATACTCAGATTTTGCTTAAAATGGAACAAAATAATTTTGCTTTTAGGATAGGTAACAGATATATTGATAGTTGATAACCATTCAATACGTTACACAAACTTATCACTCGTTATTTCTATCCAGGCCTGAGTGGGATGCACGATAAAAAGATAGTCATGATCAAGGTTGTGGAGAATATCAAACTGACATCACCACATGCATCGTAAGTTTTGCTGCAAAATAATTCACATCAATTCATTTCAGTAAATATAATATTATCCTGTCAAACAGAATTTTATACTTTTTACCAATCTTACACTCAGAAGACATCGCACACTTTAATTATAAGGGAACGTCAATCTTTTTACAAAACTATACAATGGCACTATACAATAAACTACATTAATATACATTAGATACAATGGATCTTTAAACAGCAAATCAAACTTTACTTAAAATGCAAATCTAATCAAAACACTGTTCTGGTACGATTCCAGCAATAGTACAGCCTACAAACCAGCTTTCTGGCAAACCAATTTAGTACAGATCTTTTCAGATGTACTGGACAATTGATTGCAATTACTGTTTTCAGAAGTGACGTCCACACTCTACAATTGGACATAAGCAATTACGACACAGAATTGGACAGAATTGAAGCTGGCGATCACGTTGCTATTTTCCCAATGAACAGCCAAGAGTTAGTCCAAAACTTGATTGCTAAACTCCCAGATGCCCCTGATCCGTCCAGAGTCTTCACCCTCCAAAATACAAGTAATGCAATAGAAAAAGTAGTACATGAAAAACCTGTGAATAAAGGCATTTGCTAATATCTGGAATACTTTGCAATGCTGAGGATACTTTCATCCAAAGCACAATAACGCAAAGCTGTTTGAAAACCATCTAAACTCTGTCATGTTGGTGTCCGGGAATGGCTCTGAGTACTTTCAGATGACTACTCATATGCCAGGGTTTCAGTCATTTTTTATATGTTTGCATCTTTTTTAGTGGCCAAAATAGCCACCAGCAGCATAAGGGTTAATCGTTCAGCACAATGTACACTGAATAAATGCCTCCTGGCAAACCCAGGACCAATGGCTATTTCTTAAATATTTCATATCAACATAATAAATTAGAAGTTCATACAAACGCATTGTTTAATAGTACAAGAAACCAAATGGTAATAGTCATGGTCAAAGCAATTTCCTGGACACACAACATTTTTTCATTTAACGGTAAAAAGTGGTATGGAAGTTTCACAAGTGTTCAACCGTGGTGTATACTTGTCAATACTAAAAATTTGGAAAATTAATTGGTTTGACCTGCATCATTCAATGACACACAGGCTATTAAGTTGTTATGTTTTCTTCACAATTTATTATACATAAGGGTAAGGAAACGATATGTGTGATAAACTCATCTCATATGTCTGTGTAAAACTAGGGTAGGATCAATATCATCTCTTCTTACAAAAACAAGTATTTTGTAAGGCAGAATTTTGTGCTAAGTCCATATTCGTCAGTGATGTTTACGTGTTATGGTGTTTTTGGTCAGTACAGTGGCGATTTTCAAAAAAGGCAGATTTCATGTATCTTTCACTTTGAGTACCTTAGTCAATATTTTAATCTATGCCGAGTTATATGTCATTTGTAGAGTTATTATGGTTGCTCCTTTCAGAGTAAAAAGGTGGTTAGAGGTACCTGAAAAGCAATTGCGCTAAATCTTAGGAAAGAAATCCTAAAAGAAGGCATATCAATTGTTGCCATAAATATCAAAAGAGATAAGCTCAACTTTGTATGAAATTATGACTTTACCTGTTCATCTGGTCATTCTTCCCGAAATTCATGAAAGAACTGATTTAAGGTGTACATCTATATCATCATGAAGTTCATTTTCTTTAGGATTAACTGCATTTCGAATTGATGTCTTGAGTTCTTCTATTGAAAACCTTTCAAATTTGAATTTCCCATCCAGTGTTTTCAGACGTTGCTCTTGATGAATGTCAGCTGCAATGGAGCATGCAAATAAGCAACTTCTAGGGGTAATTGCTTTTCATCAAGGTTGTTTAATGACTCATCTAAGTCCAACAAAGAAACAGGACCACCATGACTCTTGCACGTAGAGAGGATACACATTGTTTTCATACACTTTTTCCTCTTCAGCTCTTTCTTTTCCTGCAGTGCCTAGATTTCAGACAGTTTAACAGTGGCCAGGAAGCCTTCCTCCATTTTTCGCAGTTTTGACTTCATCAGAAGTTCTAGCCCATTTCCACTCTCTGTTCCTATCATCTTCACTTTTGTTTTGAAATTATGAATCTAGTAGATACGCATTTGCTGTTATTTTATTCTTCTTTGATATACTTTGTATCAGTGTTGTACCCCTAACAGTCAATAGTTTAACTTTGCAAACTCACTTTCACAACCTATATTTGTCAAAGGGGCATGAACCATCTTTGCCACAGTTGTATCATCCTGCCATTCTGTTTGATCCTTGAAGAAATTCATTTCGCCCAATTGTCTTTCCAAAGTATTCATAATTTTATCCATCACAGCAGCCTCTAAATGGCCACTGTCCTTGTTTAGATCAAAGTCACTTCACAGCTTCAACTCCCCTGTATTCTGCTTGAAAAAGTCTCTTTCCAAGCTGTCCTCTGGTATTCTCAATGATTTTGCTATCAATTTCTAACAGTTTAATGATTAGGAAAAGGGCCAGTTTTCCCATCTCATTGTACACCTCAGAGTAGAGCAAGAACCAGTCATTCTGAATATAAGCACTCACAGCCAATACAAGTTTGTTGGAGATGATGTCCACCACTGATTCAAGAAAGTTAATTACAGATTGCCTCCTGGCCAGGTATTCCTTATCAATTTCTGCAATGCATCCAAAATGGTTGGCAGAGAAACCCTTGAACCCATCATGATCAATATCATTGGCTTACATCCAAGTGCCAGGGTATGAATGGTGTTTGATGGCACTAGGAATGCCTTTTACCCAGCAGATACATCCAACAGCTTCTGTACACCAATCTTACTCTCTGTGTACCTAAGTACTTTGTAAATGAAATTATCAACTCCAAATATGACATGATCACAGCATTTCAATATTTTCTCTTCTATGACTTATCTTTCAAGTAACTTGCCAAATTCCCCAGCTCTACCAGTTAATCAAAAGTAAACTGCAGATTTCAGTTCCTCAACATCAAAACCTGCCAAACCAGCTAAGCTTTTGAGCTTCAACTAATAACTAAGAGTACCATCTGCTCCGTTGTGGCTCACATTTTCTAGATATCCTGTGGGCAACACTTTCTTCTCATTTGGATCACACATCGTTATATGATCTGCTTTCACATCATATGATGTATGTCCAGCAGCTTTTGTGGTGTCATCACGTCCAACAGTAACAACAGTAATCTTCATCCTGCTTATCAACTAGATATTCAGCAGCTTATTGTAGGTTACGGTATGCGGCATCCTCATGATACTTGTCAATACAGCAATTAGATGCGAAAACATTTGGTAGGTCTCTAGCAGATTGCCGCTGTTTGTCACTTTTTTCAACTCATCACTTAACCAAAGCTCACAGTCTGATTCTGACAGTTCTGCTTATTTCATCCAATTTTGACCAAAAATCATGTTAGCAGTTTTAATGATTATACCAGTGCCATCTTCCCGACTAACCTTATGATCAGAAAATCATTGGACAGTACACCTGATTATTTTCTCATCAATGCATTTCCGGCTAGTCCGTATAGGAGTCTGTGGAAATTCACTACTCTGCTCAGACAATGAGATACATCTAGAATAAAGAGAAGGCCTGAATGAAGATGTGCATTCAGTCATTCTGTGAATGAAATCATAAACCTTTTAGTTGAAACTCAGAGCCCTCAGTATTCCTGCATTTTTCATAGAAACCTGGAAAGTGCCATAATCCTCTCTTATGTTCTTAGCCACATTCTTTTTACCGAGTAGAGAGACATTCTTTGAGATTCAATCATCTACAAGCTCATTGGCCACTTCATTGCATCCATCAATATGAGAAATCACACTGCAACCAGATTTTCCTGTGCATAAATATAACATTCTTCCAATAATATGCTGTCCATGTTTTAGTTTTGATTTACTATAAAATCTCCTTCAATACAAAATCCTTGAGTTCATGAGAAATATAATCCTGGAGCTGCTTTGGCTATTATGTCTACATGTAGGACCTTCTATATATACAAAAATACCTTCCAAAACATACTTAGAAAATGAACATCATGCATACAAAACAGTGCAAAAGGAGAGACTCATTATAACAGAAAAGCATATGCTTTTTTGCAAAAAACATCATCTTCTAGACATTTGTATGACAAAAAGGAGCAAAAACACATTTTCTACAAGAAGCACGCATCCAATATCTTTTTTGCATGCCAAAATGCATTCCTTCAGCTGACAAATATTGTAATAGAGTATCATTAGTAGTAGTATTACAAGCTATAGTTTTATCTAAATTCATGACACATTTTGAAGAAATGCACATTTAGGCAGCCATATTTAAAAATAGCAACTGTACTGACCCAAACCTTGATTGTAGGTGAAAATACTCAACAGATTCGGAGTCGGCATCTAATATGCCTTAGAAACCACTTGATACCAATTTATTTTCAAAAAAGCACATATTTACCCTACCCTAGTAAATCACCAACACTTTGATTGTCAATTATACCCATGATTTGTTTATGATAGTGAAACATGACAAATCATTTTAATTGCTCATTAACTTGGTGTATGTGTTTATATGTATTAGTAGGTAAAGCTCTGAAGGGCAAGCTCCCTAAAACCAACCTACAACATGCTCTGAGTTACTACCTAGACATCACAGCACCACCTACACAGCATCTGTTGCGCCATCTCTCGAAGGAAGTTAGAGACTCCAAAGAAAAGAAGGAAATTACAACTTTGACTGAGGTAATATGAAAATGGAATATCCTGATGATGATAATAATAATAATAATAATATAATAATAATAATTATAATAATAATAATAATATCTGTTACGTTAGAAACAACATCACAACAATACTACTACTACTACTACTACTACTACTACTACTACTACTACTACTAACAATAATAATAATAATAATAATAATAATAATAATAATAATAATAATAATAATAATAATAGTAGTAGTAGTAGTAAAGATAATTATAGTAGTGGTTAAAATAATTATAATAGTATGAAAATGATAGATAATTGCAAATACACATAACATCCTAAACAGAATGGATTAATTCAACACAAGCAGTTTAATCTTATCAAATAATTTCGAAAATGGTGCATAGTAATACCAAGGCATTTCTATAAACAGGCCAGGTGTACACCCCAGATCTTTTTAATACTCAAATCATGAATTTGAATTGATCACAGAGAATGGGATGTCCACACCGTGCTACTTTTGATATAATGACGGTATACTTATACAAGCCTGTTTTCTAGGATTTTGAGGAGTATTGCAGATGGCGCAAGGAGGTAGCCCCGACCATACCTGAACTGTTTGACCTCTTCCCGTCACTAGAGGTCTCCACTGGTCTACTCCTCTCTCACCTGCCTAAAATCAGCCCTCGAGTCTACAGCGCTACCTCACCTCACAGCCACTCCTTGCAAACAGTCACATTCAATACTGTGGATTATTTCACACCGCGTAAGTATGAACATCATATCAGTGTTTAGCCTATTCCTAAGATAAGGATTTGGTTGGACTCAAAGCCAGCAGATTGCGTGCGTGACCTAGGTCACTCAAAGGTTATATCCTGATGTTCAACACCGGCGGATCCACGCCGGTGATTCCGGTGACAAGTCACCGCTCAATTAAAAAACTGGATGTTTGGCACCGGTCAAATCCGCGAGATGATACCTGCCTTTTCTCACCACCACTTAGACAGGCAGTTAAAGGGCATGACGCCCCAGATAAATTCCCTTCTAAAATACTGGGACGGGTGGATTAAGGAAGACGAAGATGCTCAATTCAGGTGGGACACATTGTTTGTGATGACGGCCTGCCGTCTGACAGCATCAGTCTCCATTGGGAATTGATAAGGATGGGAGATATAGCCGGAAGAGATAGTATGCTCCCTGTGAAGATAACTAACTTCCCGGCAGACAAAGCAGCTTGTGTATACTCGCCTTGGAGCGCTGGTAAGCAACCACCATTGGAGTGCAGCGAGTCATGCCACAGCTAGACAACTGAAGTCAGCTCTTCACTTTTAAGTGGAAGTCAAGATGATTTAAGAACTAGGTATACAAGTATAAACATCCAAGCATAAGATGTTGTAGGAAATATGAACAATACTAGTAGGTAGTATTATAACATTAATGGTGAATTATACTGGTAGCAGGGATAGTGGTCTGTCCTCCTGCCTTTTTTGCGTAGTCCCAACCCCTAGGGCATATTTTTGTCAGTTATCCCCACCCCTGGGGCACATTTTGTGAACCATACTTTCTAGCCAAGTGGACATTAAGAACTGAAAAATGAATTTGAAAATAAACTTTTATTGCGTTGATTTGCACAATGACAAGAACATATTATATTTGTTTGCCTTCTGTTTGATGGCCGAAAAGTAAATGGGATATTTTAAAGAGGATTTTGGAGGTATACACTATACCGCCCAGTGCCCTGGCCTATCAGTCTCATTCTACTAATTATTAATGAATGTCCCGAACCCCAATGCAAGGGGCAGAGTTTTGGTGTACTATACTGGATAAGCCCGATCTTGCTCGGCCATTTCACCCCTCCCCCCCTTCTGCTTCAGGGGATTCAATTGACAGGTGCATTAGTGGTAATCTAGATCTGCCTCAGGGAATTTTTGGAAGTGTACAGGTATATATTTCTAGTATGAGTGTATACTCTAGTAAATGAATACGGTTTTATTGAGACCTGAAGTTGTTTCACCAGGAAGTATGCTAGAATGTAGCAAGTGTTAAATGATGTTTAGTTTTAAAACTATTCTAGTCCAACTATGCTATTTTACATAAAGTTGGCTGACTGGATTTTTTTGGCATATTGTGGTTAGGAGTGAGAAACCTCTATGTATCTGACCCACTATATAAGCCTTCAAGTGTGGACAGATTCTATATTGTATGACTTTTTATGATGACTATTGATTTAAGTTGTATACTAAAATTGTACTTATGAATTTTTGAATGTCCATTATAAGCCTCTATGACTGGCCAAATTTTTTAATCATGTGTCTCAAGGCACCAGTCAAATTTAGGGCTGGATCCGCCCCTGTTCAATGATTGCTATACTCTGCCTGCAACCAAAAGGCGAGCGGTAATCGGAAGGCTGGTCCTTTGTGACCCAAATGCAGTATTGATTACACTGAAGACATGTTAGTAATGCTGGATAGACATCCATATGTGTCAAATGCGCACTGGGTTTAATAGTCATTTGTCCCTGGCGGCTACTTCTCCTTATCTACCTCTATGTCTACAAGCATTTGGAGAGTACATTCCACATTTTGCACTAAAACTAACAAGTCAATTGTAGTGTACTCTTTATGGACCAACTCTGAAAGGAGATGAAATTGCAAATACAACATATAATAACCAAATAAAATGTTTAACAACAAAAAATAAACATAGAGTTGTACAACGAATTCATAGACATACTGCAAAGTTATTACATAGACCTAATACAAACCGTGGGAATTGTCAAATGACCAAGAAGGCATACTATGCATTAATCCAAAACACGCATCCACCCATCATTTGAATATGTACTGAATCTATGTTAAGCCAATAGCACGTCTACCGCTAATAAATAATGTACATACTTTGTTTCAGACGGATTGCGTAGGCGCGGACTGTGTTCCTCGTGGTTGGGAGAATTGAAAGCAGGAGAGTACATACCGTGCTCTATCAAACCGTACGTTGCATTGAATCCCAGTTCTTTTTCATTTACTTCTCACCATAGGCAACCAAGCCAAGAAGATACATTAAAACTTGAAAATTACTTAGGGCCGTTCCATTCAAAAGTGTGGTGGGGGGGGGGGGGGGGGGGGAGGAACGAAAGGTAATTAAAAATTCGGCACCCCCCCTCCCCTCCTGCCAGAAATAATATGGAACCTAATGGGAAAAATTAATTCAGAATTCGGCCCCTCCCCCCCTTCAAAAAACCTTCCGTTCCTCCTCCCCCCCCCCAACACGTTTAAATGGAACAGCCCTTACATACTTTTATTTTATATCTCCTAATTCAATTGAATCACTATTTTACAAGGTATGTTTTAAATCAAACCATTGTTGTTTTGGTGGTATGCAGCAAATCTATTTTTTTGAGAATATTGCAGTAGCATCGTTTTATTGACAGTTGACTGAGTGGATTTAAAGAAGCTGCGATTGTAGTTTACCAATGAAAGTGACTAAATCTGAATGTATATTGTAGAAATCCCTCCTTCCACGTACCAGGCGACCCAACCACCCCCTTATTGCTGATCGGTGCAGGCGTGGGGATAGCTGTGTACATAGGCTTTCTTGAAGAACGTCAACGTCAGGCTCATGGCTGTGGTGCGTACATATATAGCCTATATAAGAGATAGTAAAAGATACGGTTCAACGCCGTTATTTATCTAAATAGGCGCTAGTTGTTTGTAAAATTATTTCATGTTCTAAGTTTACCTTTCGATCAATACCACAATCCTCCCTTCTTTTGTATTCCTGTTCTCTTTTTTGTATTCCTGTACTCCTGTCATTTATTGGTTTATTTACATGCTAAGTATGAAATGTTTAGGTGAGAGCCGTAGTCAATATTGACATGTATATAAATATTCTACATAAACTCATTTTGTTCGTCTTGGATATTATTGGAATGCGCTGTTGCAAATCACTTAGAATCAATGTTTTATTGTTTTCCTGCATAGTCGATCATCAGAAAGTATTCTTCCATACATAGAAAAGCGTTCCTAATTAACCAAGATGCAATACACAAAAGTGAAACAATGTCTGAGTGAGTGCATTTAAACTTGGACTGTTACTTTAATTTAGAATGGTATAACAATACAATACAATAACATTGTTTATTATATGCCTACTGCTCATTCTCGACTGTGATTGGTCGGATCATGGTCACATGACCACCTTACAAAAGTGATATTGGGGTGCAATATCACTTTCCAACACTCTGACTCAGAGCTGTCAGGTTCATGTGCTCAATTCTCAACTTCAACTCTTGAAAAGTAAGCCAACATATGTGAATTGAGACAAGGAACTTAGAAGAGTGTGGGCTTCTTGTAAAATCATGTTTAGGAAGGGAATTAGTAGAACACATTTTTTGAAATTAAATAAATAAATAAATACATTTCTAAAACTAATGCACGTGACTTCTTTGGGTATTTATAGTATTTTGATTGCGATATTAGTGAATTAACACGAACATATTACGGCTGAGAAATTTACAATAACCCAATGGTTTGTGGTAAAACCCGGAAATGGAAAAAATATTAATAATATTTACATTTTCATAATTCTTTAAATCAGTTAATTATTTCATTTGAATGAGCAGTAGGCATATAATAAAACAAATATGGCGCTTTGGTTTCGTGCAATATCAATTTTTATTGCACTCTGAAAAATGATATTGCACTCGGCGCAAGCGCCTCGTGCAATATCATTTTTCAGAGTGCAATAAAAATTGATATTGCACTCACCCAAGTGCCATATTTGTATAATATTCCATGATGATTACACAGATGTCAAAGCGTTTGGAAGAGTCGTCTTATACACCGGATTGAGATCTCGTAAGGATGAAATATACAGCGAGAGGTTGGACGAGTTTTTGCGGGAGGATATTCTCACAGATGTCCACTACGCTTACTCCAGAGAACCAGCCATGGAAAAGGTATTTGATAACACAGAAATATATATATATATATATGGTTTATTGACTTGTAGTTTCACTACAAAAAGTATACATATAAATGATATCATATGGAAGTAACAAATAAACCATATAAGCACAAAGCAGAGGAACGATATGTTAGTATATAGAACAGGGGGTTATGCTGTCTAAAAAATATTCTGATACCTTAAAGGCAAAAATATATTAGGAACATGACCATCAGAAGAAATATTAATCAGAACACTATTAACAACTCTCTTTCAACTCTATTACAAACGTATTTTCTTAATTACCTAATGATTGACAGAAGTATGAAAATACAGACAACAATTTCTAGATGGACTTTACCAGGAATTGGTTAAACAAAACAATTCAAAGCCGAATTGGAGTGGAAATAGTTTAAATGTTACCGTCATCTGTTGGCGAATAGGGTTATCCTGATGGTTGTAGAAATGTTTGTATATTATTGAATATTAACATATTGATTTGAAAATGTAAAATACATTTATATGGCCAATCTTTTTTATCTGAATTCGAAAATGATTCATTTTTAGGTTTAGTTAAGCTAAATCAATGCATATTTTTCTATATTCTACAGACTTTGATTTGTTTTGGAAAGCATTTTCCGGAATTTGTCAGTTTCTCTGTGAAAATTATATACGTCATTCAAGCTGAATCTTTGCAAAGGTCTTGGTTTAAAAATGAACTATCTGCATAAGTATATATTTCCAAAATAATAACACTGATATGTGATTTCTCTGTCATTAAAAATGATCTCATGTGAGTTTTATTTGTTCTATGAATAATTATTTATATAAAAGTCAACTTAGATCAGTCTTTCAGATAATTCTATCTCACAATTTCTCTGTGGCTTGCCGTACTTTTCCTTTTTCACCAGGCATTCACCAGTTACTATTTCAATAAATACAAATATAGAGTTAAAGTAATGGGTTTTACATATTATTATCAAACTGCAATTTATTACTGGTATACCTTTTCCTAAAAATCAAATGAAATATCAATGAATACTGGAAGGGACATTTCAGTTAACTGTGTGTATGGGTTTTCAGAAATCTGAGACCGCATGTATGATCATGTCACGTAACATATAACCTCCTTTTTAATTTTTGCTATTGTACCAAAGGGGTGTAATTAGTCAATAACCTTTCTTACACATATCTAGTGCTGAATGTACACCATTATACAAATATGCCATGCCAGTGTGGGCAACATGACGGAATGTTTCCCCGAGGGAGGATGGTTTTCCCGAGGGCGGAGCCCGAGGGAAAACCATCCTCCCGAGGGGAGACATTCCATCATGTTACCCACACTGGCATGGCATATTTGATTTATTATACCGAACAAACACCGTTTGTAATTGTAAACAAAGCAAGGTCACAGATGACTGGTGATTCACACATTCCCCGCTAGGTGTCGCTAGTGGCAACGGGCAACATGAAGCCCTCACTGATGGCATCAGGCAACATGATGATTGTTCACTGTTAAGTCAGCCAATCACGGCTTACGATCTTAAAGTGAGGTATAATAAAAGGTATTGAAGGCTTGTAAACAACACAAAAACCATTATACAATTGATATATAAAGATATATAAAAGAGATAATCTATTCTATGGTATTTTGGGAATACACTCATCCTAAGTTTTCCCCACACTATGATAGTTTCAGAGTACTTTTTATTCCACTTTCAGGTTTACGTGCAGGATCTCCTGCGCAGAGATGGTCAGGCAATCTCACAGTTTCTGACGATAGATGGCGCTCATGTTTACATCAGTGGCAACTCTGATATGGCTGCAGACGTGTACACAATGCTCGCTGCGATCCTGGCGGACAATCTCTCAATCACGCAAAGAAAAGCAACAAGTTATCTTCTAAGTATGAAGGTAATATATGAGAATACGTTCATGACAGCTTGACTAGCAGGTTTATTTTGATTCCTATGAATAAAGTTTATTCATATATTAAGTAAATGTATTTCATCATTTAAAATTGTTTTGTTTTGACTGTACCCTGCTATATATGTCTTTTTTCTTATTGATATCAGGAGCGAGGGCGGTACCACGAGGATGCGTTTGGGGAAACGAAACCACCAATATCAAAGACGGCCCCGTCAACTGCCAGACCTGCCATGCCTGCCCCTTTAACTTCCACGCCTGCCCCTTCGACTACCATGCCTGTCTCCTCGATTACCACGAAGAAACACATCTGCCGCATTGTACTCTAACTTGTGATGGATATGACATGTATTTACAGCATATTCATTGACTGTATTGTGAAGTA
Organism: Maea johnstoni; assembly: GCA_963942565.1. Classification (NCBI taxonomy): domain Eukaryota; kingdom Metazoa; phylum Annelida; class Polychaeta; order Spionida; family Magelonidae; genus Maea; species Maea johnstoni. Next base: position 26,075,544 of record OZ012695.1, on the reverse strand, counting down.
CGAAACAAAAATGCATGAATCCGTAATGAAAGACACATATTCGCATAACAAACCGAACAGCGAATAACAGCAAGGAAGTAAAACAACGATGCAAAATGTGTCAAATGGAAAATAAACAAAATGTTACCTGATAATTTAGTCACAGTGATTGTACATTGAACTTTGAGATGGATTAGATCCAAACACTCACTAGAAGTTCAGAGCCTATTGGTATGAATATGTTAAGTGACTGTAGATTGGCATCGAATAGCATGAACACTGGGACAATGGCCTGGAATCCAATAGACTCAATTCAAGAGGTGAAATTTTGTATTGGGGGTGTAATACTATTTTGATAGGACACGCGAAGCTGTGTGACCACATGTCAGAGGGAGAAGGGATAGGTCACCCCATGGTGTGTGGCAAAATATTTTACTCAAAGTGACAGTCACATGAGAGTATATTCCTCCACGAGCAAGAAGTGCGATGGACATAAGAACAAACTGTATAACTTTACTTTCACAGCAAATAGATCGTTGCTTTGCACGGCGATTCAAAACCAACGTACAGCGCACATTAACTTTCGCGAAGTCAGGGATAAAAAGATTTTACTGGCAGATGATCATAATGGAACACTGTGAAGAGTAAAACAGACTAATTGATAGGTTATCGGTGCAGTCACATAGACACATTCTCGCCACTAATTTTTCCAACTAGTTAAACCTCTAGTGGGAGGGCGCCGTTAGCAAGGATGGGATGGCGAGCATGCTCACAAAAATAACGAAGCATTGGCGCAAAGTAGACGTTGAGACCAAAATAGAAGGGAATCTTATAAAGATTGCGAAAAAATATAGCACGCATTTATATATATATATATATATATATATATATATATATATATATATATATATATATATATATATATATATATATATATATATATATATATGTATATATACATAGAGAGAGAGAGAGAGAGAGAGAGAGAGAGAGAGAGACATTCATATAAATGATTGTAGAATGGTATATATTTTACATGTTATCATGGAATATTTATTTAATTTTTATCCAAGGATCTCGGTACAAGTTATATATGTCGTTTTTTATATTTATATTTTATAGATATTTATCTGTAGGCGAAGTCTCTGACAGAGAAAATGAATTATTGGCCGAATCCATTTTACAACTGTTGCAAAAGCTGTTAGGTCTAGACTTGAGTTTCAGCCAAAAGGAATATACAAGAAGTTATCAAAACAAAGGGAAAACGGGCAAGTGTGGAAGGCTGTTGCAAAAAGTAAAAAAGAAACTCCTTAAGATTATGTTAGGGAAATACATAGGCCATGTGGCAAATGTTTTTGCTAGGTAATCGTTTCAAGTATTTGGGAAATAAAAACTGTCACATGGTGGCCCCTTCACGAGGATGATCCCAATATGGTATTCTGCAGCAAAGTGGATACATACACTGTATACAAGGAAAGTAAAGGACGTGTCTACGATCGGCTTAAAACCAACCCGCAATGAAAATAGTAATGTCTCTCTATGCAGATCCACTACTCTTAATACGACTCCAAAGACAAAGTATAAATATCACGTAATTTCCGTGTCTCCTTAACTCATATTTATACTACCAGGCTGTTATCATATTATATATGATTCATATTTGCACTTTTGTCATGTTCTTTCAAATATTAGTATTGTATTGTTGTATTGATTTGATTTTGTAACCCCGAAATACATTTAATAACCATAGAATACAAAAAGTGTGTGTGGTTCAAAACATACTATAAAAGGGGGATTCATTCCTTAGAAATATCCGTTCTGTTGTCTCAATACTATACAGAATTCTCTAATTCTACACAATTCTTGCCAATCTC
>OZ012695.1:26053691-26068691 GCA_963942565.1 Maea johnstoni | reverse complement strand
AACCTTTTAGAGGATTTTGATTGGACGTTAGATTTAAAATGTCATATTTTGACCCCCAGGGGCACTCGCCAAGATGGGTCTCAACCTGAAATGAACCTTCACATACCAAAGTACTTATATACCAAATTTGGCGCTTTTATCGAAAAGTGAACGACTTGGCCAAAAAATGGCCCTTAACCACTGAACTATATATGAAGTAATGTTTATAGCCAAGGTAGCTAGTAAATGAATAACAACAAAAATGAGAGTAAATGTTTCTAATAATAGACATACATTGCTATTTATATGCGCAACAGATATTCCATCGAGTATAAAACATCCTCTAATGGTGTACATAAATATAATTATAACCCCTTTTTTCCTAACAAAGACATTGCACTATGTAAGTCTCGGTTCCTTGCCCATGTTACATGACACCCGCTTGATTATCAGGGTTATGCAGTTGGTTCACTGATTAACTGGTACTTTCTCCCATTTAGTTGTGTTGTTACCCATCAGGTGACACGCCAATACTTATAAATGTGGCTGAATTGGATGACATTTCATCAGGAATTATCAGAAGTATTGTATGATGAAATAATCAAATTATGAAAACAAGGTTAGATTGAGATATTGTAATAATGATAATAATAATAATGATGATAATAGTAATAAGTTATGATCATAGTGATGGTGAAGATGAGGAATGTAATGAATGATATACTACTACTACTTCTACTACTACTACTACTACTACTACTACTACTGAGATAAGTGATGATGATGATGATGATGAATGTAATTATCAATCACTATTAATGTTCATCTTCTTCTTTTTCTTCTTCTTCTTATAATTACTAAATTACTATTATTATTATTATTATTATCATTTTTATTATTATTCTATTATTATTAGTATTATTATTATTATTATCATTATTATTATTATTATCATTATTATTATTATTTCCAATTAATCCCTATAGAATGTACACCCAGAACTTGACTTGAAACTGGCCCTCTAAAACCGGTGAGAAACCGCGAAAGAATGTCAACGCGGCGAGTGAATAGATTAACCGAGTTGTTTTGGGGGAAGTGCGCGCAAAGTTGACACCATTTGTGTTTTAGGTCCGATGACGTCACATCATAATAACACGGAAACGCTGGCACGTGCCTGCTCTTGTTATATTTAGTCTACACCACGCGCGCTCTCTCGACAAAACAAAGCGGATCCCAGTCTACCCACTGATGCCGAGACTGTTCAGACGTGTCGGCGAATGACATGTAAAACGAGAAGCGTTTTGGAAGTAGTTTTGGCGAAAAGTGTGCATACGTTTCTGTAGAATAAGCTTCAACACGTTTTATACAAAACTGCTTTTTAAAAGATTATATAAGATGTATTTTGGTCGAAATACAAGGGTTCTTACACTTGGGGAGTTGACTGATTAATATGGCCCGCTCCTTAGATGAGCAACATCTTAATTCAAGCCCGCTCATTAGACTCTGGAAGTTTTAACTTGCAGGCCCAAAGTATTTCTACTATTTCTTCACACTAGGAAATGACGAGAGATATTCGACTACCCCTCAAGACTATTATTATTATTATTATTATTATCATTATTATTATTATTATTGCAACCACCACCATCACCGTTATTATTATTATTATTCTCAATGTATGATAACTATTCTCAATTCTTATCATTATCATCAATAGATATGTACTCATTAGATAACTGCCTTCATGCAGATGGCATGACTGTAACATTTGTTTTCCTACAGTCTTTTTCAAAGTTCACAATACGTAGTTTGAATTGCATGACGCGGAAATGAAAGCGAAACGAAATATTCTGGGTGACACAATTTTGCGATTTTTTCTCATCAGAAACTTGACCCCTACCATCATTAGTCATCACTTGTTGTTGAAAGGAAATGATTCATAGCAAAAAAACTACTGCTGCTAAAAGGTTAACATGGACCATGACCAATATATTTACTTTTAGACTTAACGTCATTAACGTAAATAACGTTCGAATCCATATTCGACTTGTGATAGAGTGATGTTAAAATACATCTTGCATACATACATACAATCATACAGTTTTGCCCTAGATTCTCTCTCTCTCTCTCTCTCTCTCTCTCTCTCTCTCTCTCTCTCTCTCTCTCTCTCCCACACACACACACACACACACACACATGAGACGGTATTGCCGAACTGTCAATCTGTTTATTTTCCCGCCGTTGATAGTCAACTGCTTTAGAGTTGAGATATTCGCAGAAGCGCGCCAGAAGTTGACATCACTTCTCAGGTCAGATGATATCACTCAGGACAAAAAAAGAAACTCGGAATTTAACGAACTCCCTCAGAGCCATTATCTCATATTGTGAAAAAGTAGCACACCCTCCTTAAACTTATCAACAACTGTGTAGACAGATGTCTGCTTAACATATTTGGCGCTCAAAACGGTTGTGGTGAGAAATTCTGCTTGCCGCAGCTTCTCTGTGTTGTGTCTGTATTTGCTATTTTGATTCTACACACACACACACACAGGTATGTATATATATATATATATATATATATATATATATATATATATATATATATATATATATATATATATATATATATATATATATATATAGATAGATAGATAGATAGATAGATAGATAGATAGATAGATAGATAGTCAGATCGGGCAAGGTGGGTGGTACTTGACATAGTCTGACATGCTGATTTTTGGTGATTAGATAGTCATGACTATCGGACTATCAACTGTGTTGCACCCTGTATATATATGTATATGTATATATATATATATATATATATATATATATATATATATATATATATATATATATATATATATATATATATATATATATATAAATTATATATATATATATATATATTTATATATATATGCATAGATACATACATGCATACACACACATACATATATACATACTTACATACATACATACATACATACATATATACGCACACACACTTTAACTCAAACGCAATTTCCTCCGATCAGCCAGCGAGCAAGCAATTCGGTGGTCAGACTAAACGAATGTGTATTTAATCAGCCAATAACCAGGCAATCCAGAGGATACAAAATTACTGGGCGAATATGCGCCATTCAAAAAGAATCACAACTACTCGGTCGATGAGGGGTTGGCTATTGGGAAGGATAATGATGACGATGACGATGATGATGATGATGTTAATGATGACGATGATGATGGTGATGGCGATATTAACACCGATGATTATTATGATGAGGAGAAGAAGTCATCTCGCCCTAATGAATTATAAGTGACAACCTGTGAGAACGGCCATAACTGGGCAACTTAGAAGGGTTCCCATTACTATAAAACTAATAGGAAAACGTTTGAGGGGCTTCATTGTATATATATACATGTATATATATATATATATATATATATATATATATATATATGTATATATATATATATATATATATATATATATATATATATATATATATATATATATATATATATATATACCCTCATATATATATATATATATATATATATATATATATATATATATATATATATATATATATACATATATATATATATATATGTATATATATATATATATATATATATACATATATATATATATATTTATATATATATATATATATATATATATATATATATATATATATATATATATATATATATATATATATATATATATAGCGTGTGTGTATGTGTGTTAGCTGTATCTTTCATATGTGGGAGATAAACTCACTACTGTGTGGGGCTCAGGTCGTCGCGGTGACTAACAACGTGTAGGCAGTACCCTAGACCACTTGGCACCGGGGCAAGCCACTGAGCATTGAACAGACAGGGAGCATATGCGTGACAGCAGGGTGTGCTGTTATACACCAGTTAGGTTTTACTCCTCATCCATGGACGTCTATTATGTAATCTAGCTGATATTAGGGATGTCCGCATATACGATATAATACCAATATGTATTCACTTTGAGGGGGCATTTCACTAAAGTTTACCATGGTGTTTCACATAGAACTCGCCAGAAAGAGCCAGGGGTATTTTTAGTTCAAGAAGAACATGTCATCGGCTGCCCTCTCTCGGTGGTCTTTGGTACTACACATGATATGATGCTCTCTTAGTATTGGTATTTGCTTTTTTCCAATCGCTCTGGTAACGAATTGGTTTACATATCTTTATTAAAATTCTTCAATTGGAGGTTATGTATACTGTGACTATTCAAAATACTGTAAGGCATCAAGCATACATTCAAAATAAATATATTGGAGACTTTTGGCCAATTTCTTATTACTTCCCGCCTTTTCGGGTGTTTTCCTTTCGAAATGATGTTTTTCACTACAAGAAACCGGTCATATACCTTAACCTGGTGTAGCCGATTAGTTTGAGTGTAGAGATGGAATCACGAGGAGACGAGCTTGACTTGAACACCACAACTTTATTCACTCCAAATAGTTTGACAGCTTGTATGACTAGAAACTATGACATGACGAATAAATGTCTCATGCAGTATCATCTATGCAGCATCTATGTAGTATCTAAACGGTAACTACGCGGGTGGGTTCAATCTGCAAAAATATCAGGAAAAATCTACTAAGTGACTGCATATCAAAAACACCCAAAATATTCTAATATCAAAGATAGTAAAGTACAATAGTAACTAATAACAATCTAAATGTACAAAGACTGACGTGAATAATGTAATATCTAATTACTGCAAAAGTATAATTAACATACAAATAAGTATCAACTAAGTATCAATAGCAATACTCTTAAGTACTATCTCCATACATCTAGACAATAGGAACATTACAGTATGCAGAATGTCTAACTCAAAAGTAGCTTCAAAACTCACTTAAAGTAATTATACAAAGTCATCATGTAAGCTCTAATACTTCCTGAAACCTTTATGTACTACAATCCAATTAAATTACATCAAATACTTACGACTTTAGCTCCTCCAAACTCAAACACTTTCACCAACTTCTAATGTCAACAAATGTAACTGTCATGTCTGCCCTAACAACCAAAATGCTGCTCCCCTGAGAACAGCAGTCATGGTGATAGACCTAGAGACCTGCCACCTATTGGCCAACACACAAACTACAAGCGATTACAATGATTGACAATTGATTGACATGAGTGACATGCATGAACAGATTTCAATAAAGGCATTGACCTACATGACTGACATGCATGAACGAATTACAATGAAGTCATAGACTGACATGACTGACATACATGAATGAATATCAATAATAACCACTGCTGTCCGCTACACCGGCCCCTAAATGTGAAGGCTAAGCTAAACATTTATAACTATCATCTAAGGACAGCCAAAAAACAACCTTCACATATTGTCCTTTATCATATTTAGTCAAAGTTCGATGTTTTCGTCTCCACTCGTGCCGTTCTCACCAGGTCATCTTTCCCCGGAAATGTCTCAACCACTCTGCCGATAGGCCACATGTTCCGGGAAGTAGCCTCATCAACCACCAACACGATGTCACCAACTGTAAGATTCCTCCTGGGAAGTAGCCATTTTTGTCTACACTGAAGAGTTGGCAAATACTCTTTGACCCATCTGCGCCAAAACACATTGGCGAGATACTGAATCTGGCGCCATCTACGCCTGCAGTACACGTCGTCCTTTGCGAAGTGCCCAGGGGGCAGCACAGGTCCTGGTCTGAGCAACAGTAGGTGATTGGGCGTCAATGTTCCTAAATCTTTAGGATCGTCTGATACAGCTGTCAGGGGTCGGCCATTGACTATGGCCTCCACCATACACAGAAGAGTAGCCAGTCCTTCATCATCAAGTATCTGCTCTTTCATGAGAGCACGAAGTACCTTGCGTACTGTCCTTATGGAACGCTCCCACACTCCGCCCATATGTGAAGCTGCGGGTGGGTTGAAATGCCACTGTATACCACTCTGGTGTAGGCTCTCATGTATTTGGGTTTGGTTCCAACCTTGAATGGCTTCTCTTAGTTCTCGTTCTGCTCCAACAAAGTTTGTGCCATTATCTGAGGTGATTTCTTTTGGTTGTCCTCGACGACTGATGAAACGCTGAAGTGCGTTAATGAAAGAAGTGGTGTCTAATGAGTAAGCCACCTCAATGTGCATGGCTCTTGTAGTAAAGCACGTGAACAAACACCCGTAGCGTTTGACGTTGCTGCGTCCACGCTTCACCAAGAATGCACCAAAGTAGTCGACGCCTACATATGTGAATGGCGGATCATTAGGGGTCACTCTGTTTTGCGGTAAGGCTGCCATTTTTTGTTCGCCGGGTGGAGCATTGAGACGTTTGCACCTGAAGCACTTGTTTAGCACTCTGCGTACTGTCGGTCTCGCACTGATGATCCAGAATTTTTGACGCAGTTCAGACAAAACATGCTCACGCCCACTATGCCCCAGTCTTTTGTGCATGTGCTCGATGACAAGATCCACCATAGGATGATTTTTCGGTAGGATCATTTGATGAATTGCATCATGGGGTAATGGAGCATTGTTCAGTCTACCACCTACTATCAATACACCTTCAGGCGACAACACTGGTGAAAGGCGAAAGATAGTACTTGTTCGCTTGATTACTCTATGCGTTCCGCCACTGCCAACAGCTTCCAACTCATCTTTGAAGTGTAGTCGCTGAACGTATTTGACGATCTCAATTTCTGCATTGTTTGTCTCCACAGCAGACAATGGAGCAGTGCTCAGAACCATTGGCCGTTTCCCATATTTCTGCAGAAACCACACCTTGAAACGGAGTAGCCAAGCCACATCTTTTTTGACAGCATACCACGATGAGCGTCTTTTGAGTAGGTCATTTATGTCACTAATGCATCTTGATTGTTCTATCATGCAAATCTTTGCAGTCTTCACCTCTGGGTCATTGTCTGGCACCTTGCGACCTAAGTCGGGCGTTTTAGGCCATTGGGTTTCATTTTCACACAAGAAACTTGGACCATTTTGCCATCTTGTACAAGTCAACAATTCTTCCGCAGTCAGGCCACGTGAGGCGTCATCCGCCGGATTGGACTGGGAATCCACATGTCGCCATTGTGATGGAGATGATCCTTCACGAATAGTCGCAACGCGATTTTCTACAAAAGTGTGAAAACGCCTATCTTCACTGGTAATGTACTGTAGGACACACATGCTGTCAGTCCAGAACACAGAACTATGTATTGGTTGACTCAGCTCATGTCGAATCATATAGTCCATCTTCACTGCCAGTGTTGCTGCTGTCAATTCCAAGCGAGGAACCGTGAGTTGTTTGACCGGTGCCAAACGAGCCTTTGCCATCAGCAAACAACAATGAACGTGACCATGTGAATCAGTGAAGCGCAGGTAGGATGCTACACCATATGCCATTTGAGAAGCGTCACTGAAATGATGCAGCTGAATGTCAGTGATTTCTCCATTGGTAGGTCCTTGCACGCATCGCGGTATCATCAACTTCTCCATTGCTGGTAACCCATTTCGCCATGCCATCCACTGGTCCATGACATCTGTCGGTAATGGTTCATCCCAACCAATTTTGCTACGAGTAAGATCTTGGATGAGTTTCTTGGCGATGATCGTGTAGGGACAAACAAACCCTAGGGGGTCAAACACCGAACTCACTATGCTCAGTAAGCCCCTTTTTGTAAGCGGTTTCTCTGCAATGACGATCTTGTAACAAAAGCAGTCGGATTCCACGTTCCAACAAACACCTAGCGCCCTCTCTGTTGGGAGCGCAGAAAAGTTTAAGTCCACACCTTTAAGTTGTTTTGCTTTGTCCTCCTCGGGAACAGTCGCCATCACTTCTCTACTGTTGCTGACCCATTTTGTTAGCCGGAAACCTCCACGTTGCAGAAGAGTACACAACTGAGCAACCATACTGCTTGCCTTGCTTTCATTTTTTAGTGACTTAAGGCAATCATCAACGTAGAAATCACGTAAGACTGCCTTGACAGTTTCAGCATCAAAGTCAGCTTGGTTATCTTCTGCCGTGCGATGTAAGGCAAAGTTGCAGGCACTAGGACTCCATGTTCCACCGAACAAGTGGACAGTCATCCGGTAAACTTCTGGATCCTTGTTCATGTCTCCATTCGGCCACCAAAGGAATCGCAATGCATCCCGATCCTCAGGCGGAACATGCACCTGGTGAAACATGGCCTCGATGTCAGCCATAATGGCCACAGAGTCCTGCCTGAATCGAAGTAGCACACCTAGTAGAGGATTTGTCAGATCTGGTCCTTGTAAGACTTGACTGTTCAGTGATATTCCTTCATGAGTGGCTCTACAGTCAAATACCACTCTTGTTTTGTCGGGTTTCTTGGGGTTGAATACTGGATGATGTGGAAGATACCAAACACCATCACTCATTTCAATCTGATTGTCATTCACTTTTTCAGCAAAACCTCTTTCAAGTAGATCATTCATGAAGACTGTATAAGCATTGTGTAGCTTAGAGTCCTGTTTGAGTCTTTTACGTAGGGATTCCAAACGGCGCGCAGCCATGTCCCTGTTTGGCGGTAAACATGTAGGTCTCTTACGAAACGGTATCGCCATCATGTAATGACCATTGTAGAGGTGTTGAAGAGATTCTTCCCAGATAGCTACTGTACGCTTGTCTTCATAAGATAAGCCACGTTTTTCAGTGACGAGTGACTCAGGACCTTCGACTTTCCAGAACATCTCAAGTTGTGCATTGAGATCATGGTCCACCTGTATAAAGTTCACTGATGCCGAATTCACGCGAACACCACCAAGGGGACCATTTAGTGTCCAGCCCAACGAGGTCTTTGTAGCATAGGGCTCGCCAGCTTTGCCTCTCCTTAGATCAACTGGAATCAAGGCATCAGGGTTATCTTGACCAATCAGAAGAGTCACATGATTGGCATCTACCATGGGCAAGTTGACATCTCTCAAATGTTCCCATGAACTTGCATCTTCTACCTGTCCCATGTTTTCTAGAGAAATCGGCAGTACAGGTCTAGCGTATACCTGAGGTAGTTCTAAAACATTCTTGTTTTCTGTGTCAGACACTTCCAGGCTGATAACACACATCTCTGCTTTACTTTTCGCTTTCTCGAGTGTGGTAAGTGACAACACTTCTCGTCTACCACTTACGCCAAGTTGTCTAAGTAAGTTCTCAGAGCAGAATGTGTTCGTTGATCCGTTGTCTAACAGCGCATAAGTTTGGATACACTGATCTGATCCTGGCGCTCGAACTGTCACTGGTACAATCGGAAGTGCGATTCTACCCTTGCACCCGACACCGGCCCCTGTTGCACCAAAGTTTTCAGCATGAGAAAGTTCTGTGTATCCACTTCGTGCCTCTGTGGGAACAGCGTCAGGCTCCGATACACTAATTGCAGCACTGGTTGCAGGTAGCACTTCAGAAGGTCTGGTTGTGTTGTCTGCCAGATATGTAGGTTGATGCAAGAACTTGGTGTGCTTTCTGTTACACCCAGGAACAGAACAGGTGCGAGCAAGTCTACAATCGCTGGAGAAATGCCCCGGTTTCAAACAGTTAAAGCACAGTCTGTTGTCAGCCACAAACTTGATTCTCTCAGGAACTCTCATACTTTTGAAATCATTGCATCCAAACAGGGAGTGAGAGTCACCACACTTGATGCAAGCAGGAATTTGATATCCTTGCTGTGGTTCGGTGCTACTTCCAAACATGGAAGTGTTGAAGCTCATACCCCTACGAGCAGTCTCTTTTTGGTATTCATTTCTAGGTCGCCTTCTGACATCAGTGATTGCACCATAAACTGGGTCGTTAGCTGCCTCTGCAACCTCCGAGACAAAGTCAGTAATATCATGAATGTTCGGATTTCTTGCACCTTGTTTACGAATCTGGAACACTCGCGACCTCCATTTATTTTGCATGAAGTACGGCAATCTTTGGATGATTTTCACTAAAGTACCCTGCGAACTGATTTCCGCAATGCTTCCCATCGCTTGTAGGGTTTCGCTGCAACTTCGCAGTTCATCTGCATACTCCTGCAACATTTCCCGATCACTAGGCCTTATTTCAGGCCCGTTTGTCACTTTGTTTATCCATGTCTCCGTTATCACAAACGAGTTGCCAAAACGTTCCTGCAACAGTTGACGTGCCCGCCTATAACCATCTGACGGACTCATGACAGCGCAACACTGTATCACTCGTTTGGCCTTTCCAGTCGTATATTGCAGTAGACGCGAGAGTTTCGAACAACTGTCTACAGTGTCCTTGTCCATACTGTTATCAAACATCCGAATGAAGCCCCAATATTTCAAAGGATCTCCATCAAAACACATCAGCTCAACTTTCGGGATCTGGATTGCACTAAGTAATTGTCTCTGCTGCAATTGGCCCTGCTGCATGATGTGCAATAAACTATCATCCGGACATTGCTCTGTGATGGACGGTCTATGATGAGTTGGCAACCATGCATCAGCCATAGGATTCAATGGAAAGTTTGTGTCATGTGACTGCGATGCATTAACAGCAGGAGGGCGTGGCTGCGTACGCACATCTCTACTACCATCATGCATGGGAACCTGCGGTTCATCGGAGTTATCCACTGCTTGTGTGTGATGAGGATCAGAGGTACTTGTTTTCTTGGGTACAGTGCTGCCACCTGCTGGAAGCTGGCTGTGTACCGATGTACCCTCTGCCTCAGCTAGTACTGTCTCTTCAGCCTCGGTTTTCGCCATTTCGGTCTCAAGACGAAGTTTTTCTTTCTTTTGTTTGAGTTGTAATTCTTTCTGTTTGAGTTGTAATTCTTCCTGTTCAAGTTGTCTCTGTTGACTCAGTGCTGCCATCTCTGCCTTGAGTGCAGCCTTTTTCGCAGAAGCTTTGACGCGAGCACTGGAGACCGAAGATCGATGTGATTTCCCACTTCTGGAACTGCCAGCACCACCTGCGGATTCACCAAGTTTTATTTCCGCAGCATCTGAAAGTTTTCTTTCCATTGACTGTTCGTAATTTTTGACTTTATCCAAAATATGTTGGTATTTTTCCTCAACATCATCATAATAGTCCTCAGATGCTTTAAGTTCAGTGTCATCTGTTATCAAGGCATGAAAGTCAGCATGTTGCTGTTTGAAGCGGCCTATGCTGTCAGCCAACTCCTTCACCTTTACTTTGACACGCAGCAAATCAGAATCCTCGAACCTGCTCATTTCGTCGAGAATCTCATTTTCCTTGCGAGTGACTGCTGACTTGGCAGCTTTTCTCCCATTATATCTCGTCTTCCTTTCCTCCTCAATATCCATGATGTCACCACCGGTTGCCATCTTTAGTCATTGAACTAATGTAGCCGATTAGTTTGAGTGTAGAGATGGAATCACGAGGAGACGAGCTTGACTTGAACACCACAACTTTATTCACTCCAAATAGTTTGACAGCTTGTATGACTAGAAACTATGACATGACGAATAAATGTCTCATGCAGTATCATCTATGCAGCATCTATGTAGTATCTAAACGGTAACTACGCGGGTGGGTTCAATCTGCAAAAATATCAGGAAAAATCTACTAAGTGACTGCATATCAAAAACACCCAAAATATTCTAATATCAAAGATAGTAAAGTACAATAGTAACTAATAACAATCTAAATGTACAAAGACTGACGTGAATAATGTAATATCTAATTACTGCAAAAGTATAATTAACATACAAATAAGTATCAACTAAGTATCAATAGCAATACTCTTAAGTACTATCTCCATACATCTAGACAATAGGAACATTACAGTATGCAGAATGTCTAACTCAAAAGTAGCTTCAAAACTCACTTAAAGTAATTATACAAAGTCATCATGTAAGCTCTAATACTTCCTGAAACCTTTATGTACTACAATCCAATTAAATTACATCAAATACTTACGACTTTAGCTCCTCCAAACTCAAACACTTTCACCAACTTCTAATGTCAACAAATGTAACTGTCATGTCTGCCCTAACAACCAAAATGCTGCTCCCCTGAGAACAGCAGTCATGGTGATAGACCTAGAGACCTGCCACCTATTGGCCAACACACAAACTACAAGCGATTACAATGATTGACAATTGATTGACATGAGTGACATGCATGAACAGATTTCAATAAAGGCATTGACCTACATGACTGACATGCATGAACGAATTACAATGAAGTCATAGACTGACATGACTGACATACATGAATGAATATCAATAATAACCACTGCTGTCCGCTACACCTGGTATAACCTTTAACCCTCTCGGCAGGACTGAGAGGGTTAAAGTATCAGTTGTCCTCAGAACCCACCTGAACAGGTGCGAGCAATTCTCTCACGTGATTTATTTTGGCAAGCTGCGGGTTCGCGAAAGTGCCTGCACTGACCGTGACCGAGACGGGCCAAAACAGGTGGATGACTCTAAGGTGATCGTCTACATTCAGCACTAAGTCGTTGTCTGGATTTTCCCATGTTTCGTCTACATCCAACTAAGGGGGTCCAAGAAGATTTTGCTGCAGCACTGGCAATCAGTCTTGGGGGACAGGATTTGTAGTGGTCGAACTGAGACAATATGTACAAAAATAGCCATCAATTAGTTTTGCCATATACGCCTGTATATACGATTGACCAAATATGAAAGAGAAAATAAATTTAAATTTATTTTCTCTCCCCAATAAACGGGAGTGGAAATGAATTTTAATTTATTTTCTCTTTCACACTGGGAGCATCGTATGTATATCTATAAACACCTAGACCGAGTCGGGATTCGAAGTGCCCAAGCACGTCACTGCCCGTAGGGCTTAATAGGTTCAGCATTCTCCCATTCGCCCAGATGGGATATTACTAGGTAATAGGGAGAATCGACGATTACAAATTCGTCGTCAATAACGGTTTATGGTAGGAGTTTATTGATGAAACTGAGCGGCCAAAAAATCAAGTCATGCGTGCGATTGAAACATTGTCTGAAGCTTATATATGGGAAAATTTTTGGCATATTTTCGCGCCCGTCTACTTTTAGCTAATATGTCGAAAAAGGGGAACAACTTTACTGTAATTCCGCGCATAGCGAGACAGCGAAATATGTATAGGACGTACACCTACGGCATACTATTAAACTACGGAGATGCCTCATTCTGAGAATATCGCTAAACTGGCCATAAGTTCTTAAATCATGGTACGTGTGTGTTATGAATTCTTCAATTGATATTGTGCACGTACGTTGGCATACCCGTCAGCATTCAACAATCCAAAATCAGGATATATCACTTATCAGGCGGTTACTGCGACGTCTTTTGGTTTCATTTTGTTTAGTTCCAATTCTGGGAGGGGCCAGGTTAGTACTTTTGCTTAAGGAGCGGGCCTTTAGAGTTGGTAATCATGGAAACATATGTTAATAGGATAACTTTAATTTTAGCAGATCACAATTGCTGCATGATAATATTCACACAGTTTTAAAAAACACGCAGATAGCTTTGGAACTGAAAATGTCGTCATCAACAACATTTACATTGTGTGATCTTTCCAGACATTGTGTGATCTTTCAAGATCAAATACTTACTATGTTCAGCATATTATGAAATTCTTGGCTCTTGGCTAGAAAATGAATTTATTCTTGAGGAATTGTGGATGATTTTTGAAAGTTGGCAAATCAGTAGCTAATCTGAAGATTTCTGACCAAGTTATATAATTCATACCTGTTAACATTCAACCATCCAAAATCAGGAGATTTTATGCGGTTCCAATCCTGGCCACCAGGGGTCAGATTAGTTTATTAGTTTAGGAGTGGGCTATCATATTTTACAGGTGTTGGCAAATTGATAACCATACAAGTATGATTATGAAATAACTTTAATTTTATGTAGCAGATCACACTTGCAGCATGATGACAAATTCCCAGTTATGAGAAACACACAGAGATTGCTTTTGAACTGAATACATCATAATAGTCCATGACCCAGAGGTGGTCAGTATCATATTGGGGGAGGGGGGGGGGGGCAAATTCTGATTAATGTTTTTGAATTCCCCATATTCTCACCTTTATGGTATTTCAGTAACAAATATTTTCCAAATCAGACCTTTTTTTCCCAGGTGAACATAGCTTTAAATATTTACACGATCACTAATTTGCTTTTCCTCACTACCCATATTCCTCATATTTCATAACTAATACATCTATATCCATTCCCCTTGAGACATGGATCCGTGCGCCGGCCTACATATTTTGGCGCACGGATCCATTCCTCTGCCATACCTCCCTAACCTTTGCGCTGTGTTGCGCCCAGCGCCACTAGCTTCATACTACTTTCCATTCCTTTCATTTCCCCTCCTATCACCTTGTATCGGACTTTCTCTGGGTCCCCATTATAGCGGGTTGGCCTGGTCGCTATATAAATGTGCAGTCTTGTGGAGGACTGTCTATAGTCCTACTGCAACTGAAAGACTCCTTGGAACTATTAGTCAAGAGAAGGGTATTTCTATCTCGTCCCTCTTTCTCAAACTCATGTATTGTCATTGGAATAGGTGCATGGCTGCCATAATGCACCGGTTGGGATAAAAAGAAGACCCCAAACAGGGTTTGCATGCATGAGGAACAGAACGATTGATTTATTGTCACTTGTGTGGCTGTTCCAAAGACTCACCACCAGGGGGAGGTTGAGTGCTGACACTTGAAGGAGTGACACTCATTTTCCAGGCTGTTCCAGGAACTCACCACTAGAGGGAGGTTTAGTGCTGACACTTGGAGGAGTGACACTCATTTTCCAGGCTGTTCCAGACACTCACCACTAGAGGGAGGTTTAGTGCTGACACTTGGAGGAGTGGCATTCATTTTCCAGGTTGTTCCAGAAACTCACCATTAGAGGGAGGTTTAGTGCTGACACTTGAAGGAGTGACACTCATTATCCAGGCTGTTCCAGAAACTCACCACTAGAGGGAGGTTTAGTGTTGACACCTAAAGGAGTGACACTCATTTCCAGGCTGTTCCAGAAACTCACCACTAGAGGGAGGTTTAGTG
>OZ012695.1:26018304-26053491 GCA_963942565.1 Maea johnstoni | reverse complement strand
CTCGAGTGAATATGCGCCATTCAAAAAGAATCACAACTACTCGGTCGATGAGGGGTTGGCTATTCGGAAGGATAATATGACGATGATGATGATGATGGTGATATTAACAACGATGATAATTATGATGATAAGAAGGAGTCATCTCGCCCTAATAAGTTTTAAGTTTTAAGTGACATTTTACCCCTTCAAAGTGACCACCTGTGAGAAGGGCGACAACTGGGTAACTTAGAAGGGTTGCCCCCATTACTATAAAACTAATAGGAAAAAGTTTGAGGGGCTCCATTATATATATATATATATATATATATATATATATATATATATATATATATATATATATTATATATATATATATGTATATATATGTATAAATATATATATATATATATATATATATATATATATATATATATATATATATATATATATATATATATATATACATACATATATATATACATATATATATATATACATATATATATATATATATATATATATATATATATATATATATATATATATATATATATATATATATATATATATATATATATATATATATATATATATATATATATATATATATATATATATATATATATATATATGGGCAGTACCCTAGACCATTTGGCACCGGGCCAAGCCACTGAACATTGAACAGACAGAGAGCATCTGCGTGACAGCAGGATGTGCTTTTATACAACAGATAGGTTATACTCCTCATCCATAGACATGTATTATGTATTCTTGCTAATATTAGGGATGTCCGCGTATACGATATAATACCAATATGTATTGACTTCGAGGGGGTGGTTCACTAAAGTGTACCACGGTGTTTCACATAGAACTCGCCAGGGGTATTGTTAGTTCATGCTAGTTAGTTCATGTTAGTTCATGCAGAACATGTCATCGGCTGCCCTCTCTCGGTGGTCTTTGGTACAACACATGATATAATGCCACGCCAAGATGTAATAACATTTTTACGAGCGACTTTGAACCTATTGCTCTCTAAAATACTAGTATTGGTATTTGTTTGTTTTACCAATCGCTCTGGTAACGAATTGGTTTACCTATCTTTATTGAAATTCTTCAATGGGAGGTTATGTTTATTGTAAGTATTCAAAATACATGTAAGGCATCAAGCATACATCCCAAATAAATATATTGGAGACTTTTGGCCAATTCGTGATTACTTCCCGCCTTTTCATGTGCTCAGGTGTTTTCTTTTCGAAATGATGGTTTTCACTACAAGAAACCGGTCATATACCATAACCTGCTTCTCCGCAGAACTGAGAAGGTTAAAGTATCAGTTGTCCTCAGTACCCACCTGAACAGGTGCGAGCAATTCTCTCACGTGATTTATTTTGGCAGGCTGCAGGTTGGGAAAAGTGCCTGCACTGACCGTGACCGAGACGGGTCAAAACAAGTGGATGACTCCAAGGTGATCGTCTACAGCTTGGATGAAGAAAATAATGGATATGTAGCGAGAGACCAATTACTATATGCCCTATAGTTAAGTGCTTGACTCATGCCAGGAGTACCAGATATTATAAGCCATCAGCGCGAGGTCACGAAGGAACAAGGACCAATCAGGGCTCTCGCATCGATTACATTACTGAGAAACCTTATCTCCACCACCAGCTGGGGGTGCCCAGAGCACCAATTTTTGGCCTGTTAGTGGCTATTAGTTGACCCTGGTTGAGGCTAGCATTTTCAGGTTGACCGGCTGGTTTCGAATCCACTTGTGTCTGGTCATCTAAGTCTACAGTAGGCAATTAGTGTTGTTAGGATTTACCCATGTTTCGTCTACATCCGACTATTAAGGGGGGTCCAAGAAAGTTTATCTTGTAGCACTGGTAATCAGTCTTGGGGGACAGGGTTTGTAGTGGTCGAACTGAGACAATATGTACAAAAATAGCCATCAATTAGTTTTGCCATACACGCCTGTATATACGATGGACCAAATATGAAAGAGAAAATAAATTTGAATTTATTATCTCTCCCCAATTAACGGGAGTGAAAATGAATTTTAATTTATTTTCTCTTTCACACTTGGTCCATCGTATGTATATCTATGAAAACCTGGATTGATAAGTGGCCCCTACAAGTTGTTGCAGTGAAATGAATTCAATGAAATCTGCCTCAAAATAATAGAGATTATGTCTGTAAGAATACTCTGGCTGTCTTAGAATTTACCAAGTTATAGAGCGGTGGTTTGTGGTAACTTATTCCGAGAGGCATTTTGGAATTTCGTTTTTCGTCATTTTTTCTGCTAAGTTGTCACGAAGTCAGTTGTAACTGGTGGAGGACGCCGTAGTGCCCGGCGAAAACCACCGCCTAGCCCCAGGTCACTGGCAACCTCACATGCCCTGGCAGGCATTCGAACCCAGACAGTGGTGAGAGTCAACTAGCTGTCAGAGGCAACGCTAGACCACACAGCCATAAGGGCAGGCCCTACAGTCAGGCAATATCAAATAGAAAAAGGGTGTGGTATGAGCTTTGCAACGGGTGGTACCAAACACAGAGGGTGGATTTCCAAAATACAGAACATCAAGCGTTTTAGAGTTCATCAAAGAAAAAAACTAGGTTATGACCTTTTCCTGCAAAACAGGTGAAAATACCGTTGAAATAATGAGGGTCGGCCCCGAAAAATTCCCTTGTCTGGATTACAGGAAGCGCTTTGTACTTAATGTATGTGTTTATATGAGGGTGTCTGATGTGCATCGTGCTACGCATGATTGATCTAATGGCGTGACGCGTTACCCCCTTATCTACTTAATAAAATTAGGGTTGTTAGGGTTGCTGTCCATTACCCTTGTGACACCCAGACCACTCTGTTTACGTGTGACTGATGAGGAACAGGGCATGGGGTCAAAGGCCATCCTCTGCTGACCTTGTTAAAGGTCACATTTGGTTGATCTCTAAGACATAAGACAAGCGGTGCTTTCATATAAAGCTACACAATCTTTTGAATTTTTATTTGTGAATAATGGGTTCAATATTACAGATAGTCAATTAATAATGATATGGTATGTATATATGGTCACCAGAATGACTAGTTGGACATATGAAAGTGAATACCAGAATATGTAAAATAAAAGAATGCATTCTTTGAATATTAAAATACTTGATCCAGTTCAGCAATAGATAATGAAATGTATTGAATGCAACCACTGAAGGAGAATGAGAGGTGAATAGATGAACGTAATGGATGCATCAACTTATCTTTATGAATTTATGAAAGAAGTTATTTATAGTTAAATGAAGAAAATGAATCAATTTATGAAATAGATACATTGCTAAATGTATCTGATCTTTAAATTGTTGTAAAGTATGAAACAGGTCTTTCACTGAGAGTTATTAGTTGGATGCTGATCACTCATTCTACTTGGATTTATTTTCCTAAAGGCAAATTCATCCGACAAAAAATCATAAAATATACATGTGTATTTGTGTTTTAGTCCTCTATATTGGTAAACACATTGGCGCCTCACGTCAATTACCAGCCATGTTAGATATGTGCTTAACCCTTCCAATGCTAAGGCCACTTTGGGCCGAATCACAAGGACCCAAAGATTTCTAAAAATTCTTTAAACCCTATCATGTTGGTATTCATTGGAAAGTTCTCGCTGTATACACTCAGATGAGTATCCATTTGATAGGGTTGCGGGTATTTCTCCGGTTATTTACATTATTTACAAACTAGCCACCAGAAGCATTCATTATAAGGGTTAAAATAGGTGTGATTACTACACAAAAGATTTGCATTCTTAAAAGTTAAGAGGCGTTTCGTAAATACCCCTTGTAATCAGCACTGTGTAGTTACAAGGGGTTATGCTTCCCGGGCGTTACATCTTATTGCCGGTTCACAAACAGGCAATTGTGTTGAGTTAGCAAAACAAAACGACATTTCTCTCCTGCTTTACAAAGTTGTTCTGTTATTTTCTTTTGATCATTTGGTAGAGTACTTCACCTATAAATGTTAGGACTACAGTGCTGCGCGCGTTATCTATCAGCAAGGATATATATATATATATATACTATATATATATATATATATATATATATATATATATATATATATATATATATATATATATATATATATGTGTGTGTGTGTGTGTATATATATGTATATATATATATATATATATATATATATATATATATATATATATATATATATATATATATATATATATATATATATATATATATATATATATATGAATGAATGTAATGCGCCTTTGAGCATGTTTATATGGAAAGGGCGCAATATCAAATGACAACATTATTATTATTATTATTATTTCCCACATAGTGAAGATACAGCTACTAACACACACACTCTCTCTCTCTCTCTCCTCTCTCTCTCTCTCTCTCTCTCTCTCTCTCTCTCTCTCCTCTCTCTCTCTCTCTCTCTCTCTCTCTATATCTATATATATATATATATATATATATATATATATATATATATATATATATATATATATATATATATATATATATATATATATATATATATATATATATATATATATATATATATATATATATATATATATATATATATATATATATATATATATATATAAACATATATATATATATATATATATATATATATATATATATATATATATATATATATATATATATATATATATATATATATATATATATATATATATATATATATATATATATATGTGTGTGTGTGTAAGTGTGTGTTTGTGTGTTAGTTGTTGTTTTTTTCTAAATATTTATGTAGTGCCCATTCTTGAGAACCCTTTATAAATGACAATTGTATCATCATCGTTTCAGTAAACCTTGGATAAAGACCTATGTCGGTTCATCATTTACTGTTGCTCCCTCTACTTACTAATATATTCGTACATTGACATCCTCCACAGGAGACGTATCCCAGTTTGTGACAGCGTCGCTGAGGCTTACGTGTCTGGCAATAGTGTTGTCTGGACATTCTCATGTAACCCTATCTCGTCCCCTAGTAGAAAGTAGAATGTTCGCAAACTATTGACTGTCACCTTAGATGACCAAACACAAGTGGATACGAAACCAGCCGGTCAACCTGAACATGCTAGCCTCAACCAGTATCAACTAATAGCTGCTAATAGGCCAGAATTGATGCTCTGGGCACCCCAGCTGGTGGTGGAGATAAGGTTTCTCTGTAATGTAATCAATGCGAGAGCCCTGATTGGTCCTTGTTCCCACGTGACCTCGCTGTGATGCCTTATCTGGTACTCCTGGCATGAGTCCAGCATGTAGCTATAGGGCATATAGTAATTGGTCTCTTGCTACATATCCATTCCTCTCTTCATCCAAGCTGTCACGGACATTATAGATTTTATCTAAGAGGGCAACCTACATGCATCTCACTTTGCCAGTGAGATACAGGCAACCTAGTCAAGAACTGTTTGCACTCCAGGGTCATAATTCTTGTAATGGTGCTGATAACTATACGGTTTACCAGCAGACTAGTCTTTCGAGTGGTGATTTCAAAACAGCACATTGTCATCTGATATACCTTGATGTTAAGCGAGAGTTCACAGTCCATCCTCACGTCCGTAATCCTACCTACTCTCGCCATTTCTCGCACGGCGCGCGGAAACATGATAGCCACGTGATTGGTCACGTGACCTCAGGATGAGTATCGCATGTCACGCATGTGTTCACTGTCTTAACAAATTCATGTTCAGATCAACCTTATCATCACAATTCTTCATCGTATTCTCTACCTGATGCGGCAGCCACGATAGCCGATTGCTCCCTAGCCACAGCTGAAGATCCTAGATTCGAATCCAATATGTATAATGTGAGAAAGTTACCAGTGACTTGGGATGAGATGAATATTTACCCGGAAACCCCGATTTCTCGCACCATTACCAACGTGAACTTGCGATCTAGCCTTAGTTTGACCGTAACGGTGGCGAATAACGAAACTCCATATTTCCAAGTTCATCAATATCAGTTGTCTGGCAGCAAGAAAGGGGTAGAAGGAACGAAAAAAAAAGAAAAAATGTACGATACACACAATCCAAATATTAACACTGAATGTATTGTCACCCGGTCAGTTTCAATTTTCCCATGATGGTGACATTACGTTTGTCATTTTATTGTCAGTAATATGCGGAGCAAAGAGAATTAGATATACCGTAAGGGTCCTATGCGATCAAGTACCGTACATGTAGCCTTACGGCCGTGATTGCCGCCATGTCTAGTCTTCAAACACGCGATATGAAGTCAGAAGGTAGACTCTAAATCCCCGCAGATCTCAGGAATCAACACCATGGAAACTTGCATTCTTGGAAAACCCTATCTAGGTTTAGGGTAAGATTTAGGGTTAGGTTTATGGTTCGGTCTAGGGTTAGGATTAGGGTTAGGAATCAGGTCCATGGTTAAGGCTAACCCTAGACTTGCTACAAGCCTGTGATATCTGGCTCTTTCACTGATCTGACCTGAGTTGATTTCACTCCAGGTTTATTTCTGAAATAATCCTCAAGGGGGACACACTTGAGCTCTAGTCTGAATCACAGTCAGAGATCTTAGTATACCGCAGAGCCATCTATCCACAAGGGAGGGCATTTAAATATGGCCCGGGGATGCAGGCTAGGCTAACCCTAACCCCGGACTTGACCTTAACTCTAACCCTGTACCTGATTCTTAACCTGAAACCTTACCCTGAATCTAGGTAGGGTATTCCAAGATCGCACGTTTCCATGGTGTTGATTCCTGAGATCTGCGGGGATTTATTGTACGAGGTCAGAACACATAAATAGTTATCCCGATGCACTATAGATGGCGCCATGGGGTCCTTCAGTATTTTTCTTGCCTCAGCGTGTCTGTCAAAACACTTGACACGCCCACTGCATTTTCAGATTCTATTTGACAACTTTGTTATTCTCCATCCCTCAACGATTAAACAGGTATTTTGTCTGGCACGGGCACAGAACATACACGCCAGTCACTGAATAGGACAAGTATATACACTGCTTGACACTTCCCCTTGACATACACTTCGATACAATACAGAATATCTCAGATGCAAAATGATATTTTTTATGGGGAAAAGTGATCAATCACTCAACTTATGACATGGTCCTTGTACCTTTAAACCTCAAAACTAACACTTGTACAAAGCTTCAGAATATTTTGTGCGGAAAATAACATCGGTCACATATTTCAGATTTTAAACATACTGCCAAAAATCGAAAATGCTGTCGAAAGTAAAACTCATAGAGGCTGCAGTAAACCATATTAGGCAACGTCCTATTAGATCTGTGATACTGCCCAAACGCGTAGAGCAGGGAGAAAAAAAATGTTTTTTTTATATTTTTATACGTCAGGTCATATCGTCTCGAGATAGACACGCGTAATATGGAAGAAATTTCCTTCCGTTTCGGATAGTTCCAATGGGTCTTTCAATTGCCGAAGAATCATAGGCAGTACTCCACAACAAATTACACACACAAACTCTCTCTCTCTCTCTCTCTCTCTCTCTCTCTCTCTCTCTCTCTCTCTCTCTCTCTCTCTCTCTCTCTCTCTCTCTCTCTCTCTCTCTCTCTCATCCACACACACACACACACACACACACACACACAGAAACGGAGGAAAGCCGATTTATAGGAAATGATAAAGCATCCATATTAGGCAGTATTAAGACAAAGTCTGTGTGTTTGGTGAACAGCTCATAGCAAATTTCCATGATGGATTTCCTCTGGGGCTAAATCGAAAGATAAAAAAGGGTACCCAAAGGTAATGCATATATCCGTTTTCTAGGAAATAGTAATGCATCGATATTAGGTAACGTATAGATAAGGTATGTAGGTTTGATGAGAAGCTTACAACAGGAAAGTTCTAAGAAGTGTTTGAAGTGAAACAAATATAAAAGGGTTACGAGAGAAAAAAAATCCTGCAGAAAAAAGGCTAGACGGCTTCGAAGAAATAGTAAAATGTCCATAATAAATAATGATTAGATACGGTCTGTGATTAGGTAGTTTCCCGGAGGTCTCCGTCTCTACGTACCACTAGATAGTATACCCAACACGAAGTCTGTTTTAGATGTTATATCAAGTATGTACCTTGGGTATCAATTTTTTTTACTTCAGTTAAGATTTAGTTCCTACATGACCCACAAAGAGGAGCCATAAGAGCTGCAGTGGATCTGCCAACAATGTTGGCTGTGCTGCCACCTATAGCATTGTAGTGACATTAAACCTACTACCCATCTAGTTTAATACGCAACATAGCTGACTCAGCCTTAAACCTAGCCTGCCTCCCAGGCCATATTTAAATGTCCCGCTTGTAGATAAATGGCACTGCGGTATACTAGGGGATACAGACTGCAGCTCAAGTGTGTCCCCCTTGAGGATTTATTCAGAACTAAACCCGGAGTTAAATCAACTCAGGTCAGATCAGTGAAAGAGCCAGATATCACAGGCTTTACTGTCAGTGAGGAGCCGGAATACAGGTTGATGACTTAGTTATTCCTTATGTGTGTGGACTGAACACGTTTTCTCGTTTTTGACACGAACATCAAACCAACAAATGCATTCGTTACGCTCTGGAAGAACCGTTTTTATACAAAACAGGTGTCAAAAATGTTAGACACCTGTCTCGATTATAATCATACAATGAATACATTTGCCTTCAGAGAAAAAACGATCCATCACCGTCTGAGGACAAGCTTCTGTCATTTTTGATGTTCATTTCCATACGTCGAAACAGACACTTAAATGTTGACAGAAAGGTAATTTATCATACGCATCAGGCTCTTGACAGTGTCTTTGAAATGAACTACGGAGGGAGTAAAGAGAATAAGCTGAAAAAGTATAATAAGAGACACGTTATCCCTTGCAAGGAGTCGATGGCTTGTCAAACCTAGATATCTAGCATTGCTTCTCCCATCAGAGGGTCTACGTAGTGTGTTCTTTAAAAGCCTGCTGCATTACACGATTTTGTTACATACATGGTTACAGGAAATAGACTACTACTACGAGTATTACTACTACTTCTGCCACTACTACTACTACTACTACTACTACTACTACTACTACTACTACTACTTCGCTGCAACTGTTGCTGTTACTAGTGGTGGGAGTCAGCTGAAATTTCCCAACTAAGCATCAGTCGGCTAGGCCAACCGACTATCACCGATTAATCGGTTCATCACACTTTCATGAGAATGTTTGCTTGTTGAAGCTTAAGTTCCTGCATTTTTACACTTATTATTATATTGTACTATTTCAAATTATGTATTCCTCCTTGGTATCAAACTTTCTCAAGTGTTTTTGATTTATGCTATGAAGGATTCTACATGTAAACAGTGCAGGTTAGATATACTTGTATGTCTTCTTTCTTAGTTTTATTCAGTAACTTAGAGACAAATTACCAGTAAAATATTCTAATACATCAAAATACTTCAATTGCAATATGTATGAAGGCATTAAAAGGTGACTTAAGAGAAATAATGAAAAACACATCATAGAACACATTTCATCCAACTCATATTTCTACATTGAGAAGGAATATTAAATATCTAGTTTTTATCAGAGTCAGTAGGTATACTACTAAGTATACTATCACTAACTACTTGCATGACCCACTCCAGACCTATTACACTGCTGTCTCATAGGTATAAACAGGCCAGTGGGTCGATCAGTACATGAGACAAGCAACTTTCTCTGTAAAATATCTGACAAGGAACCCTTTGACCTTAAGGATGTGGGCTGGCTTAATGGGCTATTTAACCGACTAACAATTAGGTGTAAAGTCTCCAGCCGATTAATTGATTACTGTTAACCTGCTGACGACTCTCGACTACAGTCGATCATCGTCCCATCACTAGCTGTTACTACTATTACTTACTGCTGCTGCTGCTACTACATGTACTCCTCCTCCTCCTCCTCCTCCTCCTCCTACTACTACTACCCATCCTCCTCCTCCTACTACTACTACTACTACTACTACTACTACTACTACTACTACTACTACTACTACTACTACTACTACTACTACTAGATGTACTACTACTACTACTACTACTACTACTACTACTACTACTACTACTACTACTACTACTACTACTACTACTACTACTACTAGATGTACTACTACTACCACCACCACTACTACCACTACTACTACTACTACTACTACTACTACTACTACTACTACTACTACTCCCTCTTCTACTACTATTGCAGCGTCTAGAGAGAAACATTATAAAAAGTGTAACGAGACATTAAGGGGCATCCATGCTGTTCAACCACCGATGATATTTTAAAGAAGTTGTGGCTGTCTTCTTGCACGGAAGGTGGTCAAGCATGGAAGCATATGACATGTAGTCTAGACGTATAGGCAAACTGTTTATATTTATTTTGTTGCCTAGCGACTTTAGCTAGAATGCATGGATTCCAGAAGGTGCAGAGATCACAGCTATATTTGTCCAAAAGAAATGTTTCGTGCCGACGAGAAATAAACATGCAGTTACCTAGGTACCCGTAAACAATACACGTTATGTAGTTCTGTGAACCGCGAAGAAACAGTGAGCATTAGGGGGTACAACTGAGTTTGCACAAGTTATTACTTGGGAAGGGTATGTCTAGTGTGTGTGTGTGTGTGTGTGTGTGTGAGAGAGTGAGAGAGAGAGAGAGAGAGAGAGAGAGAGAGAGAGAGAGAGAGAGAGATCGTTATACATGTTAATAGTTGATAATATTCGTTCTTGCCAATGTGTACACTCAATATCTCTTGCCTTTGTATGATATGCAAATTGTTACGTCTATTCTTGTTAATATCAAACTGTGGGAAAATCGTTATTTGTAATCTATAGGTGTTTCTTATATACATCCTCCTAAAATTCTCCAAACAACAATATCAGAATACCACCCTGCATAACGTATTGACTATATATATATATATATATATATATATATATATATATATATATATATATATATATATATATATATATATATATATATATATATATATATATATATATATATATATATATATATATATATATATATATATATATATATATATACATATATATATATATATATATATATATATATATATATATATATATATATATATATATATACATATACATATATATATATATATATATATATATATATATATATATATATATATATATATATATATATATATATATATATATATATATATATAACTGTCAACACTGCAGGAGAAAAGTTAGGGTGACCTGCAAAAAATAAGCTCGAATGAAAGAACAGCACTAGCCGTACAATGTAGACATGCACTGTTCTAGGTACTAGGTAACTTTTCAAGTCAACTAAGAATGTCATGCAATCCAATATATGTGTGTGT
The DNA here is from genome assembly GCA_963942565.1 of Maea johnstoni. Lineage (NCBI taxonomy): Eukaryota > Metazoa > Annelida > Polychaeta > Spionida > Magelonidae > Maea > Maea johnstoni. The sequence goes on along the minus strand of OZ012695.1, from coordinate 26,042,112 downwards.
GTATGCATGTATGTATGTATGTATGTATGTATGTATGTATGTATGTAAGTATTCATGTATGTATGTCGTGACCTCTCAGCATTCTGGAAATCCGGTTCTAGGACAATATCCCCCCGGACAATATCCCTCGGACAATATCCCCTCGGACCATATCACCCACAGGACAAAACCCCCCAAGACAAAATCCCCCCATTCCAATATCCCCCCGGACAATATCCCCCCGGACAATATCCCCCCCGAATGATATCTCTAGTAAAACATGTGTTAGTAAAAAATATATTCTAGTGTTTTAGATTATCCTAAACCATGAGTTAATAAAAAAATAATAATAATTAAAAAAAATTCCAGTGTTTTAAATTATCCTAAAACATGTGTTAGTAATTTTCTTTTTAAGTTAAAACAATTCCAGTGTTTTAGATTATCCTGAAACGTGTAAGTAAAAATTAAAAAAAAAATTTAAAAGCAATTCGATGTTTTAAATTATCCTTATTTTATTCATAAACTGGAATTTAAAAAAAAGATACTAACACGTTTAAGGATAATTCAAAACACTGGAATTGTTTTTAATAAAAAAAAAAGAATTTTACTAACATATTTTAGGATAATTTAAAAACACTGGAATTTAAATAATAATTATTTAATTTTTTTACTATAAACACATGTTTTAGAATAATTTAAAACACTGAATTTTTTTTGAATTTTCTTTTACTAACACATGTTTTAGGATAATTTAAAACACTGGATTTTTTTTTGAATTTTGTAGATTTTTTTTTACTAACACGTTTTAGGATAATTTGAAACACTGGAATTAAAAAAAAATGTGTTTTTACTAACACATGTTTTACTAGAGATATCATCCGGGGGGATATTGTCTGGGGGGTAATTGTCCGGGGGGATATTGGAACGGGGGGATTTTGTACGGGGGGGGGGGGGGGGGTTATCCTGGGGGGATGTTTTCCGGGGGATATAGTCATGTTACCCGGAAATCCAGGCACTTTCCTCATCTCCACCCTGAGCGGTGATACGACGGGATAGCTCATGAACAATAAACAATTCTGATAAATAACAAGAGTTTAGTATCACTATCATCATCTTGTATTTACCCTCTATATCAAAAACACATTTTCAGGATAAGTGTGTGGTTCCCTGTCGTAGCTTCTCCAGTCATTTCAGTTTCCGCCTTGAATTGAGAGCAGGCACCAGCTCTTACATTTCCCCCACGAAAGTATGACATATAAACAAGGACCTACTGCTTAATGCAAATATGAAAATATAATGCGACTGTCAGTTGATTCAATATAGCTATATCCACCGATTGCAATTTTACTGGCAGCATTCTTCCCGCAGGGCATGTATAATTAAAAAGTATCGCTACGACCCATCAACTAATATTACTGCACTTATAGTCGAGAATGTTTGTTTAACTCGCCTCTGGTTATAAATCAATTCGGTAGAGCGACCCTGGATAGACTGCCAACTTTGTCTGACTCATTTCCTCATGTTCTATCTAATTGTCCATACCTGGATAAAGGCATGAGTCGATTGAAACTAAAAGTAAGGAACTTTCCTGGGAACTGAGTACACAACTATTTCCTTATATCTGTAAGACTCCGGGTACATCAAATCTCTGTTCATTTTAACTAAAACCAGAGGTGACAGACTGACAGGTTAACACGTGTGTTGTACACACTAATCTATTCAAGGGCAATCATAATATAGTCTACTGATTTGGCACAGCCTCCATAGACATATAAACAGTATATATATATATATATATATATATATATATATATATATATATATATATATATATATATATATATATATATATATATATATATATATATATATATATATATATATATATATATATATATATATACGCAGTATATGATCTGATACCTTTTCACATGACTCCTGAAACAGAACTATATTTGAAAATATTTGAAGAGGAGTGACAGCCTTCTGTTATATATTTTCCATAATTTTATCATTTTGTTGCTGGAATATAGGTCCATGTACTTCAGCCCATGCGCAGAAAAGAAAAAGTGTGTTATATAAGTAATTGTTTTTCACTTGGAAGATGATGGATTATGCAGGAAAATGAAAGTAATCAAATATGAAATGGCACTAAAACTCCCTAAAATCCCCCTAGTCCTAAATGAACCTATGCTATAAAAGGTGCACATTGCTCAGTTGGGGCATTTATTTCCAAAAGTGCTTTAAATGCCTCGGGCATCTGTCAGCGTTACCCATCGATCAGTGTCCGCCGGTCTGAAGACGCATGTGGGATGGAGATTTACAAGGGTATGTTGAGTTTACTAACAGAAATTTAGTTTGCAGTTGAATAGTTGTTGCATGATGTGAATGATAGGTGATATGAAAATTGTCATTGCATCAGAAGCGTCTCAGCATTTTACGGAAAACCCATTACGACATATTGCGCAATAGTATGCAATTCTAAAGTTTATATCAAAGCATATTATACATACGTACTTTTCCAGATCAAAATCTTTCCGAAATCTTATTTTAATAAAGTATGAACAAAATGAACTTCAAAAGAAAGGAAATGAAACTCAAGTTTCTGTTTGCGTTTACGCAACAAGTTTACCTTTGAAGTTTGAATCTATTGCTGAGGACGATCGTTTGATTCATGAAGAAGAGATTCAAATTTAACGCGAGGAAATCTGCCATATTGCTGTATGGAGAAAGCCGCAACGTTAATATTGAAAATCCTAAGTCAGCGTGTTGAGATTAGGTAGAGATTACTGTCACTGAAAAGCATTTATACTACCATGTGTAAAGTTTTGTGTATAGCGGTATGAAGACGATGATTATATAGTAATAGATTAGAAGATATAAAGAAGGATCGGAAAGCGTTGAATACAATACTGTAGATTCACAAAAGATTGTGTGGAGTAAAGTTTGCGAATTTAGAGAAAATAGACTTTTGCATTTTTTAACTTTGCGAATTGGCCGTAACATTGAGTGCCAGCTATACACTTAAAGTGAAAGCACTAAACATTGCGAATTTTAATTTTGCGTCCGAGGCTAAACGCAAAAAAAACGCAAAAATTAAACTTACGCAATCTTTTCCGAATTTACAGTATACTGCATTACCATTAAGCATTTAAATGTTGACATTTAGTGGGCAAATAAGACCGGTTGCACATTAGTTATGATTAAATATAACGTATTTGATTCTAAAGATATGCACGATACATAACAAACACTAATTGATTCTTACAATTCTCTCTTAGATATAAATTTGGTATATTGTCACCTTTTCTGTCATACTAGGACCATAAATCAGTGGAAGGCTTGATTGGAATTGCATTTATCGTCGCTTTAAATGCCACAATGAGGCTTAATCGTGAAAAGCCACTGGTCAAAAGTGAATACTCCAGCCAGAGCTCACAAAAACCATCATTTATCCACAAGTCACAGACAACGTTCTCATATTGCCCGGCAGGATCCGGGGCCGGGTAGTGATGAGGGACTGAAGTGAGTTAGCAGTCAGTGACCATGCCTTAGACCTATCGGCTCTCAGGGCAGGCGCGCCCGCCTGTGTATTTTAACCGCTAGGAACTACCAGAATGATATGGAGAAAAGTCATGGATGTGTATCGATAAGAGATGATTTAAGTATAGCTCAAGCTTATCTTCTAATGATCCGATGAATGGAAAAGATACACCATTCATAATCTGCAGTTGTCCAGAAAGGCATGATTTTGTTGATTGTGCTTTCTGAATAAAGCATGGTTTCTTTAGAAAATACCAAATAGGGGATTACAGGCGAACTTGGATATGGCGGACTCAATGGGACCAGGAAAATAGGTCCGTCATATGCAAAATCCGTCTTATACATATGGACACATAGTTGACATGCATGGGACTGGGACGAAGCATAAGGTCCGTCATAGACAAAAATCTGTCGTACAGTGGTCCTTCATATCCAAGTTCGCCTGTATAATCAATCTAATTACTCTTCTTGAGGTATTCTTTTTTATTGTTATTTTCTTCCTAAACTGCTTTCATCGTATTATGCAGACATTACTTTTCGTGAGAGGCTTTCACGAGACGATGAGTCAACTTCCTGGTCACTGATTATTACCGGTATATTTCCCGACTTTCCCATCACATGACATGCTCGTGATCCAGGGTCCACTTCTCGCACTGGCTACCGCATAGGAAAAATACCCTCTACCCTCTACGTTGAAAAAATACCCTTTTTCTCTATTGCACAATGCTTGGCAAGAAAAAAACCCTACTTAGCGAGATCATAAATGAACCTTTCTTTCTAATACCAAGGTATACCAAATTTTTGGCAAGTTGCCGGAATAAGTCAAAAATCATTGAGTAAGCCTGAAAAGAAAAGAAAAGAAAAGAAACTAGTTAACGGAGAACAAATTCTCAGGAAAATATAAGCAAATTCTCAGGAAAATATGAGGTGATCAAGAGGCATGCAAGACAAGTTTTGCTTCTTTAAGGTGGTGCTTGACTCACATTAGGATGCATTAAGGTCGATCATTAGTCTTCATCGATGTTTATCTCTCATCCTATGATATTATATAAGATTAACCCACTCCTGATCGATCTTTCATCATCTTGATATACATTCTTCATTTCTAGAAGGCTGCTATACACCAGATAGGGAAGATAACTAGGAATTCTACACTCTACAGTTTACCTTCTAGAAGGACACTGAGTGTTCCCGATGGTAGCACATCAATTCATAAATGTTAACATTCATCTGAATTTGATAGTTGACATTGCAAATCATTGTTATGTAAACATGACATTATCATATGCTAAGCATTCTTGTCAGCGGCGTCGTCACACAAAGCACATAATCCTTGTTGAAATAGGTAGCTTTCAGTTTGTAATCGTCTGATTACCTGTTTAGATCTGACTCACAATTGGCCTGGGGGCTGCTTCCATGGCTGCCTCCTTGTGTCTCACGTGACCGCAAAACTTCCGGGTTCCGAGACCACCTGTGACAATGATATTGGCAGCATGGATTGTTTTGTGGTTTATTATTATCATTAGTATTATTAGACAAGTAGATACTTGTACCTGTAAGATAATCCTTCCATCAGCCTGTGACGTCAGTAGTCGAAATTACATACCATTCATCTTTTTTTACACAAACTGTTTTTGACTGTTGAATACATCCAATGTGATTTCTGGGTCAATGATTCTCAATAAAGCAATCAATCAGCGCAAAGAGGACTAGCAGTTTATGTAGATGAAATTGGTTTGAATTCAGTTTCTTTGATTATACGGGAAATACCGTCAAACCTGTCTACAAAAATCACAGAAGGAAGAAATTAAAAAGTGGTCTTTGTAGACAGATGGTTTTTACTGGCAGGAATGTATCACAGCATTTTGCTTCAGGAAATCTTGTGTCAGAGGCGATTGCAAACATATAGGTACCTCCTTGGGCTTACACTGATAGACGACTCGAGCTAGGCGTTGCCACAGACTGCGACTTATCTTTCACCAAGGCCCATCTTGGAATTCCGGCCGGGTTTGTGAGAAAGTTGCCACTGGAATTATTCTGTGTTTTTTTTTGTTAGAGATAAAAGATATATGCGCAGAGAGTGTAGTACTGTGATAGTGCTTTAATAGACTATAAGCATTTAGAGTAAATACAGATAACATCAGATGCACATACAAGCACACTGATATTATAGCTACGATACATTTGGTACAGTACCTGTCTACCGTCAACGCATCACATGTTACTAGACACAATAAGATATGCACACGGGATGCACTAAGAGACTAAGTATAGTATACACACTATTGGTTCTTTATATATACTGCTATACCTGTGGGTGGTAGATTGCTAATAATTTTAAGGAGGATATGATTCTTATGCTTAATCACATATTCCTAGATTTCCTATCCTTTACAGAAGTGCTTAACATCCACTACAGGTATTCTGATTAGATGTATGACTTCGGACTAAGGGTCAGATAAGTTACTGATTAAACTAACAGCTGAACGCATACGCCTACTAGTACATAGATATACATTGATAATGCTCTGCTAGACATCAGCATGGAAATCACATTTGACAATAGTATTCGCTGGGAACTTGGGTTCCACCACTTACAGCTGGCAAGGCCACGATTTAGTCTAAATGTGGCAGAGAAAGTGATGATAATCATAATTTGAAATTGCTGATATCTAAAGGTCTTTCTCAGCTGTTGGTCTCTTGTAACAGGTGGTGACATGAAAAGGTTTGGTTGCAGTGGTCTATTGGCTAAGCCTTAAGATGACATACATAGTCTTGACCCACCTTAAAGAACGCTTTGAACAATGGATAAAAATAACGGATCACCTGGCCCGTTTCATGTATATAATTCCTAATGTATTTAACCACTAATATATTCTATGTTCTGTTTTCCTGATTATAATCACTATTACTATATTATTATGTTGTATGATTTGTATTGTATAGCATATGCTATAGTCAGTAAAGAACATTAGTAATAGGCGGAATGATAATTCAATGACTTCACCCCGCAAGGTTGATTAACTTCTGAGCAAAACAAAATGCTTTCTCCATATGTATATTGGGATGAGGGTATATGACCCAGCGAATTTTGATGTCAACATGGAATGGAATGATATGTGGGTAACTGGGTACTTTGTGTTGAGTAATAGAAAATAGTTTTCACAATTCCTCCATTTACTAGAAATTTCAAAAACCTAAAAACTAAAATGCAAGAAAATAGTTTAGACTTAAAGAAATAGTTAGTGTTGCCTCACATGGTGAATATCAATTCCATGACAGGGATGCATCTAACCTAAACAAAATCCATTATATGCTTGAATTACTAAATAAGTATTAATTATTACCAGTTATCTAGTGTAACTGTGCAAAGACAGCTCAGTCCCCTTTCTCTTTTGGGAAATGCCCTTTCAGTTTAACTAGTATTGAGTCTGAATGATAAACTCACTATGAGAGAGTATGAAACAGATGATCTGAATCAATAAGAATAGATAAATGTTCTGTTAGAACAAGAGGTACCTATTTGTGTTGTTGATTGATGAGCAGTCTTCACATCTATATGGTGGAAACTAATTAGTAATTGTAACATATAACAATACACCTCAAAAGTAGTAGTAGTTGTGACGGTGGTGGATATTTTAAAATGTGTTTTAGAGTAATGGGATCAAAACAGAGTAATAGCTTTTGCTATATATTAACAAGTGTCTAGTTTATACCAAACACATCTTATCAAAACTTATATTACAGAAACCAATACCACCACAGTCATTTGATATTTGGGGAAATATTTGTAAGCACTCTAAAAGCTTGTATTTCACAATTGATAAAATCAAGTAAACCTTTTTTCTAACAAAACCAAAAACATGTACAAGTTTCTATAAACACATCTTGATGGAGTCTTAAAGGGAAAGAATGGGAGGGTCAGAAAGTTCATGACTATGTTGTGAAAGCACCAGGATATGGCCAGTCAGTTCAAAGTACACCTGTACTACATTTCCCACTTACCCTAACTTTTCAGTTGACCTAGACTCATGTACTTGAAGTGCTTCAGTTGCTAGCAATTCACTGGTAGGTCTATGACTGCCACATTAATGTTATACACAACTATTAGACCTAGACAACCATTTCTTGAAGCCAGGGTTACCTTTTTGTTGATAAACGCTGAAACCAAAGTCAAACCTGTATTAGGAGACTATCCAGGGGAAGATCAACTTATGGTCTCTTGAGACAGGTGGTCTCGTAATAGAGGGTCATTTAAACTATACTGTTAGACCAAGGGAAATAACAATGTGGTCTCTTAGTAAACGCTGAAACTAAAGTCAAACATATATTAGGAGACTATCCAGTGGAAGATCAACTTATGGTCTTTAGAGAAAGGTGGTCTCGTAATAGAGGGTCATAATATATACTCCGAATATCCTTTTAAAAGGTCTGTAACGTTAAATGTAAACGTTTGATGAATGTGTACTGTGCAACCCCTCCGAAGTAACCTCGGGTAAGACCGGCTACAACGGGTCTACTTAGAGAGGGGTTCCCTTTCCTATAAAACTGACAGGACAACGTTTGTTTCGGACTGGCAAATGTGATCACTTTGGAGGCATGGTCAACTTAGAGAAGTGGACACCTCGAGGGGTTCCACTGAATTTCCTTCTCGTAGCTATTCATCATTGATAGGGCCATTGTCCATGTGAGTCATTAATAGATTTGGGTTTTCCCGTGCCCTATGTCATAGCACTGAATTGAGTATTTTTCTTGTGAACTTATTGTTTACTGCATTGGGTATCTATTTTTGGATATTACCTATCTCGCTGTAGCCTTCATTGACCCTGGGTATTACCCTTTTTATTTCGGAGAAGGGGATTCCCCCTCTACAGGTACTAGTATTGTATATTGAATGAGCTTATAGGACCGGGACATTTTATAGGACCGGGTATTGTTAATTTATTGTTTTTGAGTACGTATGTGTATTGGTTTTGTAATGTCCGTACTACAGCGAATAAACATACAATGAAATACAATGGTATACACATAGTGATAATTAACACATCAATGGCTTCCTGAGTACGATAGTGGGAAAGGTATATGATAGAAATAATGTTATATGTAGCATTTTAAATCGTAACCCTGCCCCTCCAACCAGGAGAAAAGGTGACAATATAGACACAGTAAAACACCACTTAGTGACCCCACTCTCATTAAATTAACCTTGACAATGTTGTGTAAATAATTCGTATAAAGGGAGAGAAGCCTTTGTAGAGTAATGCTAGACCATGCTACCAAGTACCAGCCATTGAACCATCCCTATTAAATGCAGTATAAAATAGGACTTCTTTATACCAATCCCAATCATAATACTGTTAGACCAGGACCTTCCAATGCATTACAATAAAACATATATGAGTAAACGAACGATTGGTACGTGAGTATACACGAGCAAAATACTTATACATTTATAACTCAGGAACAATACAAAAGAAAAGAGTATATACGTTATAAATATATATATAAACATGAGGTTATCAGTTCAAACATAACGCACATATAATTAATTTACGGTGACTGTAAAGACATAGGGTCCAATCTACTAGAGATAGGGAGCGAAATAAAGGTGTCAATCGCCATGTCTCGTTACTCTTTCCAGGGGTTTGCTAAGGAATGCAAATTCCAGGTCAAGGTCAATAACAGGTAGCACAAGTCGAATGTCTAATTGTATTGTTGTTTTGTATCTCTATTGACCATAATTGTATTATGAAAGGTACAAACATCAAAGAACAAAATCAAACATAGAAGACAAGCAAAGGATAACTCATAACACATAACTTCATGTAAAGAAAAAGTGCAATTGTCCATTTGCATTGTCCAGTTTATATTTCATTTCACTGCTTGCACAGTCCAAATTTGACCTCTATCTACTACTAGTATCTCATATTATAACAGTGGTGCACCTGATTCAACTTATGATATAGGCAGGAGATATTCAACTTATGCATGTTATGATTTAATAGTATTAATAATATCAATGCAATCTGGAATGTTGAATTATGAATATCTGTGATTCTACTCGTCTGATGCCAGGATATCGATTATCCCAACTACAAATACTATTGATAAGGGATATGAATCATTAGGTATACATTATACCCTCCTACAAGTGCATATATTTGCTTAGCCTTGATATGACAAAGTTGTTTTATAGTGATGGCATATTCACTGCTCATTTCAAAACTGGTCTCAGATTTCATTCGGTTCATTAGGCAAGTGGCGTTAAAAGGTGGATGTGTTTACATGTAAGGTTCAATCACTTTTATCGAGGACATCTCCTCTGCTTATTTCAAATCTGGTTTCGAATTTCCATTTGGTTCAATAGGTATTCAACGCTGGAAAAGTCTACACGTATGTCCTAGATGTTTAGGGTGAGGGCGTATTCGTTGATCATTTTAGATATAGCCCCAAATTATCATTCGATTCATTAGACCAGTGGCAGAAAAAGATGGAGGAATATGTGCTTCAATTGGAATCAGCTTGAAGTATGGCATGTTTGTTTGGAAAAAGAGACACAGTCATCGGTTTCCAATGAAAATATCCACACGGATCTTCGCACACGAGATGATAGCGATGCCTTTTACCTGTGCACTGACTGGTGTACCACTGAACTGTCAATCATAGTTAAATACCTTTTACTCTGTGATCCAAATGAGGATAGATTTCTTTAGCGACAAATAAAGCCAAAGGAACAGTATCAACAACAACATCAGTGGATATAGAGGGGGCGAAGATGGCTGATGGTAAGGAGATCAATTACTGTCAAGAGTATAGGGACAAGGCCTATCTTTTAGCGCAGCAGGGTAAGCACCAACGTTATATTTGTACATTTCTGGCTAGTTTCTTTGAAAGGGCGCATTTTAGTTATTATTAGTAGTGTTATTATTGTTATTATTATTATTATTATTATTATTATTATTATTATTATTATTGTCATTATTATTATTGTCGTCGTCGTCGTAATCATCATCATAATCATCATCAGCATCACCATCATCATTATTATTATTATTATTATTATTATTATTATTATTATCTAGTAGAAGTAGTAGTAGTAGTAGTAGTAGTAGCAGCAGTTAGTAGTAGTAGTAGTAGTAGTAGCAGCAGCAGCAGCAGCGGCAGCAGTAGTAGTAGTAGTAGTTGTAGTAGTAGTAGTAGTAGTAGTAGTAGTAGTAATAGTAGTAGTAGTAGTAGTAGTAGTTGTAGTAGTAGTAGTAGTAGTAGTAGTAGTAGTAGTAGTAGTAGTAGTAGTAGTAGTGTCAATATTATCATCATCAAAATCATCACCGTATAAACTAAGTTATGCCAGGTATAATTGCACATGAAATGAACTGGTATCAGGACAATATCCCCCCGGACAATATCCCCCCGGACAATATCCCCCGGACAATATCCCCCCGGACAATATCCCCCCAGGACAAAATCCCCCCGGACAATATCCCCCCGTTCCAATATCCCCCCGGACAATATCCCCCCGGACAATATCCCCCCGAATTTTTTTTTTTTAATTCCAGTGTTTTAAATTATCCTAAATTGTGTGCCGGTTAAAAAAATTCAATAAAAAAAAAATTGCAGTGTTTTAAATTATTCTAAAAAATTTTTTCAAAAATTCAAAAAAAAAATTAGTGTTTTAAATTATCCTAAATCATGTGCCGGTAAAAAAAAATTCAATTAAAAAAAAAATTGCAGTGTTTTAAATTATTCTAAAAAAAAATTTCAAAAATTCAAAAAAAAATTTGTGTTTTAAATTATCCTAAATCATGTGCCGGTAAAAAAAATTAAATTCAAAAAAAAAATTGCAGTGTTTCAAATTATTCTAATTTTTTTTTTCAAAAATTCAAAAAAAAATTAGCATTTTAAATTATCCTAAATCATGTGCCGGTAAAAAAGAATTCAATTTAAAAAAAAATGCAGTGTTTTAAATTATTCTAAAAAAAATTTAAAAATTAGAATAATTAAAAATACTGGAATTGTTTTTAATTAAAAAAAAAAATTACTAACACATGTTTCAGGATAATTTAAAACACTGGAATTTAAAAAAAAAATTCTACTATCACATGTTTAAGGATGATTTAAAACACTGGAATTTAAAAAAAGATATTTTTTTTTTGAATTTTTGAAAAAGTTTTTAGAATTATTTAAAACACTGCAATTTTTTTTTAATTGAATTTTTTTACCGGCACATGATTTAGGATAATTTAAAATGCTAATTTTTTTTTTAATTTTTGAAAAAATTTTTTAGAATAATTTGAAACACTGCAATTTTTTTTTTGAATTTAATTTTTTTTTTACCGGCACATGATTTAGGATAATTTAAAACACTTTTTTTTTTTTTTGAATTTTTGAAAAATTTTTTTATAATAATTTAAAACACTGCAATTTTTTTTTTAATTGAATTTTTTTTATTGGCACACAATTTAGGATAATTTAAAACACTGGAATTAAAAAAAAAAAATTCGGGGGGATATTGTCCGGGGGGATATTGGAACGGGGGGATATTGTCCGGGGGGATTTTGTCCTGGGGGGATATTGTCCGGGGGGATATTGTCCGGGGGATATTGTCCGGGGGGATATTGTCCGGGGGGATATTGTCCTAGAACCATATATATATATATATATAGATAGATATATATATACTAGTATGTACATATGGACCAGTAGTAGTTCTCCCTTCCTCATCGACTCCTCCAGTGTCTGGAGATGGTCACACTCCAAAATGATCAGAAACAGGGAAACGATATTCATAGGATTCCAAATGCAAAGAAACATATAGTTCATTTGGTTCTAGGACAATATCCTACTACTGGTCCATATGTACATACTAGTATATATATATCTATCTATCTATCTATCTATCTATATATATATATATATATATATATATATATATATATATATATATATATATATATATATATATATATATATATATATATATATATATATATATATATATATATATATATATATATATATATATATATATATATATATATATATATATATATATATATATATATATATATATATATATATATATATATATATATATTCGGGGAAAATAGGAAGCCGGTATTTATTACTTATACACTGTTGGAAAGCTATATATCTCAGCACCATGAGAAAATCACATTGAAATGATACTCCTGTGGGGAGATATCCCCCCCCCCCCCCCCAAAAAAAAAAATAATAATAATAATAAACCTGACATTTTACCCTAATTGCTGGAGAACTATGAGACCGGTATGTACTGTTTATACATCCTTGAAAAGCCACATACGTCAGCTAACTAATATAGAAAAATCAAAATCAAGCAATACTCTTGAGGGGAGATACCTCCGTAAAAGCACACGAGAGGTTCTTGTGTGTTTGCATGTAATATTCCCATACAGATGGCTTGAACGCCCCTAAAACAATGATTTTAAAGGCATATTGCCATAAGTTAGGGCACATTATATTAAAACATCTTTTTGGGCACAATGAAATTAAAAAAGGTCCCTCCTGAGGTGTGGATTGCTGGCCCACCGGGTACGCATAACAGTTGAAATGGAAGCTTAGGAAGGGACTGATCAGTGATCAGGCAATTGCTCCACTCAAGTTATCCAAAATGGGAATTCTGACCAAGTGATTTTGGTCACGATTGACATGTCATCCCTTTGCATTTTGACAGGTAAGCCAGGGCTTTGTTTCACACGTGGTCGAAGCAGGTTAAACAGGTGAAAGCAGGCAAAATCAGTGCTAGCTTGTGTATTAACAGGCAAGTACCTGTCATATATATATATATATATATATATATATATATATATATATATATATATATATATATATATATATATATATATATATATATATATATATATATATACATACATATATATATATATATATATATATATATACATACATATATATATATATATATATATATATATATATATATATATATATATATATATATACATATATATATATATATATATATATATATATATATATATATATATATATATATATATATATATATATATATATATATATATATATATATATATATATGTATATATATACATATATATATATATATATATATATATATATATATATATATATATATATATATATATATATATATATATATATACACATATATATATATATATATATATATATATATATATATATATATATATATATATATATATATATATATATATATATATATATATATATATATACATATATATATATATATATATATATATATATAAGAAAAGCAGAAATGTGCATCCTCTCCATCTTTGGATGATGTGCATATATGACGGTATCTTGGGGATTCCCCTGACTACCATGTGCGAAAGATAAACTTCCGGGATGGGAACTGCCTTTGTGGCCTGACAACTGAATGGGTATTTCTCGTGACCGCAGTGTGAAATGTGAATTACATACTGAGCATTCCTTTACGGTAGCTTGTGGTTGAGTTTATTTGTGACTATTTAGCTTGAAAGTATATATTGCCTGAAAGGTCTTCTGATCAGGAATGCAGTCAACATCACAAAGGTACCCTCGCAGCAGGGTGTAACAAACACGTGCATAATGTTTTCAGACAGAGATGATACCCACAATGATACACTGGGTAACTTCAAATTTCACAGGTGTGGAGGAAAGATCAATGTGGGAGGAAGGGTAGAACTGCATTTTTGTGAAATATTTGGAAGACAAACATTCGACAGGAACTCTCCATCATTTGTTTAATGAACTCACATATGAAATCTATCACTGATCAAGACGATACTTTTCAATCTCTCCAGGCATCAAAAAAGGTTAAACCATTCGCATCAGTAGAGAACATTATAGGATATGGCCACACTGCTAACAGTCCTGGAAACTCCACTTGTGTAGTCTCCAGGACGATGGCACACTGTGATACAGCCGTGCTTCCTGTCTAGTCGACCCCCTCGGGAACTTGATGTAGGAGTTCTAGGGCCCTTTAGTAGTCAGAAAGTGGCATTTATTGACTTCCTTTAGTTCAGTGTGCGCAATTCCTGTCATGAGTGCACCCAATTGACATATGCCCTAACCACCAGCACATAATGTAGACATCTATACCCTTTGAAATAGCACATATACAACCCAAATATTTGTCCAGTGTTTTCTTGTATGCCTATTCCAAAAAAATGCCGCATACTTTCCTTCAATATAAACGCGCAATATATATCCAGAGAAGCAGATAGGCTTGTGATAAAGCTGCCAGTGACTATGCAGCTAAGGGTTTGTCATAAGCGTTCCCCGGACACGTGGGTGTTCTCTACCATTAATGGAAGTCCAATTTCAGGTCCATTATGTTCTCAAATAGTGTGCAGGTTGCACATGGTTGTCTTTCCCTTTATTTCGTGCTTTGTTACTTATGGGGTGAAATAGGTGCAATAAGATTTAATCATTTTCCTAATGTAACGCTGACTTTGCCAGTAAGAAAGCGCAGTTTGGAAATGATGGTTCTACACTGGGTATACAGATGAGATATGAAGCAGTGCGGTTGATGTACAATTTCAAAAATAACCTATTACGTTCATTCAGTGCTCGAAACGGCGCCAGTATGCACGCGCTGTTTTCAAGTTCATCCTGAGTTTTATCAGTGTCCCTAACTTTAATACGCTTGATTTTACAAAATCATTTACATTGTCCTTGATTCGTTCGACAAATCAAGATGATCAGGAAGATTGCTTTCTCGCAGTGCACAAATGGAGAAGAAAATGGTGACTTTTTCTCGTCATCCTCTAAAAAGATGGTGAAAGGGATATCGAAGATGCATTTCGTGCTATGTTTCCGTTGACCATACATTCGTTTTCATTTTTCTTCACACGTTATCGATATGCCTAGATTTCTAGACTGCCGTGTGTATTTTTTCTGTTATCAAACATTAAATAGTCTAGGTTGCCATTTTGGCCAATTTAGTTTACACTTATCTCACCAGGGGAACAGAGAACTCAGTTAGAGTGTGACACAAGCCTCTGGAGATAGGAGGACAAGGTGACGCCATCTATCTACCATACCTGGTACTACACCACACTGCTTGGTCAATACAGAAGGGAATGTCAGCTCTTTAGGGACTAGTAGCCCAGTCTAACGTTACCGTAGAGTAATCATGCTATTGCAGATGCATCGGGGCACGTTGAACTGGTCCTGGTTAGAAGTTAGTTTAAATCTATGCTTCCTTAAGCGTGTAAGTGATGCGCGAAATATTTAAGATGGTCACGCCAAAGTGGGCACACGTCCAATGTACGTACGTAGAATGTTCACTTAAAGGGGATTTTCGACCAGTGTAGGGGATTTCCCATGATGTCATGGGAGTGGCTATTCAAATATGGCTGGTTAAAGGTCATTACACGCTGTATATATACGCTGTGCGGCAAGTCGGGTAAAAAACTGAACAAAAACAAGCAAGAGAGATGTCTGTTTTCTGCCTGGATCGCGCGGCACTTGCCTATAGAGTTGCGCAGGAGGGTAAGTGTTGAATTGTATTGTATGTTCTTCTGACTTTACACAAAGGTACAAAATCAGACGGATACGTTTCCCAAATACATGTAATACGAACATAAACCAACACAGGAACAGAAAAAACAAATACAGTTGGACGCAGAAATTCAAACTGAAACTGATTATACGTGGAAGTAGGAACAAAAATCAACATTGATAACTTAGGAGAATTTTGTAACTCTTTAGAACTAAAACTCCTAAGTCAGAACTTTTGAAAATGCAAATAATTCTTTGAAAAACTCTAAAAAAACAAAAGAGCGGTTTCAGATCCATGATATTACCTTGCATGTAAACTCATTACTTAGTCATATTGGCTATAAAGTAAATATCATTTTTCTTCTTCTGTAGTATCTCTTTTTCTATTCTTTTTAAAATTTTCTTTACAATATTTCTTCCTCTCAACCATTTAAAAATAATTATGATCGTTGAGTGCTAAGTGCGCAGTTATGGGTGTGGGTGTGATAGCGTTTTCAGCTTGGCTAGACTTTTCTTTCATTTGTGAGTGTTTCTTGTCGACAGCGCAACATGGTGTTACAAAATTGTATGGCAATAACTTTTCTCACAGTTTTAGAGAAAAGATACAACACAGCATGAGTAAACAAATTAACACAATAAGAGACACAGGTTAGTTCACTTATAACGTTCGTTTTAAGTCGAGTCTACTTTGTGGCAAAGAAACTGGTGTTAATATACAGATAAATCTAAACGGTGACACAAGTTATTAGTGCTGGACTTGAGTAGATAATCTATGTAGGTGGCTATAATATTCAGGTGCCCAGTCATGCAGGGTCGCATTTTTTCTGCCACAGCGGGAATGGTATTTCCCTAGCCTCGGGCCTGTGATAGATGATGAGATCCCTAATACTGTGACAAAGGAAATTAATTATTTTGATTTTCGCGCGATGCACAGCTTTGTGTTCACATAGCCTAGATTCCTCAGTTGTTATATGTATTTTTCTCTCTTCAAGTTTTTCTGTCTCCGGGCACCAAGTGGTCAAGGTGGCCACAGTGGCCAAATTAGCCCACATGTATCTCATCAGGCAAGTAGGGGACTCTGTTTTAGCATGGAACCACTATAGCCTGCCTCCCAGGCCATATTTAAATGTCCTCCCTTGTGAATAGATGGCACTGCGGTATACTAGGAGGTCAGTTGGAAATACGCACTTTCACTAATCTCCCTCGTGTGGCAATTGTGTGAACTAAATGGCCAAACAGTAGGCCACTTAGTCCATATGTAGTATAGGTGCAGGCATTTATATATAATAAAGTAAAAACAAAGTAGAGCCTTGTAGCTAGGCTAGAAACCACTAGAGATGGGAGGATCATGTGGCGCCATCTTTAGGTCTTATATGGCACTACAGCATGTTGTTTGGTCATGATCACCCAAACAAAAAGGTATCTTGTCAGGGACAAGGGGCAGAGTGTAGTGTTTAGGTGGGCGATTTCTCAGTATTTGGGGGAACATGATACACTGCAGTGCAGGTCATAGGAACATTTTCACGCTGTGCTGAAAGTTTTGATAGCATGCCACTGCTCTGTTGGTTTCTGCCGTACAATAATTTCTTCATGCTTGGGAAACTGTCATCCTACGCGTAGTTGCACGTGACTTCAGAGACAAACATTCAGTTTCACAGAAAATAAGAAAAACAGCAAAGCAACTACACTCACGTAATTATAAGTATATAATAAATATATAAACTATTTACCTTTTGTTACATTTACCCCTAGAAGCACTGATCAATTATTATCTAAGTCGGCATCTTACTGCACATTTCTCTCGAACAGTTGAAGGCATATTTCTAGTATTACTGGTGTGCAGGGCATGCGCAGATCAACAAAACTTGGACTATCTATGGAGATTTCAATCTAAGCAACACGGAGGTCAACGTTGCCAGGGCGGTTCTCTAAGGGTGGTGTATGTTGGACCCCGCCTCTCGTTCGCGTCCGTGCAGTATGCAGTTAAAGTTGTTTATGTTGTTTTGGGGAAGCCCATCACGTGCCCTAGGTGGGGAGTCCCCATCCTGTGCCCTATGCGGGGAATCCCCACCCTGTGCTCTTGCCTACCCACTCACCCCAAAGGAAGAATGGCTATTTTGTTTTTTATCAATTGATGGAAGCATTAGCGAAAAGATACATGAGAGCTAGATACGATTCCGTATATTCGTCTAAGAATTACACGTACCGGTAATTGAGAAATGTTAACAAGATTCTCATGCAACAGGTTTTCAATCCAAATATTTCTAAATTATCCTAGTCGCCAATGACGTGGGTTACGCGATGGTTTTCGCCCATGGTACTCCTTTTCCTGCACCACGTGGCTAGTCACGATTTGGCCTAACTATGGCATACAAAGTGAAGATAATCGAAATTCAACTTGTTCTCAAAAGCATCGCGCCATCCACACCCATACTTCAAAGGGAAACTCAAGCCATGAATGGGTTAAAACGAACTTGAATTCTAGATCTGGGAAGTAAAATTCCATGACGTCAGGCGATAGGGTATTTTCTTTACCAAACATCAGACTACTTCCTAGTTAAAGTAGAAACGAGCTTCTTTTTTGTGTGTGTTTACTGTTGCGAGCCAGAGATGCTTGATCTCAATACGGCCCCAACTATTTCACATTATGAATGTCTTCTTTTGACCAGAGGTCTTAGGTTGATATGTCACGTTCCTCTTTGATAGGTTAGCTCATTGTAGTTTTAATGTCCCATTTTAGTATCATGTACTGCCTGTAGGTGGCTTCCTATCGTATAGCCCGTCCCTGCTCTGTTCACTGATGCCAAGACTCCTGACTCCCCCTGGTGAGATAAATATTCACTATCGTCACCCGAGAGGAACGTCAAATGGGAGTCCCTCTGATACAGAAAACAAGTAGACACTGTCAAACGTGTAGACTAGGCTCCTAGTCCCTGAAAAGTTCACATTCCCTTGTTGACCAAGCACAGTAGTGTGTTACCAGGTATGGTAGATAGATGGCACCACCTGCTCCTCCTATCTCTATAGGTTTACAGGTCATACTCAAACTGAATCCTGGTGAGATAAGTGTAAAGAAAATTGTCCACTATGACCACCTAGAATATTTGGCGCTTGGTAACGGAAAAAAAAACATAACAGACACATACGTATATGACAGCCTAGAAATCTAGGCTATCAAATGTGTAGCTTGAATTGTCTGAAAGAAACGCCGAACATTTACAATTAGCACTTCAGAAGAGGATAGAGCTTTACGTCGAAGTAGGACTTTGCACTTGGTTCTATGGCAACTTTGCGCACCTTAGTCGAGGTTTCCGTGTAATGATCAGTTTTTCACTCCGTCGATAGATGGCGCTGTTGTTGACGAGAAAGATAACGAGGAAGTTTTGTCTGACCCCATGGCTGCCCTGGCAGGTGCAGGTCTGCCTCTGAAGTCATATCTATGTATACAGGGGTGACGTATAGTGACTTGTTTTCGCAACGATAGTAAGGCTCAAAAAAGAAATTGTTTGTTTCCTGTAACGGTCCGGAATAAATAGGGGAGGTAGGTTGGTAAAAATTTAAAAAAAGAATCATTATTTTTTTGGTCAAAATTTTTTGGTCAAAAATGTGTGTTTTATGCATGTTTTAAGTTGATTGGGAGTTTGGAGGGCGACAAAACATAAGGGTAGGGATTTTTTTGAATAAAAACTCGTTAGGGTAGGGTTGCAGGAAACTACTAGAAAGTCACTATTTAGCCCAGATGTATTTGTTTTGTTTATTGACTGTGTGACACATTTAACAGAATCATAACGCGAAGATCATAATACTAGTAATACATTTCACAAACATCTAAGACAAACAAAAAGTAATTCATTCATAAACCTAATGAAACTTAGTGTTTCGACACCTCGTCTCGTTGAGGAAAGGTTTACCTACATATTCCAAAAACTACTCAAAGTAGTTGATATGGTGGAAGAAAGTATCAATAAACTACAATTGAAATGACTACTACTACTACTACTACTACTACCTCTACTACTACTACTACTACTACTACTACTACTACTACTACTACTACTACTACTGCTATTGATACTACTACTACTACTACTACTACTACTACTACTAGTATTACTACTTCTACTACTACTACTACTACTACTACTACTACTACTACTACTACTACTACTACTACTACACCACTACTACTACTACTACTACTACTGCTACTACTACTACTACTACTACTACTACTACTACTATTACTACTACTACTACTACTACTACTACTACTACTACTACTACTACTACACGACTATTAAATACTACTACTTCTATATAATCACGCAGTAGCCTACACGTGTGTATTTATTTTGTTCATTCACTGTGTGAAGCATTGAACAAAATCATAGTAACACATTTCACAAAGGTCTCAGACGAACAGATTTCTCCTGCTATTTCTCCTCCTTGACTCCATTATCAACCTATGACTTCATTGCTGTATTCATAATAATGACGTTACTTATCCAGCCACTCACCATGTATAGAGCAGGCGAGGAAGTGAGGCTGTATTTGTAATGATTTAGCCGGCAGCTGTCTCTCGTATCGGCTGTCGCAAGCTACGAGCTGTGCCATCCTCCATCTCTTTGTTTGGCTCATTTCTCCTACTCGCCCGCAATGAACCACGCTAGAACACTGCCCTAGTTAGTGGCAAACACCAAATGGTGGACTTTATTGCCTTGTGGTATTGTGTACATTTCATACTCTAACGATGAAATCGACAATATTACTAGGATGCCAAGGATGTGTCAGTTTCAACGGGTCTCTTGTTTTGTTTTGTTTTGTTTTGAAATCACGCATGAACAGCTGTCGCTATAAGAGTAGTAGACCGGACGGGTGAATTTAAATTTCTGATTAAAAATCTTGAGTGTTATTAATCTGGGGCGTGTGAGGCGCATGCGCGTTGGGGCCATTATGATTCGGGTGGGGTTATCAATATTGCAAACTGACGCTCAGTTCTGGTGTTCTGTCCGTCTGACTGTTCCACATAGCTCTCTCTCTCTCTCGTGCGCGCACACAAAGGATTATATTGTAGTTGGACGCATGAGAAAAGGAGATAGAGAATAGGGAACAGGCATATCCTGATCACTTTACGCCCTGACAGGTTTGTCTGGACAGGTGCCATTGTCCGGAGGGTCAACGCATGGCTCACAGACCCCATACCCGACACGGTTGACATAGCAACGGATTTTAGATATTGTTTCAAAGAGAGGTAGAGCATTGGAAGGCACGGAGGAAAGTACAGCACCGGGGGAGTAGTTGTGATTTTAGTTGTATTATCTCAAGAAAGCAGGTGAAAATACGCTCTCCTCTCCGTACAAGAGCGGATTTGAGAAGTAGAGCAGACGACATCGCGATATTGGAGTATTTTGAGTTTCAGTGCTGAGCATTATCTTTATGATAGGCAGTAAAAGAAAAGAAGCAGACTGAAAGAGTCAGAAATACGACATCGGAGTGTCCTGAGAAGGGAGAATATTAAAAGAGAATCTGGCAGACGAAAGTACCACATAATATTGTGAGCACCACTCACAGTAGATACACTATATTGGAAAGAAGAACAGCTAAGTTGTCATATTCGGATTGATGAGATTTAGCAAATAATTGGGAAAAATCGCAGTGTTGGAAACCTACAGACAAAACTGCGACTTCGTTATAGGGTATGCTAGTTGGAAACGGTAAAACGTATATAAAGCAGACGGATTTACGCCACCGGTATCGCCAGTGGCAGGATTGTATTGTAGTGACCACATGGTGCGAGCAGACGAAAAGTGAGGATAGCAGAGTATTGGAATCAATATCTATAGGCCACATCTAGAGAAGTTTATGGAAGGGAGCAGACGAAAGTACGACAGCGTGGGTGCCTACTTGTCTCAGCTTAGATCAGGAAATCTGGACTACATTTTGCAAATTGACGAGGTCAAGGTCACCTTATTGAGGTCAAATGGAGGTGTGTCAAGACTCAGGTGAGTTGTGCTGACGATGACCGTAGTGTCGTGGTGGTCTAGCATGGTGTCATGGCACCATGATGGTCTGTCATGACAAGTTACCATGGTGCCATGAATGTCTGTTCATGTCTGTTTTGTTGCTATGGTGCCATGTTGATCTGTCATGTTATCATGGCACCATGGTGGTGTCTCATGACATGGCACCATGGGAGTATGTTATGATATGTTGTGCTAACAATGGCCATAGTGTTGAGATGGTCTGTCATGGTGTCATGGCACTGGTGGTTTGTCATGACATGTTGTCATGACGCCATGACATGGGGTATGTTATGATACGCTGTGTTAACAATGACCATAGTAAATAGTGGTGGTCTGCCATGGTGTCATGGCACTATGGTAGTCTGTCATGTTACCATGGTGCCATGATGCTATTTCTTGACACCATGGTGGTCTGTTATGAAATATTTTGCCATGGTAGCATGTTGGTCTGTCATGGCAGGTTATCATGGCACCATGGTGGTGACTCGTGACATGGCACCTTAGGGGTTTGTTATGATATGTTGTGCTAAGAATGACCATAGTGTCGTGATGGTCTGCCATGGTGTCATGGCACTACGGTAGTCTGTCACGTCATGTCACCATGATAATACGTCTGTGATGACGTTGCCTTGTTTTATTTATGGTCTCTAATGGTGTCATGATGGCCTACCATATGCAACTATAGAGCAATATATATATATATATATATATATATATATATATATATATATATATATATATATATATATATATATATATATATATATATATATATATATATATATATATATATATATATATAAGCCTTACCCATTACCGTCTAAAGCATACACATGATCTAACAAATACGGGTATATTTCCACTTGTTTATTCTCTTTATGTTGGGTTTAACAATCCCACTTCGAACAGTTTCTTATTATTAGCGAATTCGATGAGTTTTATTCACAGTTGTCATCATTTGACTCCCAACTCTATACGCTTGTGATATATTTTAAACAGTTTTTCGGGTTTAACTCCCTTCATTAATTGGTTGGTGGAAAAGGAAAAGGAATGTCCAACGTTAGTTATTATGGGCATGTTTTATTAAAGGGTTCCTAGATCTCGTCAAAATACGACTCCTTTCTTACCATGCGTATGTGTGTATTCTATTCATCGCATAGCAGACAACAATATTTTGCTAACGGCTTAATAGTAACTCATCCATGCGAGAGAGATTAGCTTCTGAAGAGCCAAACATAACCGAAAGGCAGGACAATACTATTTACTCAGTACGTACGATAGATATTTTTGAATTGTTCCGTCACGTTTTCTGTCATATTAAAGCTAAATTATGGCTACCGGGTCTATAATACTGGAGAAAGGTATCAGGAATATACATATGTATATACATATGTATATACATATGTATATATATATATATATATATATATATATATATATATATATATATATATATATATATATATATATATATATATATATATATATATATATATATATATATATATATATATATATATATTATATATATATATATATAAACTGTGTATGGAAATTTCGGGAGAGGCATATATGACCCTCCTTTTTATCAGTTTATGAATAGTAGCATATTTGTTTAAAACTGTTTTGCGCAAATGATCTCTTGGCGCAGGTGTCGCTGATATGTAATAGGAACTGCAAAGTTTGCAGTGGCAGTGGCTACATCAGTGAG
>OZ012695.1:26006070-26013570 GCA_963942565.1 Maea johnstoni | reverse complement strand
AGACATGTCATTTTTACAACTATACTTGAAACCCGATGGAGGGAACAAGATATCAATGATTAATTCATTCATCTCGCTCCGTATCTATAGCCTGCCTCCCAGGCCATATTTAGATGTCATCCCTTGTGTATAGATGTCACTGGGGTATGCTAGGAGGGTAGTTGGAAATGTGTTATTGCCATTACAACCCCGTAGTGTGGCATTTGTGTGAACTAAATGGCCACCAGTAGGCCAGAAGCCCTTATTTGGTAAAGGTGCAGGCATAACTTTATATAAAATGATAACATAAACGAATTCCCCTAATGCCTTTAATTCCTGGAGATTTATCACCACCACCCAGGTTCAAAACTTTAAAAGTTACCAGTGATTTTGGGTTAGACAGTGGTTTCCCCGGGTACTCTGGCATCATAAACAACCCGATTGTCACGACCCAAACTACAATAGCCACCTGTGGGACTGGTCAACTTAGAGGGCTTCCCTTTAACATACTACTAATATGAAAAGGTTGGTTTGGGACTGGGAAATGTGGTCAATATTTAGATGAGTTGTCAACTGAAATGATGGTCACTTCGAGGGGTCCCACTGTATACGGCAGGAAAAGTGACGATAAACGAAATTGCAAAGTTTGTGTCGTCATGATCGCTGTAGGAGGATTGAAAGGTAGGCAACCTTGAATTGGATATGGGTAGACCCGCGAAAGACGTAGACATCACGTTCTATCATAGCTTGCCGCAAACTGTTTCCATCGGTGGTCCTGTTTATACAGCGGAGTGCGCCAAGACGTGTTTCCGTGTCAAGTATGTGGACACACCTGCCTATTCTCTGACCTGTGGCCAGCAACGAATTCCACAGTCTACATACGTCGCCAAGAAGGCAAGAGAGCATTCTTGTTTCAGAGTCTGTCGATAGAGGGCGCTGTCTGTCTACTCTTGTTGGTTCTTTTTCTACGCTGACTTTGCCACGCCTCATTTTTTGAGAGCGAGGGAAAGTAACACCTAACGCCGATATAATTTAGAATATGAGTGATTTATATAAAAAAAAAAGTTTTTGAAACAGAAAGTACCTTAGATGAAAAAGAAAACGTGATTCCTAAAGAGTACCGCCTGTAAAATTGTAGCCCAATATAATGTTATAATGACACTGACAAAATACCACGCCGATTGTTCGTGCCACTTCTTATGTTATTTCGCAATACAAGAGGAGCTGAGTGTTGTGAGATTCCTGATACTACACAAACATTATCTAAGCAAACAAGATACCATGTTGTTCATCACTTCAAGACCTCAGAAATATGTTCGACTATTTTTTCTTGTCTTTCGAGTGGTGTTTTCGGGAGCGGCTTCTAGATTTGTAGGCTTTGTTATATTCAAGGGTTTGCTAACGACATGTATTATGTCATTGAGAAGTAGGCGGATTCTTTTTTTTTTTCATTTCAAGGTGTTTTGTATGGGTATGGTATGTCTACATCCGGGTCTTGCCCCGATTGACGTCGTTGTCCCTTTCTTTGCCACGCGCTGCGTTTCCTATTCGGCTAGGGGCATGGTAGAAAGTTACCAGTGACATGAGGGTCGTCTTTGGCTCTCCACAAATACTTGGCTCTCCTCTGCCATCATGGCATGTGAGGATTTATTCTCTGTGCGTTAGAAAAGTGCTTCTATTTTGTGTCTATTAGGAGGTGTTTAAACAGCAATATACTTCTTGTATGAAGGTTGGCACTGGTGGGAACTTTGGTTTATGTAGAGAATACCATAAGAAACTATTTGGGCCTCTGTTTTATACATGGTGGAATTGTCTTTTAAGTCAACAAAGTTCCAATTGCATACTCCTTTAAGGAATGACCTACCTCATTAATAGGAATTCGAAAGTCCTAATTACGAAGTAATGAGCAGGTAGACTATTCTACATGTGTTTGTGCCACTGGTATCTGAAACAGACCAGTGTCACCGCTCCACCAATGGGATGTAAGATGTGTTTGCCCCACGAGAACTTAACTAGTGATGCTGATACTTTACTTTTGAAACTGTGGCGTTTTCAGTTTCCAACCTAGAAACCTTTTTAGCTTAAATGCAGGTTTGCATTACCATATATACAAGCTGCCATATCCATACCAGATTTACTTGAATCGTGCGATATGTTTAGATGCCTTTTGCCTCTTTGTTAAAGGTTACATAAATGCGTCCACTAGTTTACCAGTGCATAACAAAAGCAGCCGACTCAAAAGAGGTATACAATGTCGAAATTATCGTTCTCAGCTTGGGGTAATTTTCTCTGTGCTGCAGCTATTTTCTCCTCTGACGAGGTATAATGGGATGTATTGATCGGGTTAAGGATGCAAATAAAGGCTACATACTTGTGATCAAAGACATAGCTTTCCTTTCTAAATCACTCGCCCCTAATCTCAAATACACATATGGCCGCCCAGGCTGGTAATGGGCAAATAAACGTGGAGCGGGTCAAAGAATTGGAGCAAGAGCGATTTGTTTACGATATAAAGGTAAACACGGTGAAGGGTAGACCAAACAGGAACTGTGAACACGGTTTGGATTGTTCCTAATATAAACAACAGGGCCAGGTGATTAGTAGCTATAGTAGGTGGTCATTGCATCGCAATGTGTACAATACAGTACAAATACTACCTTGAGGACAATGTGTATTCACATCTCGTATCTATACTGAGCGCTTGCTCAATGCGTCCAATCATAGAACAGTATTGTTTCAGAGACAGAAAATATCTCGACAGTTTAGAACAATGAAGACTTCTTCATGGTTTGATTCGCTGAACTGTAAATACCAGATTATTCGGGATCCGGACAGAACATTTCCCATGCTTGTATGTGTGGCAATAGTTGTGATTTAACTCAAGCACCGTCAGTATTACATCTGATAGAGGAGCTAGCTTTTGAGGCATCGGCAGACTTTGGGAAACATTTGCCCAGGAACTTCTGTATAGACCTGTGACAAGCGCTGGCAGACGAATGGGAACAAAAACGGACCACCCTTACAGACTGCCTTTTCCTCTCATTTTCTGGTATGGGAAATGACAGCCAGACTGTATTGAAGTATGATCAGTTGACCACACCCCCGCTGAATAGATGTGCTTATTGGAAAGAGGTGTGAACTAATATGTCCATCTCTCAACCTTAGGGCATATTTCAAATACTTAGGCAAGCGCTGGACCTTATCATTTATAGGAAAAAACAGTCTAATGAAATAAACCATTAGACCTACCACATCGTTTTTCACTTTAATTGAGGGACATTCCGGATATTTGGGCACTTCAAATAGCTGCCAACGTCATACCTTTGTCTTCATGAGCTTACGAACGTGATGTATAAAGTCTGGTTGTCAAACGGACGCAATCCCTTTAACGTGACAATTTGTATTAACTGCCAGAAGGTGTTTCTCGAATAGTCGGACGAAGTGAATATCGTCATTATCTATTGAATTCAGGCTAGATCGTCACTAGCCAGCTAGTTATAGCGGAGGAATGATGATTAAGCTCCAGACAAAACCACCGACCAATTTCGCTTGCAGCTTTCTCGCATGGACAAAACGCACCTGCTGTCAAAATGTTAACGTCGATTAATCTCTCTATTTCACAAAGCATGCTCCTTAAAGTCTAAGTCGAGCATATAGGCAGGTTAACGTCGTCTCGTTTTGGCTTTAAGTGGGTAAGAGGCAACCCCCGGCAGTCAGTGATAAGCCGATTACAGAGGGACTTAAAGACACACGTAACCAAGTAGTGTTGCTACATTGTAGCCGTTGCTGAAATTGCATGCTAAAGTTCCGTTTCTTTTAACTTCGTGACGTCATCAAGTGTGTGTGCAGGACTGGGAAATCTTAGGTGCACCAACTACCCGGTCTACCTCAGTCGTTCGAGTGAATGTATGGGAGAAAGATCGTTGTACAATTGTACAGTCTAAATCAAGTTTGTTCCGGTGAATGGAACGGAAAAAACTTGAGATCGTGTAATATGCTACCTGGATAGATGGTGGGCACATTTTTCGTCTGCTCGAGCTGGCATAAATTACGGCGTTTCGGTAAGTCGATTTTATACAATAGCTTTTGATTAACTATTGCTTCTGTCCACTTCAATTAGAAACTGAATACCAACACTTATAGATCGAATGTGCTGTTTCGTGGATTGTTGATAGGGGATCGCTTTAGGGGCTGGTATAAAGCTGTGACCGAATGGCTTCATTCTATGTTCAATTTAGGGGATTGCACCTCTTCGACAGCTGTTTCACCACTACGACTGCTGAGTGTATGTATATCCATAGAATAAATCCGTTATATTGCGAACTTATGTACGGCTCAAAAACATGTGTGAATGATTGGTTTGGAGTTGGGATTTTGTTAATTGTCTCTTTTTAATGCCATTCGAGGATAAATCCTGCCCTGTCATCTGTTTACAATGGTAAATGAGTTCTCGAATTTTGGATTTTGGAATTTTGTTTTCTGTCACTTTTTCTGCCATGTTGCGACTAAGTCGTGACTATCCAGTTGTGCCTGATGGAGGAAACCGGAGTACCCGGCGAATACCGCCTCGTAACCCTAAGTCACTGGCAACTTTCTCACATTCCCAGGCCGGGATTTGAACTGAGGCAGTGGTGAGAGACAGCTAGCAGTCAGTGGCAACGCCTTAGACCACACGGCTACCAGGGCAGGCCCATACTGCTGATTGTATGTATCTTCATAGACTAAATCCTTTATATTACAAAATCGTGTACGGTTCATAAACATGTGTGAAGAATATTTTGGATGTGGTATTTCGTTTATTGTCACTTTCTCCGTCATTTGAGGATAGATCATGCCCTGCTATCCTTTCACAATGGTAACTGAACCCGGAACTATCGAGGGGAAAACCAATACATATACACCATAAATAAATGAATCGATACACGAAATTCCTAGAGGGCTATCTCTCTTGAAACACGGAGAGGAAATAACTGCAGAACAATCGAGGCAGTAATTAGTGTGATCAGCGATCAATGGCTCGTCCGGGAAAACAATTAGCTAAGATGTATTTGCACTAGGTATTAGTATGGGGTGTTCCCCTCTGCCAGCTCTGGTGTGAGCAGAGCGTTAGCAAACATGACCCCCCACCTGGCAATCAGAGGCCCATATACAACACTTGTATAGTCTTGTATAAAGTGGCACATGGTTCGGCAGATCTTGTTGTCCACGAGACCGGGTAAGTAAAACCTTTAGGTGAAGGGTAGGGTTATGTCGGGTAGTAGTTCAACAATATTGTACCTAACTGTGCCTGTGATGTTTCTGCCGTCATATACGATAACAGAAACGGGAAAAGGGGTAGGGTTTATGTCTGAACTAGTCGGGTAGGACATTTTGCTTGTATCCCTACCGGTTGTGTCTAGCAGGGATGGAGGATGTTGCTAAGAGTCTGTGTGGTATTAATGGAAGCACCTTGTCCGAAAAGGTATTGACCACATACTGGGGTTCCAGTTGTGCAGAGTTTCATACAAATAGCAATAATGGTGGCCACAACAAATGCCTTTTTTGGGGTGCTGAGCATATAGGGGTATCCAAGTGTATAGGTTCCACATAACTGCATAACAAACAGCGTACCTACCCAAGTACTTTTAAAAGCATTGTTATGTAGCTGAGATAGATTCAAAACGAAAAGAATATATGTTGACATTATGACGTTCGTATGTGTCTTTTATACCTTCCATAGAAAGAAATGATTTTGTTATCAATTGGACTTAATTCCACTATTTAAGGTATTTCGACTCGTAAAAACATTGAGAGTAACTCTCGCTAAACGCCAGGCAGAAGTGGGATATGGACAAACATAATCTCAGTGACGGCATTCTCTAGAACTACCAAGCCCAGGCATTGAAGGTGCCAGTATAGACACGGTCTTATTTTTGTTATTTATTAGACTTATTTCTAGAGAAAAGGGGATAATGTGTCACGTTTGCTTTGCCTCTGCCATTGATAACACAACGGGGCAGTTACCTGGCTTTTATCAAAACTCTCTGAGGGAAATATGCCTCGCAAATACGACGAAGAAAAATATTCGAACACGATTTGTTCAACTGTACAAAAGTAGAGAGTTATATGTATACATCCATGTTTCTGACAAGACTGTGAGGTTTTAGTAAAAGCTAGCCATGTATTTACTAGGATTCGGAGAATTTAAGAAATTCAAATTTTCAGCAGCTGTATTTACTGGTGTCTTAGGATATGTGTGTGCATTAGGGTAAGTTACACAGAGGGGAGGGGGATAGGATTTCGGAATAGTGATTTCTTTTTTTTTTTTGGGGGGGGGGGGGAGGGGCTAATCGAGAGGTAGATCTACCTTATCGGTTTTAAATAAAACTATAGAAGACTGACAATTCTTCACAAAATAGCAACCTTTTGAACCCTTCTTCGATCCGCAACTGGTGGGCCGGGACACTTCAGACACTTTTTCTATCGTATGCTATACACGTGTGTGTGTGTGTTTGTTCAGGGGTTGATAATAGGGTTAATTGGGGGACATGGTCATGAACTAATCACCATCATACATTTCGCCGGTAATACCAAAGCCTCCGGGCACACTGGAGAGCGATCAACATGACCACAGGACTTACGATTTGGCAAATAAACAAATACAGGTATATATATATATATATATATATATATATATATATATATATATATATATATATATATATATATATATATATATATATATATATATATATATATATATATATATATATACATACATACATACATACATACATACATACATACATACATAGATAGATAGATAGATAGATAGATAGATAGATAGCTATATATTCATATAGTTTATTTACTATATGTAACTATTATATATATTGAAAGTATATGTAGAGCTGATCATAGCTGTCGCACAACTATGTACCGGTATACTCAGGTAAAATGGGTATTCATTAATAGCCAAGGAACCCATTCAGATGACAGTTCCTACCACCCTATGTGCAAGTACTCTATAGTACCTATGCCTACAGTTTTGTTGCAGTTAACGTATGAGCGTCACTCAACCATCAGAGACGATTCGTGGAACTGGAAAACGTGCCGTTAAATCACCAGATGACGTCTTTACTACAATATGGTTCTCCCATTTACATTTATATTTATAGATGGTACACCAGAGTGGATTGGAAACACATCACATGTTGAATGTTAGTGGCGTGGGTAGTAGGGTATTCTGATGAAAGACACCATTCATATCACGTACCCTGAGGACTAGTGCCAGCGCCCAGCCAATAGGCTGCAGGCAGGCAAGGAATGTAGATTGTGTGCGCTGAGGGGAGCCGTTCATGTAATATTTCTGGTCTCACTGTTGAAGCACATGCGACCTTCCAGTCCTTATGATTTCTCGTCGCAGGAGCTGGCTAATTAGCTGAACGTCAATCCTTAAATCCCCTGTGCTTACGATGGAAACTTCCTGTCGCTTGTACCAATTAAGTGCCAATCCCCTTAATCCACCTGTATACAATAACA
>OZ012695.1:25993570-26001070 GCA_963942565.1 Maea johnstoni | reverse complement strand
TCACTGACACCAGTATAGACTAGGTTCCTAGTCACTAAAATGTTGACATCCCCTTCTGTGCTGACCAAGCAGTGTGTTGTAGTACCAAGTATGGTAGATAGATGGCACCACCTGATCCTCAGATCTCTATAGATTTTAGGATAATCAAACTGAATCCTGGTGAGATAAGTGTAAACTAAATGGACCACTATGGCCACCTCGTCTAGAATATTTGATGCTTACAGAAAATACACATAACAGCCTAAAAATCTAGGCTAGCACTAGCCTGGTCAACAGACGGCCTATCCAACCCATCGCTCACTGACACCAGTATAGAGAGTATTGAGGCCTGTTATTGGAAACTTGTCTAGGACTTCCCTGACCTACTGGTGGCCAATGTGCTTTAATCTCATACAGTTAAAATATTATAGAATTAATGATATAAAAGTATTTTTCTAGTCTTTCTAATGTCATGTGAGATTGGCACCTTTCAATGGATGATCTGTAATATACTCTTTGAGTGGAAAAGTGATAGTTCCAACTAAATTGTGGTCATTTTTGACAGTATACGATTTGAAAAATATCTCCACTCTCCAATATGGCAAGGTGTGCCCCTTACATTTAGTTCTAGCAGAAACACTGGTTCTGCCCGTTGCCCGTCAGAGGGCGCACAGCCGATCATCGCGGCATAGCGAGATATAGGGGGCGCCACGAGTATAGAAACTGATGTATCTTATCATATATGAGGAGTGACATGTTAAAACTCTGAATATGAAATCCTAACCAAACCAAACAAAACAAGTCGTGTTAAAAGCGTTAAAGATATCACGATACATTCATACCAGTACAATAATTAAGTGTCATTCACTTCTATAATGTGGAAAATGTATACTAAACGAGTCATGTTTAAAATGGTAAAGATATCACGGTACCTTCATACCAGTACCATGATTCCTTTACAGAAAGAAAATGTTCCTAAATCAGTACTGCAGAAAAACTGTCTGCATGGCATTGATTCAGTCCAGAATAGACTACGCCAGCAATTTCTATTACCACGGTCTACCAAAATTCTTACAGAGTCGCCTTCAGGTCGTACAAAATAAAATGATTAGATATGTATTAAACTACTCAAACAGAACACACTTGGTAGCCAACGACTTCAATGAGGTTAAGTGGATGAACATTGAAAACAGAATAAAATATCTGGCCGCAAGCCATGTATTTAACTGCATCGATGAACAGGCCCCAGAGTATCTTCAGGTTTTTGAAAGAGTAAATGAATCCCACCACTATTACACCAGACACAGTATTAATGCTTTGATTTTACCAAAGGCTGGTTCATATGGTATGAAGTCCTTCCACTACATAGGTGCCAAAATCTGGAACCCTTTGCCAGATGAGATCCAGACTACGTTCAGTAAATCTCTTTTTAAAGTGAGATGCAAAAAACATTTCATGTCAATCCTCTCTGATTCATAAGAAAAAAAAGAAATTCATCAATTCTCGTCTGAATGTTTGTATTATACTATATGATATATTGTTGTTATGTCAATCTTGAGCAGTGAGGTTGATCATTACATGAGATGCCATTGGACTCTGGGCAGACTGGAACCACTATGGAAATAAGTTCCTAACTTTTAGTGTATATATCCTGTGTCTGGTTAGATTTCTATTGCATAGCAGTTAATGACACTCCAACTAGTCACCTTTATATATGATATTTTCTTGTATGCCAAATGCTATGTAATACACATTGTACTAGACCGAATAAAATCAAATCAAAAATCAAATCAAATTATAACGTTTCATTCATTTCTATAATGTGGAAAATGTATACCAAACGAGTCATGTTCAAAGTGCTAAAGATATCACGATACTTTCATACCAATACCATAATTATATTATTAAATGTCATTCACTCCTATAATGTGGAAAATGTATACCAAACGAGTGGGTTGGCCAGTACAGTAATCCCTTCTTATTGGCAATTAAAGAGCTCGCTCCTATTTGACAGGCTCTTTGGACGTCCTATAGAGAGTCGGCCATTTCAATCAGGGATCCTGTCTCGCACGCCCCAATCCATCTTCTTCACGCGTCAAACATTGACGTCTTGACATGTCGAAGACATTTACGTCTCTTTTCACCTGCAGATCACCTAAACTTGGCCAGGTCACAAACTTTAAAAGTTCAACCTTATAATTTTAAATTTCGAATTTCGTTAAAGGACAATTCCACCATGTATAAAACAGAGGCCCAAATAGTTTCTTATGGTATTCTCTACTTAAAACCAAGTTCCCACCAGTGCCAACCTTCATAAAAGAAGTATATTGCTGTTCAAACACCTCCTAATAGATATAAAATCGAAGCACTGGGGGCGGCCATCTTAGCCAGTTAATAGCCTCTAAGCAGGCTGCTGGTGCAACTAAGTCATTAGCAGTTACCTTACTAATGCTCTTTTTGGCAGTTTTGGGCTGAATCGTGAATACATGTACTTATTAATGATGGGGAAAATCGGGTTGCCCTGAGTTTGTAATTTCGTTTATCGTATCCTCTTTTTGCAATATTGAGGCTTAATCGTAACTAGCCATTTTAAGTAGTGGAATACAACGACTAACCCGAGGAAAACAACCGCTTAATCCAAAGTCACTGGTTACCCTACCACGTGCAATGTCGAGTTTTAGGGTGGTGATGCACTTTTCACGTGGTCTCATATGAAAGACCTGCCCATCATGTCTGTCACTCAGTTTTGATTGACACCACTAATCTGTTTAGGTATATTCAGGTGCCATGCCAAGTCAATTAGAATAAAATCGTCACAAAGCCATGGCTTATGGGGTGAATAAATACCCTGTCAATCATGTGGGTCCTACATGTCACTCAAGTCATATCCTATAGTACTGAATGCGCACCTAATACGGAAATGAACCAAGGTAACCTTTTCTCATTAATCACTCATACTACGTCTCTATCCGTCCACCCTATAATCCATCTTAATCACTCACTGACCGCTAATCTGTCTTAGTCAAGTTATCATACTTGTCAAGCTATCAAGTTATCCAGCTATCACAATCGCACCTGTCAGAATTTGAAGAAAAGGACAGTCGTATTGGACCTGCTAGTTTTCTTTCCATTTCAAATCATACGTAGGTGTATCGGATTGCTCTGTAGACTACGACATATACAATTTCATCTACACCTTATCCATGCATGGTGCCAACGATAGGCAACAGGCCGATGGATTGTCGTCTTGCTCGACATTGATATTGTACAGGATTTAAATTGGCTTTGGATTGATGAGCACTGGCGCCAAATGTTTACCTGACGATTAACCGTAACATCATCATCATCATCAACAGCAACAGCAACAACAATAAAAATAGCAATAATTATGATAATGATAATAACAATAATAATAATGATACTACTACTACTACTACTACTACTACTACTACTAATGATAATAATAATAATAATAATAATAATAATAATAATAATAATAATAATAATTATGATAATAATAATGATAAAAGAAAAACCAAAACAACAACAGCAGCAGCAGCGAGAACCACATAACCTTACGATACACTTGTATGTTCGTCAGAGCTTTTCGTCGCTAAATTTTACTTTGTATAATATAACCTTAACAGCGTCAAAACGCTACGTATTTATAAAGCGACCTGGACAACCCGTCTGTATCACATGTGAGGTAGAGGCAGTGTGTGGAACTGGATGTGTGGTTTAAAGCAAACAGGTTAGGCCAATGCTAGCCTAGATGTCTAGGCTGCCATATGTCTTTTCCGTCATGTATTTCTCTTACCAGGCAACACATAGTCTAGGTGGCCATGTTGGTCAATTTAGTGTACACTTATCTCACCAGGGGAATAGATGATTTAGTCTGCGTATGAAAACCTCTAGAGATGAGAGGACCGGGTGGTGTCATACATCTTCCTGGTACTACACCACAGGGCCTGGTGGGCACTACAGTGTAGCCTGCCTCCCAGGCCAAACATACATGTCATCTCTTGTGGATAGATGGCACTGCTAGAAGGGTAGTTTGAAATACTACCAATACTACCATTACAACCCCCTCCTGGGGCAATTGCGTGGACTAGATGGCCAACAGTAGGACACCCGTCCCCATGTAGTATAGGTGCAGGCATACATTGATGTATAAAAAGTAAAACACAGTAAAACGTAGTAGTTATAGTCAACTTCCTAGAGCTAGAAATCAAGACGGTGAATACTGAACGCACTATAAGAGGGCGTAGTTTAGCCATCTGTTTACCCTAAATCAATGCCATTTTTTTCTCGGGCACAATCGTACAGGTCTGGAATATATTCCATTGGTTAGGTGCCTGATGAAGCATGGTTCCCAGTGCGTGATCTAACGGTTGTTGTGCAGATCAAGTGTGAAAACTGATGCATTTCTTGTCGCTGTCAGTCCGCCTCTCTGACACACCTGGCGTGCGAGGATCAGGGAGAGGTCTACCTGTGTATAGACGGCTGCAGTATGAGGGCCAAGGACGTCTAGGGAAGGGGGCAGCTTCTCACGCCATGCTGAGGATGGTGATTATGACGGTGGTGGTGGTGATGATGATGGTTGTGATGATGATGATGATGATTATGATGATGATGATGGTGGTGATGATGATGGTGATCATGATGATGGTTATGATGATCATGATGATGGTTATGATGATGGTTATGACGATCATGATAACGATTATGATGATGATGATGGTGGTGATGATGATGATGGTGATGATGATGGTGATGATGATGGTGGTGATGATAATGGTGATCATGATGATGGTTATGACGATCATGATAATGATGATGATGATGGTGATGACGATCATGATAATGATGATGATGATGAGGATGATGGTGATGATGATCATGATGATGGTGATGGTGATGATGATGGTTATGGTGATCATGATGATGGTTATGACGTTCATGATAATGATTATGATGATGATGATGGTTATGACGATCATGATAATGACGATGATGATGGTTATGACGATCATGATAATGATGATGGTTATGACGATCATGATAATGACGATGATGATGGTTATGATGATCAAGATGATGGTTATGATGATCATTATGATGGTGTTGGTGAAAGTGGAATGATGGTGATGAGTTGATGATGAGGATGATGTTGGAATAATAAATATAATGGTGACGAATACGATAAGGACAAAACTGTGGTGACTATCATGGCATTGATGTTGTGCTACTACAGCAACAACAACAACATCAACACCTACTTAACTACTACTACTGCTACTACTGCTACTACTACTGCTACTACTGCTACTACTACTACTACTACTACTACTACTACTACTACTACTACTACTACTACTGCTGCTGCTGCTGCTGCTGCTACTACTACTACTACTACTACTACTACTACTACTACTACTACTACGCCTTCTGCTTCCTCTTCTACTACTACTACTACTGATGCTGCTACTTCTTCTACTACCACTACTTCTACTACTGCTGCTGCTGCTGCTGCTGATACTACTACTACTACTACTACTACTACTACTACTACTACTACTACTACTACAGTAAAAGCAACAACTACCGCTGCTGCTGCTGCATTTGCAATTTCCTCTGGCTACAGTTACTGAAGCTGTTATTACTTTTGCTGAATTGTCACATCTTTTTACAAAAGGTGATAACTAAAAAGTGGATAGTTCTTCGTATTAATGCAATAATAGATGTTGTGACAACGCTAACGTGGATTACTTACAATAAAACCCCACTGCTGACAGTCGCTGATCGGGATAGACATTACTCAACATAGCATAGCAAGCGAATAATTCACCAAATGATCAAATGAATGACAGCAGAATGGGAAAGAACAAGGCAATGGTGTGAAGATCATCTCCAAGGCCATCTTTGTAATTTCATTTATAGGGAACTCCATTGACCTGAAAAGATATATTAGAAACGTACCCAATATCGCGTTACAAGATGAAAGAGCGTACAATTGAGTCCTTTAAGAGGAAAAACCTTGCCCGATATTGTTTGGAGGTTTACATTATGTATTTATAATACGCTTAGCGTATTAAGGGTGTCCTGTTGCAATACGTTTGAGGACGTTCTTGATGAAGCTTTTGACAAATTACTATAATAAATGGTTTCATCTAGTCGGATTTCAGAAGATGTTATTTTAAAGGTTTACCTCAAGGCTTCTTTATATATTAGCTATAGATTTAACTTTCAAAGACTGTGACTCTACATACAAAAGATGAGATGCGAAGAATGCACAAAGATGGTGAAATATGGCATTTGAAAGTTATGTATACTTCTAGACCCACTTCGGCATCAGAAGTGCTGTAGGGTAGCACGTCGTCCGTAGGACATTCATAGGTTCAGCATGCTGCCACTCGCCAAGTTGGCAATATTCTAGAATAAGTCCAGGAAGTCTTGTAGATATCTACTAATCTTAGAATACAAACCATCATACAAAAATCACATGGAATTCGAAGAGATGTAATCCCCTTACATGAAAATGTGGAATGTAGATTTTAATCCTGTTTCCATACAAGGTTATAGGGTGGAAGAGACATATAAGAGGTGATTTATTTTCCAATGAACCAATCAGTAAATGAGCGTGAGATAACCACCTTATTACATTACACTAAGGGCTGGTAGAAATATACAATAAATGTATCGTATTGTAAAAATCAACAACAATACGATACAGTAAATGATATATCATCCAATAAAGAAATGGTCGGTTCCATCCTCTATATAGTATATACATGTATTCATATGTTACACGTATATCATTTTCATACTATCAGTGCCGTTCAAGTTCTCAGCAGAGGTTAAAATTGCGTTCGGTTTAATTGATAATGATGCTTTCTAATGTACTTTACGGTATTCGCTTTGTGCACATAAAAAATAAACTTTTTTTTTATTAAGAGGTGATGTGAAAATAGACGCAGAAGCGGTGAGGTCTATGGTTGCCAGGTATGATATCACTCCGCATTGAGAAATGACAAACATGGAATGAGTGTGGAGAAGTCATCATTGAGTGGGAGGGAAAGACCTGTAGCGAATGTAGGAGAATCTGTATCTGTGGCCCTCTCGGCTGCCAACAACAGTGATCTACAGCGAAGGAATTCTCCCCTTCCATTTTGCTGGCAGTATTGGGTAGTGTGGCGAGAACGAGAGGGCGGGGATGTAGGGAACACCGGACAAAGGAAACGATGGACACATATCAAAATGACGAATGCCAATTCATGGCGTACAAGAACATCTCGAGTAGGATTACTTACGTCTCGGTGCCCCTCACATCTCCCCTTCAATTTACCCCTTTGTGTCCCATTCTTTTTTCTCGTTGAGTGACACTGTTCTTGAATAGAGATGTTTATGATTGTTAAGCAGAGATTTGAAGGGAGAGTGGGATTAAATGACTTTTAGATAGCATCCAGTTTGTCGCGGAATTCTGTGGCAATTTGTTGCAGCAATACATAGCAGTGCATTCAT
>OZ012695.1:25944262-25993370 GCA_963942565.1 Maea johnstoni | reverse complement strand
TAATAAATCCTTTCAAGTGAAATTACTAGTTCCATGTATAATCAGAGAATGCCTCTGATGTAATATATAGTTATGAGTCCGGGACATCGCAACATGAGTCCGAGTGTTGCGCATTTATAGATAATATGGTAATTAAGTAACGTTATAGGTATTCACATGAAAAACAGGGAGAGCCAAACTAAGCTCATAATGCATATTCTATAAGTATTTCACACCATGACATGATGTTTTGGGAAACTGAAGTCAGGCAGAAATGTGAGCGTCAAGGTTATGATCACAATCACCGCCACCCGAAGAGGACCAATGCCAGCTCGCAACCAATGGTAGGCAAACATTCCAAGTCCTATCATGTATGCGTGGTAACGATAAGCAGTGCTATATGCTGTTCTAGCTGAACCAGCCTCCATTCATTTCATAAACGGTCGTAGCCATTTTGGCAAGAATTTTAGGCGGTAGATGTATTTCATTCTGACCACACATTATCACAGCTGACCTAGCTTGATCATATTCTTCTCACCTGGCGGAGCCAGCATAGCCTGGTATAAGAAGAGGCAGAACATATCAAGTGGCGCCATCTATAGGGCATTGGCAGTACTGCACTGCTCCAATCGAAGAAAAGGTTTTAAGAGACTCGGAACCAAGTCGGACACTTTGGCAACCTGCCTCCAAGGCCGGTTTCAGAAATGTCAGCCCTTATGGATAGATTGCTATGCGGTTAGCTACAGAGGTAGGTAGAGAAATAAACCTCCCGTGAAGCAAACGAATGAACTATACAACCGAATATCAGCCTACATGCCCTACGTAAGTGTGAGCTCTGATGTATGTAAGGGTGAACAGTATGGGCTAGTAGCTAGTCTAATGTGAAGTTAGTCTGTGCCAGCACGGATTCAGAAACTGTATCCCTTGTGGCGTGGATAGATACTAGTAGATAGCACTGTGGTGTGCTGAAGAGTGCATGGGAGAAACTTACTACATTTACAGCCCCTCTTGTGGCATTAGTATGAACTACATATAATAACCAGATACTGGGTAACATGCCAGAGTGTGTGCGAGCCCTTACTTGTAATGAGGGTAAACTACGGTAAGAGCTAGAGGCTAGGCTAAATCTGTCTTTGTGCCTGAATGGCATGTACAACGCACTTCCTCTGGCAGTTTTAGGAACTTTAAATCACCAATTGTAGGCCACATGTCATTAAATGTAGGTTGAGTATTGATATCTATCTATCTATCTATCTATATATATACATATATATATATATATATATATATACATATATATATATATATATATATATATATATATATATATATA
The DNA here is from genome assembly GCA_963942565.1 of Maea johnstoni. NCBI lineage: Eukaryota > Metazoa > Annelida > Polychaeta > Spionida > Magelonidae > Maea > Maea johnstoni. The sequence goes on along the minus strand of OZ012695.1, from coordinate 25,992,058 downwards.
TATATATATATATATATATATATATATATATATATATATATATATATATATATTATGATAGGTTTAAAAACATTAAAGCCTAGTAGCGAGGCGTGTTGTCAGACCACCAGTGCGGAGCCGCCTCGATGCCAAACCCTGTTTCCTCATCAGGGTATGTGGGCCAAGGGTTTATAATATTTGTCCTGCATTCCATTTCAAATACGAAACCAGCGCCGCACTCGCTGCCAGGGAACGATTGCGTGCCACTGACTAAACAGGTAAATACTCCTTTGTGGGATCCTGTCGACTAATATACCACAAGTGTACAGGCAGAGGACCATAGTTTCACCCTCCACAGTAGCTCACAACACACAAGCTTTTACAGGGATTCTAGAAAGTGACTCGTAGTTGTGGACATTGCCCCCAGGTGGCGCTTGGATTGCCATCACGGAAACGAGGCTAGCGACTGATTCACTATGCGAAGGGTGTGGGACTCAGGCCACTCAGCACCACATCTTTACCCTACCACAGGCAAATCCGGACATGTGTAATCCGGATTTTCGTCTAAACCGGACAGAGTGGAAGGTCCCAGTCCCTTCCTATGCATGTAATTCCTATAAGCATAATTCGGATTTTGCCTAATCCTGACAGAAATTTAGGGTCCACATAAGTCCGGATTAAGCAGAGTTGCCTGCATTTATATTGGCAGAAACACATGGATACCTACTAGTAGGGGAAACAGCGGTAGAAGAAGCGGGAAGGTGTATGGAACACTATCTAATCATCTTCTTTCTCGTAAGGACTAAAACAGAAATGAAGAAACATGAAGCTCGATATTTTTACCTGTTATAGCAGAGAGCTGTGTTAGTTTAAGGTTATAGCAGCAATGTGGTGCGCTTGGCTCCCTTGGAAGTGCAAACACAGCATGACTAGGATAGCTGCAGCGGAATTTGCTAAGCCCTCTCTGAGGTCCGTTTAGGACCACTAGTTATAAACTCTGAACCTGCTCTTCCATCAGACCTATCCGGAACGCACATATCCCTACAAAAGTAGAATGTTCCAATCCCTGGTAGTGCGATATCTATGACCTGTATAAGCACCTTTTCTGTTTGGTTGTGGAGGCACTAACTATCAGTTGCTACCCGTGTGCGGTACCCACTGCTAGCACGCTACATGTAGATGATGGAGGTATATATAAGGGAAATATGCGAAAATCCACGAAACACGAGACAATAAAGAGCTAGCAACGCCTCAGGCCGAAATCATCTTCTCGCTCGGAGGCGAAATGGACAAACTCTGCTGGCACTTCGGGTTGAGTCTAGCCGTACCCTTCGCTACGTATACCTGACAGTTCAGTGCCAACTGGTAGCGCACCCCAGTTTATATGGTTGCGCGTAGCTGCCGGGTGTTATGAAATACCCATGAGGAGGCTGGATGATAATCGGCCCAATTTGATGCATTTGGGGCAGCGATCCATCTGAATCATAACCGCCCTCGCCTCCAAGGTAATTGCCCCTCGTTTTGATGACGTCACACGGATAGGGTGGCCGGCAGCAGATGGTCATAATTCATCCTCGGACTCGGAACTGGACGGGCTTGGATTCGGACGTATATTCATTCAGACCGTGGCGATGATCGTGGATAACTTGTTCATCACTGTTATCCGTGGAATATCGTGAAGACGGAATACTTCTGACGTCATCCATTGGTTGTGCAAGGCCAAGGGGTGCCAAGCGCATATATCATTAGATGAATAAGTCGACATTCGTGATGTATCTCTTAGTTTAGATATCATCGAAGTTCGTTATGATATTTTGGAAAACGTACCACATCGCAAAGATCACACGCCGATAGTTTTTTGATTGTGTGGCGCTTCTTTCATGGAACCTTGAATCCTCGGAGGAAAACATCGTCGTCATCTCAACATAGACTGTGGTGATATTAAGTTAGGTACATCTTTCTGGTACAGACAAGTGGTGACAGCTGCTTCGTTTATGGATTCATATATGCAATGACTTGATGATGGTATCTTCACGCGAGGGAGTAGATGAGAGCAAACTGAAAAGGTTATACTTATATTGGTGCTAATAATATCACTGTTGATATACGTGAGCTTGAATGATTCTGTCTAATGATGCGAGAGGGATTAGAGAATACTGATTTCAAGTGTGATCGAGCTCAAGCACGACAAGTAGTGCATTGACTACGACGCCAAATATGCCATACCTAACTGGCCACTTCGACACCAAAACCAGGAAATGTGATACTACGGTCATTTAGTCCTTTACAGATTATCGTCAGGACGTACGATACTTCAGCCAATAACGTGTGAATATTGAAAGCGATTTTAACATATTTAAAGGACGTCCGTTGGTAGCGTTTTGATCGACATTTTTCGTTCAAATAATTTTGGCAAATACGCCTACAACTGAAAGATTTCTTTGAAATTTTCTAGTTTATTTTGGCTGCTGCGAGCATTTTAAGTGAGTACTGTGCTTCTGGTCTTCGAATCTATCGTATCCATATGAGAGACACATAGATCTGTTCTACACATCGGACAAGTTTTTGTTCTCCACAAAACATACTGCCAATACAATCGATGACAGAACTAGCCACTGCAACAAATGAAAACGTATATAGGATGTTAAAGAAAGATCACAATGCATGTTCCATAAAACCAAAGGTTTAACATTCATGATGTAAGCTTGGACAAAAAATAGCTCTTTTGTATATTGAATATACAAAGCATACGATCTTTGGAACCGGGGAAGATGACATGTTTGAACAGGAGATGTGCATATTCATAATGTTCTAAGGGGCTGGGTTATTTATGTGCTTCGTCATAGGGTTATTTATAAAAGCTTGTAGAGTGTGTTTCTTGGGCATGCGCCACTCGTCTTGTTTATAAAACATAAGTCTAAACACATCGCCGCGGATCCCGCCGTACGATAACACAGGTGATTAATACACGCAGACGATAAGTAGACAAAACAAGCGGAAGCACTTTATAACAATATTATAAAAAAATGGTGGGAAATATACGAAATCATTCTTCGATTGCCTGACGAGACTTTGGCCCTCCTCGAGTTTGCGATAAAAGTGGAGCGCGCGAAAATATCTTCAATTCGATGCGGGATTCGTTATTGCCTACAAACGAAAGTTTGGATATCTCGTCCACCAAAAACTTCGACAATTTCTAGACTTGTAATAACATGGAGAGGGAAAACATGATCAATGAGATATGGGCGCACCGAGCCTTTTCTACACCTCCCACATATGTACGGTCCGCGAGTACTGTACAGGGTGAGTACTTTATAAGTACTTATAGTAAAACGCATACTAGTATTTATCTTCACGTGCGTTACGGTAAATGAATTATGTACGTAGGTATCTTGTTCTATTATAAACGGCGATACCAAATTCCATACAAATAAAAAATCAAAATTGATTTTGCTCATAGATCACTTACTTCAAGAACGAACAAATTCAAAACGTGAAATTAAAAAAATAAGGAAGTTAGTGTTCATATCATAACGTAATCAAAATTGAAACCGACTAACTAGGTCTTGACTAGGAATACAGAGACAAAGAAAATACACTGCAAATCAATCCATTTAAACGTTAGTACAAATGCAATTATTGATAGAGGGAGAAAATAAGGATAGTTGAAACTAACCCATTCTCGATTACAGATAACCAATAACCTGCGCGATTGTCGTGTAGCCTACGACAATCGTGCAGGTTATCAGTTGCAAAAGTGCTATAGACCCACACTATAGGTCTATAGCACTTTTGCAACCTTTCAATAACCTGGGAATTAATAACAGATTCACAAAATATTTAGGGAATTGATGTTGGTGGAATTTGGAATTTCAGTTTTTCGCCACTTTTTCTGCCAACTTGCGGCTAAGTTGGTGGAATCTAAATGTCTGCTCTTGTCACAATTAAGATATCGCCGAGATATAGGATGTTTATGGTGTTCGTTCACTTGTACACGGAAAGGAACGGGATTCACCAACAGCAAGATAAGGATAGTCTCACCATGACGTGTATTTCTTAACCCTTATGGATGCTGCTGGTGGCTAATTTTGGCCAATATAAAAGGATGAAAGAAAAAAAACTGAAATTAACTGAAACCCTGGCACGTAGGAACTCAATCCGAGAGTACTCAGCGATGGCTATCCAATGGATACTAACATGACAGTGTTTAGATGGTTTTCAAAAATATATGTGTCCTTCAATGAAGCTTAATATATGTGTCCTTCAATGAAGCTTAATATATACGTCTATTTTGCTCTAACGCTTGCGGTCAAAGATAAGTACTTACCCACATACATGAAGACGGGAAGTAACCCGTGTGGTCATATACTTACCTATACATTGTTCATATGCTATACTGCACTGTAAGCGGATATCACTAATGTGACCACTGATGAGTGCGTGGTAGATATGTGTTTACTCGCAGTACTGTATTTGGGGTGCGAACACATTTCAAGGAATTTGAAGTTGTTCGCCGTTGATCCTCGGAAAGTTGAGAGTCACTTACTATCAAGTGTAATATCAAGTGTATGAGCCCTAAATTATTATACAGGACATGAGCGCTCCAGGCGTATGCATATACGTTAAATTATACCTTCAATATAGCCAAGAGGCATATGACGTCTGAGGTAGACATAGGGCTAGCGTCGGTTCCTTTTCCACACAGCTTACAATCATACAATGCCCACTGCGAAACCCTCGAAGGCGAGATTTATTTTCTTGTTCAAAATCACAATTTCAATGATTTTTATAGCAGGGATTGATTTCAGGTTTTAAGAACAAAATCATAAATTGCACGATAATTCTTCTCATTGGAAATGCTTGTCATTGGAAATGTTAAATGAATTATATAATATGCAATTATGCTTTTTAAACATGAATTGCTTAATTGGATCCGTCCATCGATGGGTGTAATTATGAATTTTAGTAGACCAATTGCTGGCGGCGTATTGCGTAAGTCTGTGCCAATGACCTATTGGGGTTACTTGAATTCCAGTTACTATATTAATGCAGACAGCGGCCAAAGGCAACCTGATGATTTTGATGAAATCTTTCAGGCAAGAGCAAAGTCGAGAACACATTTGACAGAGAAATGTTATTTAGAACAGTAGCAACTATTCTCATTCAAAAGCTTTTTAGAATTGATGATTTCAAAGTTATTATCAAAAGTATCAGATGTCCAGAGGACATCTTTAAGAGGAACTCCAATTAATAAATGGGTTTAATTAACTTAAGGCACACCTGACTAGTGGAAATGGAAGAAAAACACTATGTATTATTTTGATGTTTTGGATTGGATTTTCTTAACCTTAGCAGGAACAGAATACGACTATTTATTGATCTGCCAATACCTCCCGAGTCACAACCGAAAAGGCCGAAATTAATTTCAATCAAGTCAATATAGCTTGAAGTTCGGTGAATGGTAAGTGAAAGTGAAAACGGTAGCTAAAGTGTTAATGGCAATCTTAATACAGGTGCTATACTGTCATAACTGTGACGGATGACTTCCCGTCCTTAATACTAGAGATAAGGTAGGGTGGCCATAGCACACGACCAATCTTTGTCTTCATTTACCTTGGCTTAAGCCATCTCTGCCGTCGCCTGGTAGTACTGGCATCATGTGGTGGGCATATTCCCAGAATCGTATACCCGCACGATCTCAAATACACTCCCCAGAGTTACAGTTCTCTTGAAACATTCCATTTCAAACGCACACACGTACCTTACCTACGTACACAAATACCTACATCTCTACACACCTACCTACATATACACACATACATACATACAAACACACATACACATACATACGAACACACACACACACACACACACACACACACACACACACACATATATATATATATATATATATATATATATATATATATATATATATATATATATATATATATATATATATATATATATATATATATTACGCGCACACACACACACACATATACGGGCAAATGACCCGCATGGACCTCGTCCTATTGCTCTATATACCAATCCCACCACTCCTGATGGCGTCATCACCCACAGCCTGGCTTGTAACATATGAAGTTATGTAACTCAGATGCATCTACTATCGTGTCATTATTGAATGTTCACGTCAATGATGATGGTATATAGCGGAAACACGTTGGATGGTTAGGTGAGGTAGTTGTCCGGGGCTTTAAGGTTAGTCAGTAGTTTTCCCCTGGTATTCACGTTTCCTTCACCCTTGACTATCAACTTTGCAGGATATGAACCAGGAGAAGAAGTGGCGACAAATAAAAAATACTTAGTCCACCCCGGTCGTATCATAGTAAATTGCTATAGATGCTCTCCACATAGAACAGGGTATGCGAATACAGCTTATTTACATACTTAAGAATGTGATAGAAAAAGAAACAGAAAACAAATAAAGAATACCGTATTTCTAGTAGTACATGACTCCCCAAATGCACGATATTATTAGTTACGCCCTGTTGGAAAGTGGAATCCGGCCTGATATCCAATCTAAGTCATCCAGATGTCACGAGGCGGAGCCGAGTGTGATCTGGATGACTGAGGGCGGATAGCAGGCCGGATTCCACTTTCCAACAGGGCGTAACGAATTTATCACCTGCTCTTTCATGCTAAGTAAAAAGAATAAATACATCTCAATGAGCCGTGAGCCTGTAGCCTGTAGGGCCAGTAGGGCCTCAACCAGAGAGACAGCGCAGACTCCCTGCCGCTAATTTGACAGTGAAGCATGGGGGAAAATCAACAAAAAACAATCCATATTTGTTCTGACTAGTCTTATCTTGAACGTCCATGCAATTCTACCGATATTCATACTCTAGTCAGTCAACTACGACTAAAAATGAAGCTGAGGCGACGAACTGAAGAAGCACGTGCTTTTCGCCATTTTCACACAGTGCTCTAAGTGATGGTAGTATTGGATTCTGCCGTGTGGTATTGAATCTGCAAAGGGTGAACGGCTCCAGATATAACACCTATTGACCAATCAGCATCAAGAATCATAGCAGAGCAGGTTATAAAGCAGGTTATCACAAAATCTAGCGAAGAATGCCAGACCTCGTGAATATACACTTGGACTAGATAGCAGTGATGAGGATACTAGTATTTACAATTTGTCGAATTCTCCAAAATATCAGTCTAGTACAGCTAACCTGCTGACACAGATAGCAGATACGATCTATTATAGCTCATGCTGTTTGCCACATCAAGATAATTATATAGGAATCGTCCCAGGGATATTGAGATTGATAGCTGTCTGCATTTAACAATTGTAAATTAATGTGTCAAAATAGCATATTCGTGATGGCCTGACAATGAAGATAAATTAGTATCGACTCGCAGGAAATGAACAATTTTCGCAAATAACAAGGATTCTCATTTATTTATGATTTCCATACATAAACACACCAGCATGTCCGTTCGAATTACTCTCCGATACTGGTTGCAGGGGTAATACTGCGAAATCATAGCAGGTTTACCATAACAAATTTAAGCCTGAAAACTTCAGAAAGAAATGCTTTCAATGTACGATCAATGCTATGTGACGTTTGATAATGAAATAACAGTGAAATGCTTGCGTCCCCTAAGCGCCCTCTTTAGTTAGGCAAGAGAACATGAATTAGCTGTACTACTGCGAAATCATATCAGGTTTACCATAGCAAATTCAAGCCTAAAAACTTCAGAAAGCAATGACTTTAATGTATACGATCAATGCTATGTGACGTTTGATAATGAAATAACAGTGAAATACTTGCATCCCAAAAGCGCCCTCTTTAGTTAGGAAAGAGAACATGAATAAGCTGTTTTTTCTATCAAGAGGATTTCATTGCATTCCCAGAACAGAGAATATGTGAAAGAGAGAAATATCACGTTTGATAATTCTGGTAGTATTATTTACACCCTGTTAGAGAGTGCATGTGGTTCGGACTGATATCCACCAGATATCCTGGGATACGGATGACTGAGTGTGAAAGGCAGAACGGACCACACACTAACAGGATGTAACGAATTTATCACCTGCTCTTCCATGATAAGAAGAAAAAATCATCACATTACTGGCTAAGAGATGATATCGACGACGTCGGTACGCTAAGGGGTGACATCAAATACATAGTTAGACTAGGTTCCTAGTTCCTAAACATTGACATCCCCTTCTTTGCTGACCAAGCAGTGTGGTGTAGTATCTTGTATGGTAGATAGATGGCACCACCTGATCCTCCTACCTCTAGAGATGTTATGTCTTATTCAAACTGAATCCTGGTGAGACAAGTGTAAACTAAATTGACCACTTTGTCCACCAGCAAGTGATAATGAAAATATCTCACCCGCGAGAGATTCTCTAGAAGTGAGGTATCGTTTGTTAGGATATTTCGCGTGCGAACTTTGGAGAATTTCCTTGCACCATGATATCGCCTTTTAGAAATCTCTAATAGTAAAACTCTATAGTGGAAATGAAATATCTCAACCGGGGCATATCCGGAAGTGAAACATATTGAAGTTGAATATTTGGCAGTAAACTGTCACGAATTAGAATTCTCTGGTAGTGAGATATTGTGTGTGGGTATTCTGGCGTTCCCATTACTCCCCAAACGTTACATAATTAAACGTCAGCGTGAATGCATTATTCAACTAACTCTACATCACTTTCATAATTTATAGCACAGGAAATTCACCATATTAGCTGAATACTTCTGTAATTGGAAAAGTGGAATTAATGTTGTATTTTTCAATTGACATGGCCATTTTTGTCTCCAAAGAGAGGAAATCCCTGCTTATGGGTATCAAATTTGAAAAAATAAAATAAAGAAGCATAGCTAGTTGTTCATTTGGTTTTGTGTAGTAAAGTACACAGTTACCGTGGAGATGACAAAACTGTTTATCAACGCGAGATGAGTTGATTAAACATTTTCAAAAAGTTTTGAACGTTCTGGTGAACACGCATTCATGCTTCTGGAAGCGGTGCGGCTCAGTGGACAGCCGAGTGCAGGCAGTACACAGACAAAGCCTCAACAAAACTCCTGTTTTAACCCTTTTACTTTTTTTGTAATTTGGTCAACATGAAATGCTGAGAATCTTTGAAACCATGGCAAATGGGTACTCGTCTGAGAGTACTCAGCGAGAGCTTTCCAATGAATACCAAGATGACAGGATTTAGATGATTTTCGCAATGTTTTGCTTTTTGTGCATAGGACGAAAGTAACTTCAGCAGCGAAAGGGTTAAGTGTATCCACTTACCTTGCATTCCCCTTTATTCTTAGATGTGCCATTTAACCCATTCAAACCTATGTGAAGCATACATATGGTCTGATATCTATCTTAATATCTTGATATATGAGTAATATTTTGAGGATTATTTGACAGAAATGTGTCATTCTTGACTTTAACACAAACTCCTCAAACATCTTTTCAAGTTTAACCCTTTTTGATGAGTTGCAGTTAAACTTGTCAGGGAAGATGGCCACTCTGAGTACAGATGGTTCAAGGACAATAATGCGTAGGTTAAGCAACGACAACATCTCATTATGTGTGTATGAAGAATGCGCTGGCGATTTTCCATCTCATATATTTAAGATATCATATGCTTGTCTTTAATCCGTATGGGGTATAATTTGAAATGAATCAACTAGTGTTGAGATAAATTCCACTGAATTCCACTCCTTTACGCATGATTTTTGATGCAAACTAAACTACCTTTGTACGCCAAACAATGGTATTAGTTACTGTAGTACATGGCCATGAACACGAGTATCAGAATTAAGGAATACTATAAATACTCTACCCTTGAAACGTAATGAAGAGTGAGTATCTTTCGCTTTCTCGGTAGGGGTTCCTTGCAAGGAACGCTTAATATGTAGTTATTGGACTCATGATTTAAGTAATAAAATAGCTCATTGTACCCCTGTAATGGAACAAATAGTATACTCACATACTGACATACACAAGACCCGCCCCCCTCTCTCTCTCTCTCTCTCTCTCTCTCTCTCTCTCTCTCTCTCTCTCTCTCTCTCTCTCCCCACATACACACACGCAACAACGCATGTTTGTAGGCGGGTATGCCTTTATATATATATATATATATATATATATATATATATATATATATATATATATATATATATATATATATATATATATATATATATATATATATATATATATATATATATATATATATATTTATATATATATATATATATATATATATATATATATATATATATATATATATATATATATATATATATATATACATACATATATATATATATATATATATATATATATATATATATACATATATATATATATATATATATATATATATATATATATATATATATATATATATATATATATATATATATATATATATATATATATAAATATATGTATGAACATTTAATGGATTAATGTGAACTACAATCGGACATTCCCTGTCAGGGTTTCGCACGAAAGTAACCAGGACCACACATTCACGCTACCAATTCCAATCGTGTTAAATGTGAGATGTTCCTGTTCGTTGATAACGGAAATGCTGACCACTTCCTTTCCCCGCCAGGAGCTATAGCAGGCAGCTACCTTCTATTATTAACAATAAGACCGAGAAGCGAGATGATTGTATCACAGGAACGTTTGAGCTACTGCCAACGTCTTGCCCTCGAGCGACTAGATAAGTTCATGGTTTGGTTGGGTCCTTGACATAGGTCATACGGCTATTACATTAGCTTTAGACAAGGTATTCATCATATATACATGCATATACTATATACTATACTATTAAATAGTCCCCCCTCTCCCGTAAAACAACAAAGGTAAGAAACAAATAAAATTATTAACATGATTGTGAACCAGCTGATGAGAACAGCAAAAAGGTATGGTAGAGGTCATTGTCATTAAATATTCATGCCACTCGCCAGCTTAAAGGCTCAAGTTAGTATTAAAGCAAGATTCACGAGGATACACCATCGGTACCTCTTGTAGCTCACTTGATAACATAGACTACATGAGTTCAACCTTGGGCTTTTAAAGATTCAAATACGAAATACGGGGAAAATCAATGAACGTCTTAACGGAATGAGATATGATCGGGCTCTCCGTCGTGAGGACTAATCTACCATGAGACTTGACACTTTGCCATGATTTACTAAGAGAGTGAACTGGATCTGGAACAATGGTTACTTCCTCTCTGGGTGGGTGTCCTGTGAATGAAAAATACCTGGAATTAATGAATTTAGTATAGAGATTTTGAGCAATATTCGCTGAGGGAATAGTATCTAGGTTATACTATTACCTTAAGCGAATATTATACCTGGACATCTCTGCAGATGTGTCGCACTTTCCCTCTGTGTAGGGTTCTACCAGAGATTTTGATTAGTGTAATTTACTGCTCTCTGGTTCTACCGAAGTGGGCTTACCAATATCTACGCTGAAACCGCCGAAGCAGTCTGGACTGGAAGCAATGATTGACAAGCATCGTATGTGTCTATATCACTCAGTTACCTCCCAGCCCATCGCCTTGTCGTTTAAGTGAAATTAACGATTAGTAGGTGTAATTGCCAATTCACAATTTACTAAGTGGACTTGTGGATAACACCGTGACCAGTAAGACACGGTATCAACAAATAGTAAACACGTCATCGACATTCGTGTTAGATGAAACTGCGCGTTAATACGTACTCATTTTGAATTAGGTATGGATTTCTCACCTTGCGGAGAGGCGTATCTGATCATGATATCATTTTAAAAAAACAACTGAATATATATATATATAAGTATATATATATATATATATATATATATATATATATATATATATATATATATATGTATATATATATATATATATATATATATATATATATATATATATATGTTATATATATATATATATATATATATATATATATATATTATATATATATATATATGTATCTGTGTGTGTACAGGGACGTTCATACAGGCAACTCTGCTTAATCCGGACATGTGTAATCCGGATTTTCGTCTAAACCGGACAGATTGGAATGTCCCAGTCCCTTCCTATATATGTAATTCATATACGCATAATCCAGATTTTGCCTAATCCGGACAGAAATTTAGGGTCCACATCAGTCCGGATTAAGCAGAGTTGCCTGTACTGCCATTCTCCCTGTTATATATAAGGATGACAGGATGTGGTTTATGGACTTTATTGGAATTCTCATCTAACTGTACTGATTTCTTGTTTGTTTCCTATATTTCAGAGTACCTCCAGCGTAGCCATGTAGCTAAGCCGAAAATGGCCTGTACTATAACACAGGGCAGAATCAACGCACAGCGGGGGACACTGTGGAAAAAGTCTTCAATCCTGAAAAAATGGAAATCAGGAACTTTTATTCTGGAGCCTGCAAATACAAAGGATGGGAAACACTCACTGAGACAAGATGAGGACAAAGATTTTCTCATTGAGGTGGGAACCTTTTCTTTTACACTGGAAATTCTATAGTCAGTGCATTGAACTATGCAAAATCAATTACTAACTCACCTGATATCTAACTTACATATAATTTAAGTACAACTTTTGAAATCAGTTTTACACATTGAATAGTGAATGTTGGACTTACATGATGTCAATGGGGAACCTGAAAACTCTCCGCTTGATTAATCTCCATAAGTTTCAATGAGACTATCTGTTGTAATCTTAATTGGAACTAAAATGGCCCCATATTGTTTATGACCATAGCACTTATTTGTTCATTTGCCTTTGTTTTTGCTTTTTTGTCCTTCATTATAGGGGCATGCCACTGTATCCTGGAACTTTCGTTTGTTTGCTCATAAATGCCTTTAGTATTAGTTATCGTCATCGACTTTATTTCATAAAAGTGAAATGTATCATTTAGTATTTTTTCCAAAAAAAAATCAATATACATGTAGTATAATTTGGCCAAAATAAAATGTCGCAGAAACGCTGAAAAATGACTGAAACATTGCCACGTACATGGATACGTATCTGAGAGCACTCAGCGAGAGCTTTCCAGTACCAAGGGACACCAACATGACAGGGTTAAGATGGTTTTGAAAAATATTTGCTTCCCTGTCAAACGTGATTTGGAAGGGTTAAAAGAGTATCCCACATTCCATGACAATGTGCAGCGCTTTTGAACATTTCATGAATGGAAATGGCGCTATATAAATTCCAATTATCATCATTATTATTATTATTATTATTATTATCATTATTATTATTATTATTATTATCATTATTTTTATTATTTTTATTATTATCATTATTATTATTATTATTATTATTATTATTATTAAGTAACGATTGTATTTTGTTTCCAGTTTTCGCGCTGCACAGTTTCCCTGCCAGACAATGCCGACGCGTCACCACGGTTACGACTCAGCTTCCTCGTCACATTCGACAGCTGCAACGAGGCGCTGCGCTTCAAGACGAGCAACGTCCACGAGCAGCGCTCTTGGATGGCGGCATTCGGTGCAAGCGGGAAGGGTTTATTTTCCAACGGCGATCAGACATTTCAGGTAATTTTAAGTGGCATATGGATATTCCTCGCAATGATATTTCACTGGTTTTCAATCTCAGTGATTTTTCAAACCATAATTATGTTCGATTCTTAACACTTTTAAAGTACTGATTTGTTAAATTGATATATGTATAGATTCATATTTCTGTGTGTTGATAACATAGGATCGATCAACTATATATAATATATATATATATATTTATATATCTATATATATATATATATATATATATATATATATATATATATATATATATATATATATATATATATATATATATATATATATATATACAGACACACATGCATACATACATACATACATAAATACATACATTTATACATACACACAAGTACATACTTATAAAAGTGTGATACAAATATGCTGAAATAGATAGGGGTATATTGCATTGGAAGGATGTGTTCAATACATGAAGGTGGTATGTGATTTTAACATCAGTCTAAAAAATATTATTGATTTTCTTGTATTCAGCCTCTTGAGAGTTGGCTGGGGAAATGGGACGTGACCCATCCGTGCCATGCTATCCGGCAAATGCTGAAAGGGCAAGAGTATCTGCAGGACAATCCGCGCTCCCCTCCGGCCATCAAGCCTCCCTCATACCAGAGCATCATAGACAGGACGCAAGCTGACATAGGAAACTCACGCAGCAGATCTCTATTTGTAAGTCCAAACAAGATTGATAAGGCCTAAAAAAAAAGATGTTCGTTTCCTATTACCCTACCTACCCTAATTTTTGGCCCCTACCCTAATCTTTTTATTGCCCAAAATATTAACTTTTTAAAAAAGAAAGGTAAAAATTTGTAACTGCTTCATATTTGATGCATGGCATACAAAAGAAATTGAAAAAAGAAAGAAGAATATCCGCATATAGTACTAGTTCAATGGATTTAAATAGATCTAGATACCCCACTACTACTATATACTGCTATTTTGCTTTACATTTACATCCAATGCAGCATGGAGGAGAGAAAAAAATATGATAAAATAAAATTAATTCCCTACCTACCTACCCTATATTTTTCTAGCATGTAATAGGAAACAAACATTTTTTGTTTAGGCCTAAATAAACCTTGTCCTGTACACTGTTGGTCTACTATTAGCCAAAATCTTAGGGGTGCCTCACTGCCTGAACATTTTTGTGAAGAACATACAATCCTGCTGAAGTCAGACTCACCCTCCACAGAATTTTAAGCATCACCAACAAAAGGCACTGGACCCAAATCATTTCTATTTTCTTGAATGCTAAAATTGTAACTCAGATCTCGGTTACCTCAGACACTTTCATTCAGTCCCCATTTGTCTGAGGTTAGAGAGGTTTTCTGTAGATATCTTTATCAAGTGCATGTCTTAGTGATCTTATTTCTGTGTTGTCTTCAGCATGGTCTCTTGTAGCCTAGCCACAAGGCTCTGTTATGATTTTACTTTATTATATATAGAAGCCTGCACCTATACTAGATAGGGACGTGTGGCCTACTGTTGGCCATTTAGTTCCCACAATTGCCACACGAGGGAGATTACTGGTAAGTGAGCTCCTAGTATACTGCAGTGCCATCTATCCACAATGGAAGACATTTAAAAAGGGCCTGGGAGGCAGGCTAGGTCTCTTGGTGCAGCCGAAAGAGCCACTGTAGTTCTCCACATGCAAGGTGTCTGTGCTGCCATCTATATTTTGGTAGCAGCATTATACCTTTTAAGCAACCGGCTAAGCAGTGGCATCATTAGTAGTTCACTGAACCTCAGAACTAAGCTAGATATGCCCCCGTGATAAAAAAGTTTAATTTAGCCTTAATGCTGCTGTTAAGGTAATTTTGCCAATACAAAAAACATGAAAAATGATTGAAAGCCTGGCACATGGGTACTCATCTGAGAGCACTCAGATGGAGCTATTCAATGAATACCAGCATGACAGGGTTTCGATAGTTTAAAAAAATTCTTTGCGCCCTTATCCTTTGGGCGAGAGTAGCTTTAGCATTGGAAGGGTTAAAAGCTATGTTGTCATTTTCATTGTAGGAGACGAGTCACATGGAGGAGCAGAGCGATTATGAGGAGGAGGAAACTCCTGTCCACCCAACACGCCGCCCTATGGACGACAGCTTCCTGCCACCTCACGGTCCAGCTGTCTTATGGCCTGTCAGTCTAGGTAAGTTCTACTTGTAACTCCTCCACCCACCACCAGGGGGCCATTCAACATTTTTTTGGACCAGCTGTCTTATGGCCTGTCAATGTAAGATAGCCCTTCTTATAGTTCCTGATACTGCTAATAGGGGACCAAAATGATAATATAAAGTTATAGACCATTTGTTGCACCCAGATAATAGTTCCATGTACCTTAGATGACCAAACACAAGTGGATTCGAAACCAGCCGGTCAACCTGAACATGCTAGCCTCAACCAGTGTCAACTAATAGCCGCTAATTAGGCCAGAATTGGTGCTCTGGGCACCCCCAGCTGGTGGTGGAGATAAGGTTTCTCAGTAATGTAATCGATGCAAGAACCCTGATTGGTCCTTGTTCCCATGTGGCCTCGCTGTGATGCCTTATCTGGCACTCCTGGCATGAGTCCAGCATGTAACTATAGGGCATATAGTAATTGGTCTAGCTACATATCCATTCTTTTCTTAATCCAGGCATGTACTGTGGCAATGTTAAGAACTGTCGGTATAGGTAACACCATTTTGATACAATGTGTCTTGATTGTCCTTTTATTAATGTTATACCTCTGTGACATTGAAGATGTTACTTCATTACTTGCTTCAGGAATCGGGCCCGAGATTGGTCTCGAGGAGGGGGTGCAGCAGATCTGGGATCCCACCCCAAAACGCCACGTTTACGTAAACCACGTGACACAGGAAGTGAGCTGGATAGATCCTCGCCCATCGAAGCCCACTCTGCCAACAATTACGCCCAGGGTAAGTCAATCAACGCTTATGCTGCTGGTGGCTAATTTGCCCAATGCAAATGATGTAAAAAAAACCTGAAAAATGACTGAAACTCTGGCACATGGGTACTCGTCTGAGAGTGCTCAACAAGAGCTATCCAATGAGTACCAGCATGACAGGGTTTAGATGTTTTTCAAAGATCTCTGCATTTTCTGTGCTTTGGATGAAAGTAGCCCCAGTATTGGAAGGGTTTATCCCATCTGGTTCACAACCATACGTCTTTTTTATAGAGATGCCATTTATTCTGTGTGTGGGAATGATGCGGGCACTATTGTGTCTGTATAGTGTAGGAATGAGAAATGACGTTGACTGTTTAGAACCAATGCTTGTTCTGTGAAGTACCAGTCTTAAAATAAGCAAGATACATAGGTACTCATTTAATAATGCAGAGAAATTGCTAGGATTTCCTGGGAAGTCTCTACATTTAATAATTCTAAGCACTGTGGACAGCCACAGAGATCTCCCAGTTTGTATGCTGGTTGATCATTCCTCGATAGGAAGTGCATGACTCATTACAGGAATTGGCCACACTGCCAACCGTCCTGGAAACTACACTTGTGTAGTGTCCAGGGTGAAGGCACACTGTGATACAGCCGTGCTTTCTGTTTAGTCGACCCCCTCGGGAATGCTGCCTCTGGCAGTCCCGGACATTCTGGTTGTTAAGTGTATTGGCAGGGGTGTCAACACAAGGAGTGACGGCTTTACAGATTTCCACTCGTTGAAGAAGATTGAGTATAAAAGCAGCTTTATTGGAAATGGCTGCACAAAAGTGGGATATTTATTTAAGGAATTATATGATACAATAGTTAGCAACTTGATGTAGGCCCTTTAGTAGTCAGAAAGTGGCATTTATTGACTTCCTTTAGTTCTATGTGCGCAATTCCTGTCATGCTAACAGACATTTTTGTAACTGAAAAACGAATGATACTGTATAACTGGTATTTTTTACAGGCATTTAATTTTTGCTATTTTCTCGCTCCCCATTATAGCATCCTTTAAATAAATATCCTGACTTGTATTTCCTTTGTATCTCTACTGAAATGTGCAAATTTAAAATAGCACAAATACCCTCCAACACGACTGTAAAGCGAAATTATAAGCACTCCAAATTAAAGCTGTATACAATATCCAAAATATTCCTCATTTCACAAGACTTTGACTGTTACTGTAACAGTCATCTGTGTTTTCAAGTCCAATTTCATCAATGTTGTTCTTCGCTTTTTTAGACGTATAAGTACGGTGATGAGAAGAGGGAGTTCGAGCCGTCGTGTTACGCCCTACGTGAGAAAGAGGAGCTGGATGAGTGTGCCAGGCTCGCTAGAAACAAGGTGAGTTCATTTAGAAATGACTTTTTAACCCATTATATATGCATTCATGAGACTTTCTTGCCATTTGTTGTCTCAGAAACATCAATCAAAACGAGGTTTGCCTACACAGTGGGAGTGAATGGGCTGTGGCTATTAGTATCACATCTCTTTGATTGATGTCTCTGGTTGTCTGGACCTGTGATACTTTTGAAAATAACTTTGAATTTAAGCATAAATGTGAAAAATATTTGAACGGGTGTTGTGAGATAGTTATGGGTTTACATTTCCTCGTCAATGAAACTAAACACAAGTTGGAAAAAAATATTTGGAGGGGAGTTATCAAGTAAGTTTCTGATTAACAATCCTGTCTGTAAGTATTTGCTTTGAAAAAAGATATAATGTAATACCTGAACATCAAAGGGATGCTCTGTCTCTAGAATAAGATAGTTCATTACAACTGCAATCAAAGCACTGACATTTACAGGTATACAAACAGTACAAATAAGTAATATAGATATGATAAAAGAAGCTGATGTCTGACTCTATATGTGATATTATGGTATTTCAATAATATTGAACCTAACTGTGCATCTGATGTTGTTGCAGCTACATGTATCTGTTAACAGAAATGGGAAATTAGGTAGGGTTTATGTCTGAACTTAGATATTGTGGATACTGTTATAATGAAGTTGAATTTACCACTTTCAGCCAAAAGGTCTCACGATCGATGCGAGTGGAATTGATGGTCTTGACGGACATAACGGGATGGATGGGAAAGATGGCGAGGACGGAAATGATGGTTACAAAGGTATGCTTGTTTGACCCTTTGTTTGACCTTTTGTTTAAACCATTGTTTAGCCCTTTGTTTAACCCTTTGTTTAACCCATTGTTAAGCCCTTTGTTTAACCCATTGTCTAGCCCTTTGTTTAACCCTTTATTGAACCCTTTCATGCTTTGTTGAACCCTTTCTGAGTTCTCCTAGAGAATTATCCTACACATCATTGATACTTTTGAAAATAATTTAAGATTTAAGGGTCACCCACAGGTTATTTAAAGAAGATTTTTTCAGCATTGGCGGGATTGATATTTCTCAAATCTCAGATTGTGAATTGGTATGGAACATACAAACAAAATAGTGAGGCATTTCAAAGTTGCACTTATGATACACACATTTAGGTATTAATAAAAAAGGGATTTTTAATAAAAAGGGATTTATTGGCAGTCTTGTTTTATTCTTCAGATATTCTCAAAATTCCAAAACATATCATATTCCAAGCCTGTTTGTTCGTTGAACCACTGCCACTCTATTTCGCACACCACTCTCTTTGTTCAAATCCAGTGAGAGGCATGTGAGAAGGTTGGCATTGACTTGGGGTTAAGTGGTGGTTTCTCTGAAATACCCAGGTTTCCTCCACCTGTAACAAATAACTAGTCACACTTTAATCACGTCATGGAAGAAAAAGTGATAATAAATGATATTCCTGAGTTACACTACTAAGGATGTAGAATCTAAGCCTCACAGCTGTGTGATTAGCAGATATCAGGGAGATTTCTAAATATAGATCCAAAGGTCTTCATGCTTCCAGCATGGCCCTCAGACCTACTTGGTATCAGTACCGTAAATTCTCCGAAATTTAGACCACCCTAGGAAATTGGGCCACTGATTATTTTGCAAAATAATTATTGGAAAATATGGACCCCTGTTGATCTATCACTGGTAGCTATTTTACAAAGCATGGACAACTATAACTCTGCTTTGTCAGTATTTTCATAAAACATGGGCCACCCTCAACCCATACGTAGAAATTGTAATTATTAAAACGTGTCCCAAATTACTGAGAATTTACAGTTATCTAACCTCAACATGAATGAAAAAATGATGAAAAACAAAAAATGTACATTCTCAATCAATTGTCTATTTATCATGCAGGTGTTTTCAATGGTGGAACTAAAGGCAATGATGGCGGAGATGGAGGATCGGGCCATCCGGGGGCCTCCGGGGAGGCGGGCAAGAGGGGCACCAACGGGGTATGGGGAACTGCGGCCAGCGACCTCAAACTCTTCGTGGACGGAGACGCGTCCAGTCTGAAGATGTACGGCTCAGTGAACCTTGATGTCAATCTCGGCGGAACGGAAACAGATCATATTGTGTTCCTGGATTGCCGGGGAGGAAATGGTGGAAATGGGGGGCATGGCGGAAAAGGTATGCATTTTGCATTGTTTTAAGTTATATTTTCTGTTCTGCAAATGGTTGACCGATGTTCGGACAGCAAACATATAAATCTGCTCACGTGACTGTTTGTGCACTAAAACATTGTCAACCGTTTGCTGTCCAATGTATGGCTTCTTTTCCTGTGATAGTTGCTAAAGTGTTATTTTCTTGATTTTTCATTAAATTTTCTTTTCCTTTTCGTTTCGATATATTGGTCAACCGTTTGTGTACAATCTGACAGTAAACGGTAGACTGAAATATTAGTCAACCAATTGTGCACAAATTCTCAGTTGAGATTTGTGCACAAATGTTCCAGTGCACATTCGTTGACCCATATATCGGTCAACGGTTTGTGCACAAACAGACAGCAAATGGTCGACCCAAATATTTGTCAACCGTTTTGACTTCAGTAATTTTTTAGTGTGTATTCTAGCAGCTGTGTACCATTGAGGCGTTGTTGACTATGACTCAAACTATGACAATGTGCAGCGCTTTTGAACATTTTATGAATGGAAAAGGCACTACATAAATTCCAATTATTATTATTATTATTATTGAAAAGAAATTCACCCATTATTTTAATTCTACTTGTTCCAGGTGGCAGTGGAGGTGAGGGGGGCAATGGTGGAGATGGCGCCAGCGGGCGTATTGGGAACAACGCCCTGCATACGGGCGCTGACGGTGACGATGGAGGGGACGGCGGCCGGGGCGGGGACGGGGGCCCGGGCGGCTTCGGGGCGAAGGGCGGAGACGGAGGAAATGGAGGAGACGCAGGTGTGGGAGGAAACGTACAGATCACGGCCCGAGACCCATCACTCTTCATGCTCATTGAGGTAAGAATAGAAAACAATGTATCTATGTATCTGTATTGACAGATAAAATAAGATACAACAAAAACGTAAGGAAAATAATGAAGATAACTTTTGAATATCTGCAAAAAACACTTTTGAATAAAAAAAATATTTTTGAATAAAAAGAAAAATATTTCAAAATGAAAAATAGAATTCATACTTCTGCATAAAATCTAATTTTTTTAGGATTTAATTCTCATCAAATGGGTTGGTTAGACTTTCATCTTATAAAAACATCGCTTTTGATTGAATCTGCCAGTTCTTTCTCTGATACTGTATTTTCAATACTAGTTAGAGACTCATAGTCCTTACTTTCCTTTCTTTTTTGTGTGTTTCCAGTGTGATTGTCGTAGTGGTCTTGCTGGAAGTAGTGGCAAGCCTGGTCGAGGTGGACATGGTGGCGCAGGCGGTTGCGGGGGAATTGGTGGTGATAAGGGCATCGGGGGAATCGGGGGTCCGGGCAAGGAAACCGAGGGCATCGCCGCGGGCCGCAGGGCTGACGATGGGAAGGAAGGCAATAGTGGTAAGTAGGCACTATAGTAGCGGTACTCGATGCAATACTAAATACCGATTTCGAATGGGAAAAATTATTATATCCAGCCCTCAATGCAAACTCCAAATGTTACTGGCCCCGTAGGACCAGTGATACCTAGGATCTACTAGGAGTTTACTGGTCCTACAAAGTTTTCTTTAACATAACAAGAATAAACATTGTATGAAATTCACCAACAGCATTCATTTTATTTATTTTATCTCCATTTATTTCAAAAGCATTTGGGGACATTCTTTGGAAAAACTTGTTGACAAGAATATTTACTGACCCTGTAGGTCCTAAGCCATTTTGGGGAATTTTTACTGGCTACGCGCCAGTGGTTCAGTTTTGGCATTGAGCCCTGATATTGTTTAACCCATTAATCTCAATGATAAAATCAGCTTTACAATTTTGGTATAATCTTAAAAATTAAAAAATTAGGAAAAGAATTAAAGGAAAATTGTTCATCAGATCCCTCCAGTAGTCTATCGTAGAGTTCACTGCAGTGTTTTAACTGTTTAAAGTTGTAATGGTATGCAAGGGCTCCTTGTTATAGCTCAACCACTAATAGCAGAAAGGGTGGTTATTAACCCCCTTCTCCTATGCCCCACCCCTCCAATCTCCTGCCCCCGTGCTCCCAACCTCCTACCCCCACCACAACCCCCCCTCCCTCCCAAGAAAGGAGATTTGTAATCCTAAACTGTTTAAAGATGTGAAATTAAGAAAGGGCTCCTTGTTATAATTCAACCAAGAATAGCAGAAAAGGTGGTTATTAACTCCCTGCTTGCTTCAATGCCCCCCCCCCCCCCCATTAAAAAATCTCCTGCCCCCTTACTCCCCATTTCCTCCCCCCCCCCCCGTACTGTATCATGTTGCTTGTTATAGGTTGTGATGGCGTGAAAGGGCGTGATGGCTCTGAGGGATGCCAGGGCCCGCCGGGAACAGCAGGAACCTACGGCAGCATCCTCTCTCTCTCTCTCCCCCCCCCCCCCCCCCCTCGAAAAAATTAAAGCAAAAATCCTATTGTACAGTGTACTGTATCATGTTGTTTGTTTTAGGTTGTGATGGTGTGAAAGGGCGTGATGGCTCTGAGGGATGCCAGGGCCCGCCGGGAACAGCAGGAACCTACGGCAGCATCCTCTCTCTCTCTCCCCCCCCCCCCCCCCCCCCTCGAAAAAATTAAAGCAAAAATCCTATTGTACAGTGTACTGTATGGTGTTGTTTGTTTTAGGTTGTGATGGTGTGAAAGGGCGTGATGGCTCTGAGGGATGCCAGGGCCCGCCGGGAACGGCAGGAACCTACGGCAGCATCCTCTCTCTCTCTCCCCCCCCCCCCCCCCCCCTCGAAAAAATTAAAGCAAAAATCCTATTGTCACATGTACTGTATCATGTTGCTTGCTTTAGGTTGTGATGGTGTGAAAGGGCGTGACGGCTCTGACGGATGCCAGGGCCCGCCAGGAACAGCAGGAACCTACGGCAGCATACTCCTCCCCCCCCCCCCCCCCCCTCGAAAAAATTAAAGCAAAAATCCTATTGTACAGTGTACTGTATGGTGTTGTTTGTTTTAGGTTGTGATGGTGTGAAAGGGCGTGATGGCTCTGAGGGATGCCAGGGCCCGCCGGGAACAGCAGGAACCTACGGCAGCATCCTCTCTCTCTCTCCCCCCCCCCCCCCCCCCCCCCTCGAAAAAATTAAAGCAAAAATCCTATTGTACAGTGTACTGTATGGTGTTGTTTGTTTTAGGTTGTGATGGTGTGAAAGGGCGTGATGGCTCTGAGGGATGCCAGGGCCCGCCGGGAACGGCAGGAACCTACGGCAGCATCCTCTCTCTCTCTCCCCCCCCCCCCCCCCCCCCCTCGAAAAAATTAAAGCAAAAATCCTATTGTCACATGTACTGTATCATGTTGCTTGCTTTAGGTTGTGATGGCGTGAAAGGGCGTGACGGCTCTGACGGATGCCAGGGCCCGCCGGGAACAGCAGGAACCTACGGCAGCATCCTCTCTCTCTCTCCCCCCCCCCCCCCCCCCCCCCTCGAAAAAATTAAAGCAAAAATCCTATTGTACAGTGTACTGTATGGTGTTGTTTGTTTTAGGTTGTGATGGTGTGAAAGGGCGTGATGGCTCTGAGGGATGCCAGGGCCCGCCGGGAACAGCAGGAACCTACGGCAGCATCCTCTCTCTCTCTCCCCCCCCCCCCCCCCCCCCCCCTCGAAAAAATTAAAGCAAAAATCCTATTGTCACATGTACTGTATCATGTTGCTTGCTTTAGGTTGTGATGGCGTGAAAGGGCGTGACGGCTCTGACGGATGCCAGGGCCCGCCGGGAACAGCAGGAACCTACGGCAGCATCCTCTCTCTCTCTCCCCCCCCCCCCCCCCCTCGAAAAAATTAAAGCAAAAATCCTATTGTACAGTGTACTGTATGGTGTTGTTTGTTTTAGGTTGTGATGGTGTGAAAGGGCGTGATGGCTCTGAGGGATGCCAGGGCCCGCCGGGAACAGCAGGAACCTACGGCAGCATCCTCTCTCTCTCTCCCCCCCCCCCCCCCCCCCCCCCCCCCTCGAAAAAATTAAAGCAAAAATCCTATTGTCACATGTACTGTATCATGTTGCTTGCTTTAGGTTGTGATGGTGTGAAAGGGCGTGACGGCTCTGACGGATGCCAGGGCCCGCCGGGAACGGCAGGAACCTACGGCAGCATCCTCTCTCTCTCTCCCCCCCCCCCCCCCCCCCCTCGAAAAAATTAAAGCAAAAATCCTATTGTCACATGTACTGTATCATGTTGCTTGCTTTAGGTTGTGATGGTGTGAAAGGGCGTGACGGCTCTGACGGATGCCAGGGCCCGCCAGGAACAGCAGGAACCTATGGCAGCATACTCTCTCTCTCTCTCCCCCCCCCCCCCCTCGAAAAAATTAAAGCAAAAATCCTATTGTCACATGTACTGTATCATGTTGCTTGCTTTAGGTTGTGATGGCGTGAAAGGGCGTGACGGCTCTGACGGATGCCAGGGCCCGCCGGGAACAGCAGGAACCTACGGCAGCATACTCTCTCTCTCTCTCCCCCCCCCCCCCCCCCCCTCGAAAAAATTAAAGCAAAAATCCTATTGTCACATGTACTGTATCATGTTGCTTGCTTTAGGTTGTGATGGCGTGAAAGGGCGTGACGGCTCTGACGGATGCCAGGGCCCGCCAGGAACAGCAGGAACCTACGGCAGCATACTCCTCCCCCCCCCCCCCCCCCCTCGAAAAAGTTAAAGCAAAAATCCTATTGTTACATGTACTGTATCATGTTGCTTGCTTTAGGTTGTGATGGTGTGAAAGGGCGTGATGGCTCTGAGGGATGCCAGGGCCCGCCGGGAATGGCAGGAACCTATGGCAGCATACTCCTCCCCCCCCCCCCCCCTCGAAAAAATTAAAGCAAAAATCCTATTGTCACATGTACTGTATCATGTTGCTTGCTTTAGGTTGTGATGGCGTGAAAGGGCGTGACGGCTCTGACGGATGCCAGGGCCCGCCAGGAACAGCAGGAACCTACGGCAGCATACTCCTCCCCCCCCCCCCCCCTCGAAAAAGTTAAAGCAAAAATCCTATTGTTACATGTACTGTATCATGTTGCTTGCTTTAGGTTGTGATGGCGTGAAAGGGCGTGATGGCTCTGAGGGATGCCAGGGCCCGCCGGGAATGGCAGGAACCTACGGCAGCATCCTCTCTCTCTCTCCCCCCCCCCCCCCCCCCCCCTCGAAAAAATTAAAGCAAAAATCCTATTGTCACATGTACTGTATCATGTTGCTTGCTTTAGGTTGTGATGGCGTGAAAGGGCGTGACGGCTCTGACGGATGCCAGGGCCCGCCAGGAACAGCAGGAACCTACGGCAGCATACTCCTCCCCCCCCCCCCCCCCCTCGAAAAAATTAAAGCAAAAATCCTATTGTCACATGTACTGTATCATGTTGCTTGCTTTAGGTTGTGATGGTGTGAAAGGGCGTGATGGCTCTGAGGGATGCCGGGCCCGCCAGGAACCTACGGCAGCATACTCCTCCCCCCCCCCCCCCCCTCGAAAAAATTAAAGCAAAAATCCTATTGTTACATGTACTGTATCATGTTGCTTGCTTTAGGTTGTGATGGTGTGAAAGGGCGTGATGGCTCTGAGGGATGCCGGGCCCGCCAGGAACCTACGGCAGTATACTCCTCCCCCCCCCCCCCCCCCCCTCGAAAAAATTAAAGCAAAAATCCTATTGTCACATGTACTGTATCATGTTGCTTGCTTTAGGTTGTGATGGTGTGAAAGGGCGTGATGGCTCTGAGGGATGCCAGGGCCCGCCGGGAACGGCAGGAACCTACGGCAGCATACTCCTCCCCCCCCCCCCCCCCTCGAAAAAATTAAAGCAAAAATCCTATTGTTACATGTACTGTATCATGTTGTTTGTTTTAGGTTGTGATGGTGTGAAAGGGCGTGATGGCTCTGAGGGATGCCAGGGCCCGCCGGGAACGGCAGGAACCTACGGCAGCATTCTCTGGACCGTGCTCGACAAAGATGATCAGATCGTCAGTCAAGTGGGACACAGATATGACGTGGAAGTCACTCACTTTGAGGTAGAGCAAAAGTTTGTTATAGAATACTGTATAACTGGTTAATTTGGCGCGTACTTAAGTTGGCGTTTTTTTTTCAAAAAAGTATTTTCCCTGTATTTATTTTGGCGTCTGGAGCAGTCAGCACAACGCCATCTTTATGTAGACATATTTTTATGCGATCTTTAATTTGGCGTTGATGGGCATTCGCCAAAAAACGCCAAATTAAAAACCACGCCAAATTAACCAGTTATACAGTATATCCTAGTGGAGCAGTCTTTGTTGTGTGACCCATCATGGTTTGCTGATACAGGAAGAAATCAAACTTTGTAGATGGAATTAAATCAAGCTACTACCACTATGTGGTATTGAATCTAGTAATAGAAATTACTTTTGGAATGGTTGCCTTATCCAATGGCTACGTAAAAACACTTTGAAGACTTCTCAAAATCTTTTGGAAAAGATTTACTTGTGTAGTGAAATGTTTTGACATTTAATTGTAGATTTTCCTAAATATCAATGACTTGACAAAACCATTGTTTTCGATTTTTGTAGATTTCTTTACAAGTAAACGGCGCAGGTTTTGAACTCAATGGTAATATATGCATAAAGAAACACGTTAAATGATGTCATGACTATTTGATAATGCAGTATTGACAATTCTCGTAGATATCATCTTAAGTAAATGATGGAGTTTTCGAGCCCAGCGAGAATATATGTATAAAGAAACCTGTTTTAATGATGTTCTGAGGAATTGACAAAAGCTTTGTTTTTCGATTTTTCTAGATTTCATCGCAAGTAAATGATGGAGTTTTTGAGCCAAACGAGAAGATATGTATAAAGAATGTTCAGGTGAAGAATACAGGCGGCATGCCACTTCCGGCTGGTACGGAAATCCTCTTCAAGAGCACACAGACAATCAACTTCGAACCCATAAAGCAACAGCTTCCCCAGGTATGTATCACTGACCCAGCCTTAGGTCGCACAAATTTAATTCATTGGCTTCAATTTTATTTCTGGAAAAAGAAATTCTCAAAAAATTAAATGAATCAATAAAATCATGTTTTCTTGAAATTAGAAAACATCCATCTTATATGCTGTCAAAAGGTTTAGTTTGGTTTGATTTAAGGTGAGATTTGTGTTTGTTTTCGCTTCATGAACTGTAACCCATTCTTAGATCAGACCAATTTAATTTATCAGCTCACAGATAAAAAAAAGATCCTTTTGGTAAAAGTTTATATGTTCAAAATCAAAGAGTTATAAATCAGGTTTTCTCCAGAAAAAGGCAAAATAAAAATAAGAATAAAAGACATCATAGAGCCATTATGATAACTACTAAATCATTATTGCTTTTATTATAATCATTATTATTATTAATATTATTATTATTATTATTATTATTATTATTATTATTATTATGATTATTATTATTATTATTATTATTATTATTATTATTATTGTTATTATTATCATATTATTATTATTATCATTATTATTATTATTATCGTTATCATTATTGTTAGTAACTTATTATTATTGATATAATTATTATCATTATCATTAATATTATTATTATTATTATTATCATTATTATTATCATTGTTATTACTATTATTATTATTATTATTATTATTATTATTACTATTACTATTATTATTGTTATTATTACTATTATTATTATTATTATAATTATTTTTCTTCTTTATCATAATTATTATTATCATTATTATTTTCATCATCATCATCATCATCATCATCATCATCATATTCAAACTCATCATCAAAACTATGCATTTTCTTTATTTTCAGATTGAGGCTGGTGAAACTTACACTCTCCCCCATGAATTCTCCGGTAGAATCTTTGATGCCCCTTCCCCCAACCAGCCTGGCTGCTTCAAGGCTAAAGCTGAGTGCACCTCAAGAGCTCAGTTAGTCAACAGACCATTTGACAATGTGAGTAGTGCACAATTTCAGGTTTATACTTAGATGACCAAACACAAGTGGATTCGAAACCAGCCAGTCAACCTGAACATGCTAGCCTCAACCAGTGTTAACTAATAGCAGCTAATTAGGCCAGAATTGGTGCTCTGGGCACCCCCTGCTGGTGGTGGAGATAAGGTTTCTCTGTAATGTAATCGATGCGAGAGCCCTGATTGGTCCTTGTTCCCACGTGACCTCGCGCTGATGCCTTATCTGGTACTACTGGCATGAGTCCAGCATGTAACTAAAGGGCATATAGTAATTGGTTTCTCGCTACATATCCATTCTTTTCTTAATCCAAGGTTTATACAATCTAGTTCCACTTTATCTGTTCATCTGTTCTGTGGGACCAAGTAGCTAGGTTGGTTCACTGTTGGACTAGTAATCAGTTGGTTGCTGGTTCAATTCCCAACCTGGGCACTTTGGTCTGTCCTTGGGCAAGACAGTTTATTCCATATTGCCTCTGTCTACCCAGCTGAGAAATGAGCACCTAGCATTATATAAGGCAGTGCTTAGAGCTTTCACGCTATATGTTGCCAGTTGCTCTGGAATATCCCTCGGGGTATTGTAATGATCTCTGTATGTTCATGCCTGCTAGGGAAGGAAGGTTGTGTGAGCACTTTGGTGAATACTTAAGACCGAACACCTTTATATATGGATCTAAATTATCCCAGGCAGATACAGTTTTGTTGAACCTTTTTACCCCCATTTAGGAAAGATATTATTGACTGTGTGATATGGTTGACTATGTGGTATTTTTGACTCTGTGGTATGATTGACTGTGTTGTATTTTTGTATAAGTCCAATGCTATTTTGCTTTTCCAGTCATTCAGTACCAATGCTGTGGATGTCCAGTATCCAGTAAGAATAGTCAAGATGGAAGGCCCTAAGCAACTCGGCAGAGGGGAATACGGCACACTTAAACTTACAGTGAGTTATTCTGTACAGTGTCTTTTTTTAATATAAGTACAAACGAACTTGGATATGACGTACCACTGTACAACAGACTTTTGTCTATGACATACAATATGCTTGGTCCCAGTCCCAAGCATATCAAGTATGCGTCATATGTATAAGGCAGATTTTGCATATGATGGACCAGTTTTCCTGGTCCCATTGAGTCTGTCATATCCAAGTTCGCCTGTATAAACAATATATATAATAGCATTTCATTCCCTCAGAGCTGCTGTCATTTGCTTTTGTGATTAAGTGGACTGGATCACCCCACATGAAAAATATATTATTGTACTTCACTTATTAATCTCAACTCTAAAAATTCCTTAACATTATGAGTTGAAATTAAGAGTTAAACTGTTTGTTCTCCTTCTTATACAGTATCTTAGTGGTATTGTTATTGGGAAGCCCAGTTCGTACTTTTGATGCAGTACTGCATAAATAGACTTGGTTGCTACCTGGATGTGTTCGCTCATATGGTTCACTATATATTAGCAAAATTTCTGAAGCTGACAGTGCATAATTTAACATGATTAGATCACTGAGAGGCAGGCTGTCTCATTCAAATTATTGTTACGATATTGTATCCATAACCAGGGTCTTAGCCAGCATTTCAAAAATGCCTGCCCAAAACAGCAATTTCAAAATGTCTGCCCGTCCAGATTTAGCTACTAATCTACTTTAAATCCTTATACCAGCTATATTCAATAGCTTAGTGTGTTGAAAAAGACAATTTACACATCAGCTATGTCCTAGAAGATGGTTTGTTAGGAAAATATTTGGTTATTACACCCCAAAATTTAAAATTGAAAAATCTTCATCCAATTTTTTGCCTGTTCAAACAGGAGGTTTTTAGGAAACTACCTGTCCAAAAGACAGGCAGGACGGGTCCTGGCTAAGTCCCTGTGACCATAACATCTTGTAGCATGAATATTCTAATGGTGCTAATCCCTATATTCATGTTTTGTGATTTGTGTGTTTCAGTTGAGTAATGTCTCCAGCATGCCTTATGGAGATGGGCACGACTGTGGGGGATACGTGGAGGTCAAGGTAAGTCAATGATAATACCTGAGAGAAAGAGTATAGGCAAACCCAGTCATGACCCAATTAGAATACAATCACTTTAGGCCCAGTGCGCAGTAGACCCATGCAGTGCGCAGTAGACCCATGCAGTGCCCAGTAGACCCATGCAGTGCGCAGTAGACCCATGCAGTGCGCAGTGGACCCATGCAGTGCCCAGTAGACCCATGCAGTGCGCAGTAGACCCATTGCAGTGCGCAGTAGACCCATGCAGTGCGCAGTAGACCCATGCAGTGCGCAGTAGACCCATTGCAGTGCGCAGTAGACCCATGCAGTGCGCAGTAGACCCATGCAGTGCGCAGTAGATCCATGCAGTGCGCAGTAGACCCATGCAGTGCGCAGTAGACCCATACTGATGGTGACGATGACAAAGATGATGAGCTTGATAATGAGGATGGTAATGACGATGATGATGGGAACATTATATAGATGAATAGACTAAGATTAATACATAAGGCCACTCCAATTTATTTACTTGTCTTACGTGCTCAGGAGGTAGGAAATGAGCCATTTTGGAATAAAAAAAAAAGTTGAAAAATGTGACTTTTTTTATTTATTTTATTTTTTTTTAGAGTCTGACGACTAGGACTGGTAGCGAAATGTTTCTACCAGCCTATTCTCAACTAAATAAAATCAATCAATCTATTAATCCCTGTAACCTGAAGGGTGGGAGGTATACCTCCTCAAGTCTGAGGCTCTACTACAGCAATGATAGCTTCCTGTAGTTGATTGAATCACACTTACAAAGAATATTCTTAAATCTTGCACTTTTTTTTTTTTTTTTTTTGGAGTCTGACAGAAAATTTTAAAACCGCTTTCGTCCGTAAGACACCAAAGATGACTTTTTTTTTCTTTTTTTTTGGAGTCTGACAGGATTATTTTTCCAAAAAAAGCTCGTAAGACAAGTAATTAAATTGGAGTGGCCTAAGAATAATGATCAATAGAGAAGAAAAAAAGAATGATGATGATCATAATGCTGACAATTTAACATCATCATCACGGTGGTGATGATGATGACAATGTAATGAGAATGATGGCAAAGATGATGATGGTGACAACGTAAAATAAGGACAATGATTATGATGACGATGGCAACGGTAAACTGATAACAGACAAAACTAATTACATAGGAATAATACTCATGAGAATGATTATAACAAGTTACAAGTAGATGATGATGCATGATGACAATACTGAGAATGATGATGATGAGATTTTAATGATATTGAAGATAACATGATGATATTGATGATGATGATAATGAAATTGATGATCATGATGATCATGATGAAATTTTAATGATGGTACCAATGACATTGAAATGACAATGATGATGATGATGATGATGACATAATGATGATGGTGATGATGATGATTGGATTTTGATGATGATGATGATGATGATGATGAAGATGATGTGCTGTAATTGAAGAAGATGAGTAGCTCCCTCTATTGTAATTCCAGGTGCGCTTGGACCGACGGATTCTGCCTTATCCTGCCAACCTCCCCGAGGACTCACCGTACCAGCTCAACTGCAATCACTTAGTCAAGGACAGTGTCTATATAAGGGTGAGTTAAAATGAAAATAACTTCATACCTTTCAGAAATATTTGCAAAATATGCTTTACTTTGTGTAGACTTTATAAAAAGTAAAATTAGTCAGAAATTAACATCTATTACACAATTGTAGTTCAGTTTAAAACTTATTAGAGGTACCCTAATTAGCAAGCAACAGGGAAGAAATTTCTGATATGATGTCTATCATTTTTATTTATTTTAAGAATATATATCGACTGTCAAGACATTATTAGAATAATTGTAAATAATGAAGTATTTTATTGAAAAATTGAATTCAGTGAAACAGTAACTTTAAGACTGATTGAATACTATTCTTTTCAGGTACATCGCATCGAGCCACATTCTACCTTGGACATAACACTTGACATACTTATAGAGGCAGGGGCGGAACTCTTTGACAGATGTCTCTGGCAGGCCGATCTGCACCTTGTAAGACACATACTGTATATGGCTTTGATTTGGAGTGCTAAGTATTTCACTTTACAGCCCTATTGGAGGGTATTTGTACTCTTTAAATTTGAACATTCAAGCACTTAAAGTATAGATTCATTACTATATAGATATTTATCCGAAGGATGTTTTTTAGGCACTGTTATGGAAAATAGCGAAAATTGTATGCCTGCAAAAACTACCAGATATACAGTACTGTACTCCTGCAATAAATGCAGATATTTGGAAAAGCTTATTCACTGTTTATGAACATTCAAGCACAATATTTTTCGAATTTATATGACGTTGATATATTCAATTTTCAGTCCAATTTCTTTTTAACCAATTAATTTTCATAGGGACCAAAATCAGCCTGGCAACTTTTCTTTTGGAAATCCTTCAGGAGAAGCATTTATAGTAAAATATTTTAAGGAGAAATATTAATCAGAACAATACCAACAACTCTCCTTCAAAACCCTTGTAAAATAATTCTTAACCTTTGTCATACTAGATCCCCATATGGGAGAATCTATCCCCAGGGACCAGGGATATTGTGGGTCTACCTACCAAATCAGAAGGATTTCATAGATTTCTATTACTGTTTCAATAATGTGCTCTACAAACTGAAATAGAAACATAGTAAAAGGTAAAACTTTGATATCTAGTATAATTCAATACCCCTTAATCGACCTATGTAGTTTTTACTTTGCTAAATGCAAGGGTACCCAAAGACCGGATATATCCTGTGTTGGTCACACAGGCAAGATATGTAGCACCGGATATATCCGGTGTTAGCAAGAGCAGGGTTAATTCATCATCCAAAGTATCATAGATCCAGATAGTACACCAATATGATAGAAGTGGTATAATAGTAAACCATATTTTACCTTGTTGATATATTCTTGGGACATTGCTAATCATTCAATTTTCTGAAGCCAGAAAGGACATGATGTCTCTCTTAATAATGCAATCATTGAGAAATATTTGAAAATGAAATGTTAATTCAAGGACCTCACCCACCAAAAACCCTTCTCAAAATAATTTTAAGTTTTACTTATTTTTTAAGTATGGCATTTTCAAAGTTGTCAGGTTATTTTCAGGGATACACCATCAGAGAGGTTGATCAACATTTTACGAACATTAATGGACAATATTTGGTGAACTGGCATTAACAATAAATTGTTTATCATATAATATAATATATTATATGACAATAATTTAATGGCGATTAATAGTTGGGTACTGGCAGGTTAACCTGACAAATACAATAATCTCCTTCCACTTGCAGAGAGGAAAACTGATTGAGTACAATTACGAATATGTCCGTGTGGCGCCATTTTACATCGGCAAGGATGAACCGGCAGACATATTGTTTGTGACGGGCCCTGAGATCACCCGACAGCTGTTCGTGCTCTACCAAACCATGTTCGAGTATCTCGGCGTGAGTCTGGACTTCTGGGATGTTGAGCGAGAAAAAGGATTCTCAATCAATGAAGATACTAAGAAGAGACATGAGGTGAGTGGATGAGATGAGATAAGATAAGATAAGGGAAAATAAGATAAGGCCTAAAAAAAAAGATGTTTGGTTCCTATTACCCTACCCTACCTAGTTTTTGTCCCCTACCCTAAAGTTTTTTTTGCCAATCCTACTGAAAAAATGAATTGTTCCTACCCAAAAAATTGCCTCGTCGTCCTAAATACCAATTCTCCAACCATAAATTATAAATTTCTGGATGAACAGAAGCAGGGGCCTACAATTAATGCATATAAAGACAATTACAACAAGGCAAACCTTTATCAAAGCCATCCAACTCCAGGGAATCGTGCAAGTTAAAGAATAAAAATAATAAAAAAATAAAAAATCCCTACCTACCCTACCTATATTTTTTTAGGACGTAATAGGAACCAAACACTTTTTTTTGGCCTAAGAGAAATTGAGATATATGAGATACAGTAAGATAGAATTGATATTTAATTGAAATAACAATTGGTACAGGTAACATCTTAAACCTGAGGGGAAAATGATCAAAGTTTCCAGTCATACAAATGAAGATATGTGTATTTGAGAAAAATGAAATAAAGAAGAATAAAGACGATGACAATACAATTATGATGTTGATAATAATAATAATAATAATAATAATAATATAGTAATGATAAAAATAATAAAAATAATAATAATAATAATAATGATAATTATAATAACAATGATAATAATAATAATAATGATAATAATAATAATAGTAGTAGTAATAAAGATAAATATGATGATAAATATGGTAATAATGATATGGTAATTGAAATGATAGTGATAGAAAAGATTTGTTGATATTTACATAAGGTTATATTAATGAATTTAAATAATCATAGTAAAAGAGAAAATGATATTATACAGTGATTAGAATGACGATAATAATATCATTGATCCAAGCAATGCTATTATTTTGATTTTAGGATAGCTGGGTTGACCGTTACAAAGGTAAAATGATCATTTATCCGTACGCGAAACCAGAGCTCATTCATGGAACTGACGTAGCGACGCATTTTCACGGCGCCACCTGGGACGAGGAGGATTCAGTAGATCTCGATTCTGCAATGATGCTGATGGCTACCTGCAGTGACCTAGTCGATACGAAAAAGTAAATAACCATCCACAATCAATGTATTGATAATGATTAGTAGTTATGATGATAATAATAATAATAATAATAATGATGATAATAATAATAATGATGATAATGATAATA
The DNA here is from genome assembly GCA_963942565.1 of Maea johnstoni. Classification (NCBI taxonomy): domain Eukaryota; kingdom Metazoa; phylum Annelida; class Polychaeta; order Spionida; family Magelonidae; genus Maea; species Maea johnstoni. The sequence goes on along the minus strand of OZ012695.1, from coordinate 25,957,319 downwards.
ATAATAATAATAATAATAATGATAATGATAATAATGATGATGATCAAGATAATACTACTACTACTACTACTACTAATAATAATAATAATAATAATAATAATAATAATAATAATAATAATAATGATGATAATAATGATAATTATGATAAAAATAATGATTATACTTATCAGTATGATTATTATTATGATGATAGTAATATTCTAGAAGTCACAAATATATTTTACAAATATTAATGTTAGAAATTATCTTTTATTAGTATAGCAGGCTGCACATAATGAATAGTATTGCAATAATGAAATATGTGCGCTAAAAATGATTTGTTTCGAAGTATGCAATCTGACAGTAGGATGTTAATACATACTTTCTCTCTCCTTTTCTCCAGGTGCTCGGCTAAGATGGGAACTCAACTCTGCAGCCAGGTTTCTGACCTGGATATTGGCTCGGCTTTCTTCGGCAGACACTTGTTCCGACCTGGCTCATTCTTTTGTAAAAGCCCTGCAAAAAAGTAAGTGGCTATATATGATAAACATACAATTATTGATGTAATGACTACCTTACTCACACTGTCCAGAGGCACCACCTTCTGGGTCACTTCAACCCGAGACTCAAAATTGGAATACTCAAACAATTCTTTATTGGCAAATCTTGTCTTGGAGTGTAACATTTACAGCAATCAAATAAAGAATTTGCACAGGTGATTGATATCGATACACTGAGATTTATCGGTACATCTGAACTGAGTTGTGGGATCGCACTCCAGTGGTTCTAAAACGAATAACATTCTATATTGCATTCAATGTAAGGAATGTGGCAAACATTATGTTGGCCACAGCAAAACAGCCTATCACTAAATACAATACTTACACAGCATTAGAGACAAGCTACAATATCAATGTTTTGTCGGGGGATGTTCCCATACCTAAGGGCTCTAGACAGCTACTAATAATAGCTGACTATGTAAAGGTAATCTTCCTCATGAGACATATGTCAGTAAGCTAGTTACCAGTGACTGTCCATTTGCTGGTATTACATAGCTAGTACATTTTTTCACAATAATTAACCATTAACAATTAGCTAGTCTCATGTTTTTTCCAGTTAATAGTACAAAAAGCCCCAAATGGTATAGTTAAAAATAAATAAATGTTAGGTTTATAGTCTTGTTCTATTTTTTATCAATGTTCACAGGACTATACATTTATAGTTCAATTTCATATGTAGATGAATCTCTATCTTCCTGACTATATATGTTCATTGTCATTTTTTCAGGAAAGCCAAGGCGATTATTGAACGCCTGGAACGAGAGAACCCAGGAAACAACTTTTTAGTCTACAACAAGGACATAAGCTATGAGAAAATGAAGGGATCATTTCTCAAGTACAGCTATGGACTCCTCCGTGTGCGTAGGAATCCCCTGAAGCGATCTGCTCGCTTGGTCGTGACCAACAACCCGGATTTGACGGGTCTTGGAAATGATGACCCGGGTCACACCCCCGGGGCCACCGAGGTCCCCATTGGAACAAACTTTGGACAGGTTAGTCTCCTATCTAATGCAGAGATTGTACTCAGTTGGATTGTCCAATACATTTGGATATTTAGGTACTGTAAATCACTTAAGTATAGCTGGAACAATAAGATACCGATAATAGCGCTCTTCCCACATGCGCTATCGTAAAATCCCGTCTTTATTAAATTCTTAATTGAACTTCCTGCTGCTGTTCCTGTTCACCGCTAAGCTTAGATCACGCTGTCCAGGGCAGTACCGTAATTACGCTATATAATGCTCATGCCATATTTAAGTGATTTACAGTAATTGTCAGTTTTTGGAAATTTGGGCAAAAGCAGTGTTTGTACTTAGTCGCATTGTCCAACAAATGTTGGATATTTAGGTACCATATTTGTCCGATTAAGCGCATATGACCGAATAAGCGCACATGCCTATTTTTCGCAATTAGAGGGGGGAACGGCTAGCACAGAAATAAGAAAAGCGAAATCATATACCTTTCCTCTTGCCGTGTCTGCAAACCAGCGCTGAATTCTGCTATTTTAGCAGTTCCTTCAGGCTTTCACTGTTCATACTCGCCACATGATCGTACTATTGACCAATCTTATTCCATGCGGGATTGTAGCGCCAAGCATCGCTAGCAGACATACTAATGAGTGCTCTCCTATTTGTTTACATTGTCTGATTAAGGTGGTTTATTTCTTTCAGACATTGCTGACTGTGATATTCTGCCTGCCCATCAACCTGAAAGCGAAGCTCATCCGCCCGTGGGACCAGGCGGAGACGCCGCAGCCCGTGACGCCTATCTTCACCCTGCCCTCTGGTGAGCGATTCTCGCTTAAGCAGCTCGTGGCTCTGTCTCTCGAGGAGTACCTCATCTTTGAGCTCAGTGGACAGCCTTTGGTGAGTGAATTAAAACTGCTGGTAGTTTGTTAATTATTCTTAACTGTATTTCGTACATTCCTTAGATTTATATATATATATATATATATATATATATATATATATACATATATATATATATATATATATATATATATATATATATATATATATATATATATATATATATATATATATATATATATATATATATATATATATACATACATATATATATATATATACATATATACATATATACATATATACATATAAATACATATATACATATATACATAAATGTATATATATATATATATATATATATATATATATATATATATATATATATATATATATATATATATATATATATATATAAAAGGAATATCATCACAAACATTTTTTGCATTTTGGGCAACTGTGTTGCTGTGTTGAATATGACTGATCATGATCAAATAATTCCAATACCTATTCCAAGTCCTTGCAAATTTTTATGCTTTACTAGCTAAATCCAGGTTTCTCGTGCCGGTTTGTGCCGGTTGAGATTCTCATCTCCATTCCTCTTTAACTCATACTCATAGATGCAACATTTTCTTCTATTGTCACTGTTTTGGCTTTTGGAATGATTTTAAAAGGACTGTTTTCATGTGTGATGGGGAAGTATATTTTCACTCTTTGTTTCTCGTGCAGTACCCCGCACGGCTTGGCTGGCTGGTCAGGGAGATTGATGTGTGCCCGCGGGCGTTCGCGGACGAGTCCGTCTTGGAGTACGTCTACACGGCAGCGAGTAGCTACATCTCAGTGGCCCGCGGCATGAGAATGCGACTCTCGTTTATGGCGGAGGCAGATAATCTATTCAAAAAGATGGTAGCCATGCTGAAAAAACATGGGGTGAGTATTCAAAACAGTATACATGTGTATATATTAGGGATGTTATCATCGACAAATCGATTAGTCGCCATTTTCACTTTGTCAATTAAATCGAATCGAATGGTTGGGTATCGAATCGAAATAATCCATATTCTGTACCCCAATAATGGCTTATGATTATTAATAAAAAGTACACTTTTCCCAGACATTTTTCCTGTTAAGCTAACGCAAAGTGAAACTCTGACTAAATATTGAAGTATTTTCTATGGCCTTTGTAAGAGAAATTGGAAGGAATGGTGTACTTTACTCAGGCATATGGCCAAGACACAGGGTAATCAAATCGAATCAATATATCGGAAAGAGTATAACAATTAATCAAATCGAAAAAAAGGGATATCAATGACATCCCTATGAATAATTTGGCCCTACGAGCATGTTACGGCGTATCGTACAGAATCGAATCAAATCGAAAAATATATCAATAAATTGAATTGATAAAATTTCATATCAGTGACATCACTAGTATATATGTGTATGTGTGTGTGTGTGAATGTGCATGTATGTATACACACACATACATACATAGACATACATACATACATTGATTCCGCCTTTTCAATTGGTGCAATTTGCTATTGACAAAAAATCGACAACTATTTCCAATGGTTTAGCATTTTCTCTTGCAAGTTGGGTTGCAGAATTTAAACTAAACAGATATCGCAATTCAGAAATTGAAGAAAAAATGAAATAGCTACACACACACACACACATATATATATATATATATATATATATATATATATATATATATATATATATATATATATATATATATATATATATATATATATATATATATATGTATATATATATATATATATATATATATATATATATATATATATATATATATATATATATATATATATATATATATGTATATATGTATATATATATGTAAATATATATATATATATATATATATATATATATATATATATATATATATATATATATGTATATATATATATATATAGTTATATATATATATATTTATATATATATATATTTATTTATATGTATATATATATATATATACGCATGCACACATATACCCAAGATTTGTTTATTTTACTATGTTTCCTATTTCAAAGCAGCTACAACCTAAAAGTGAAACAATGTGAGTTGTTAATTGATATTCCTTTTGTCATTTTTTAGGATGTCCACTCACTGAACAAATTAGAGAGTAGAGCGAAGGAACAACTTGCAGACAAAAGGAGGCTGCGAATGGATACTCTACTTAACAAGGAGTCGCTATTATTTTGCCACAGGAAGTCTGTCTGTGATAAGATGTACGACCTCCAGGAGGCCTTCACGCCACTCAAGGCAAAATGAGAGATGATATTGAGAAGGGTGTGGAACTCGTTATGAAAAAATCTCGTTCATAGAGTCGCGCTGTATTCCACGAGCGAATCTCTTGGGCACTTAAGCATGAGTTAGTGATATTCATTTATATAGAGTCACTGAGTATTCCATGAGCGAATCTCTTGGGCACTTAAGCATGAGTGAGGAGTGATATCCGTTTATATGGAGTCACTGTGTATCCCACGAGCGAATCTCATGGGTATCATCATAAGCTAGGGGGTATTATTCATTTCCATATTGCAAGCATGCTGACATTTCTTGTGGTAATTTGTACCTAAAGTTATAATGTGAAAGGTATAGCCCCTTACAGTGTTTAGCCTCAGAAATGCCACTTTTATTAGAATTTCACTGGAAACAATCCCCTATCTTTAGTACCACATCCGCTACTCCAACATACTGTAACTGCCCATATATTCAAATGAGTCTTAACCCTTATGCTGCTTGAGGCTAATTTAGCCAATACAAAATAATGCAAAAATCCTGAAAAATCACCGAAACCCTGGCAAATGGGTACTCATCTAAGAGTACTCAACAAGAGCTATCCAATAAGTACCAACATGACAGGGTTTAGATGGTTTTCAAAAATATTTGCTTTCTTGTGCATTGGACGAAAGTAGTCTTTGCATTGAAAGGGTTAAATCAGCATTGTGGGGAAGACCCAGAAAATATCACTCTGAAAAGTCTCGTTTCTTCAGACAGTTCAATGGTTATTGATGATCACTTTAGATCACAGAAAAAGAGGGCGAAATACTTGAAAAGTTTGAAAAGACTAGTATCAGGGTGTGCCCCTCTGAGCATGAGATTGCCAGTTTGTGTCAATGGAGATATGGGAAAGAAGACCGCTGATATTACAAGACAAATTGAAGGAGCTGCAGATGGCTTATTTGGTGAATACAAAATTATGCAAAAACCTGAAAAATGACTGAAACCCTGGCTTATGGGTACTCATCTGAGAGAACTCAGCGAGGGCTATCCAATGGATACCAACATAACAGGGTTTAGATGGTTTTCAAAAATCTTTTGGTCATTGTGCTTTGGACGAAAGTAGCCTCAGCATTAGAGGAGTTAAAAGTTTGATCAAATCTGTATTGAAAAGATTCATACATGGTTAAGGAATAGCTGTCCACCGCTTTCACCATCGCAAGTAAAACTCTATGGAATCCGATTAAAGGGCATGACTTTTGTAAATACATGTTGAACAGCTTAGATAATCATCACTTACATGAGCTTCGAACATCAATTGCTGGTATTGGCACTAAAGAAAATGTATTACAAACAGACACTTTGTTGAGATATACTTTCCTGAACATTTCCAGAATGTTTTCTGGAATTTGTGTAAAACAATGCTCAAATCTTGAGAAAACCTAAAGCAATCAGACACTGCGTCAAAACTTATTTTGCACAAAGGTGTAAGAATGCTACAGAAGTTGTTAGATTACTACTACTACTTTTTGCAAGTATTTTGCTTTTTTATTGGCGTTTTATAACTACTGTGTGTCCAGTTAAGTGCTACTGCTTTGCCAGTATATAATTCCTGTGTTGCAAGTACATTACTGTAGTATGTATTGCTAGGTTATTACTACTTTGTTGTCAATGTATAAGTACTGTAATGCTAGTTATGTTGCTATATTACTGTTGCTAATGTACCATTGAGGCAGTGGCATTTCATTTTATGATCCTACTGTATTGCTAGTATATAACTACTCTGTTGGGGCCTGCCCTGATAGCCGAGTGGTCTAAAGCGAAGCCGCTGACTACTCAATGTCTCTCACTACTGCCTGGGTTGCCTACCTGCCATGGCATGTGGGCAGTTAGTGGCAATGCCTTAGAGTACTCAGCCATCAGGGTAGGCCCTATTAGCAGGTATGGCGCAATATGTTAGACCACTTGGCCAGGAAGGCTGGCCCACTAGTAGCTTAGTGTTGACACTATAATCCCCAGTGGGTCATATGTTATGTACCCTCAGATGCATATGCTATGCAAATATTTATACTGGACTGATAAGTAAAACACACTGATATCTTATAAGTAAAATCACATCGTTAATACTGTAACAGTTGTAGGAGCCGAAGATGAACTTTTAGATTTACATACATCACATCTATAATCATTTGAAGATTTTATTTGGTGCACAAATCTTTCATTCCCAATTAGTTTTATGTCAGTGGTATATATGATAAAAATTATTGGTGTTCTATACTTATGTCTATATTTGTATTAATTGTCAGAAGTATCATAGGTCCAGAGGACACTTTTTTGGTTGAGCCCCAAGCACAAATAAATTACACGCACATTGAGGCTTCTATGCGATCTCATACTATGCCGTAAATATTCCTGGTGCTATATTTAGACCAGTTATACAAAGATTTTCTTTCTTTAATTAAACCAGTATGAAAACACTTCAAGCAAACTATTTGAACGTGACATCGTTTTTGTTCAGTTCATGATATGTTTAAAATGAGAATTAAAACTTGTAAACATATATTTATCTATTTATTCATTGTTCATCTGAGAAGCTATTGTTTTTTCTATAACACTTAAGCTGAATGTAAATGTGAGAACATTCCAGACATAAATACTTATAAGGAACTCAACGAAAACCTACCTTTGCTCTAACTGGCTGAAATATTTGATATTATTATGAAATATCAAAATAGACAAAATTATAATGCAAATCAACCAATTAACGACAAACATGTGCAATTGAGACAATGTTGGGTCACTGGTATGTGTACCTGGTGGCACAGGCAGAGATTAAATTCCCGACCTTGTGCAGAGGTAAAACTGGACAAGCAGCATAGACACAATGAGTTAGATAAAGCGGATATTGGGAAAGCCCTCAAAGATAGAAATGCATGGAATTGGATGTTCTTTCCTGATCTCTGATGAGGGAATGAGATAACTAACATTTATATATATATATGTATATATATATATATATATATATATATATATATATATATATATATATATATATATATATATATATATATATATATATATATATATATATATATATATATATTATATATATATATATATATATGATCAATTACACTAAAACATGGTGCCAACATTCCCTAAACCCGCGGAAATTACAAGGACTATTTCAGAATCTTTATGTTTATGAGGATAATTTGGTTAAAAGCATGCACTGATGGATATGGAAATTCTTTGATTTAATATTGCGCTGTTTGGAAAATTCAAATGTTGATATAATGATGATCCCATTTTCAAGAAAGATTAGGTCTAATAAATCGATCTTACTTCTTGTCTAATCAGATTTGTTATAAGCATTTTTGATGCGCTTAATTGGTTTATAAATTCCTTATATTTCAAATTGTTTGGAAATAAATGTGGGTGAAGTGTGAATTATTATTTTACTTCAAAAAGTGGTTGTCATGGTTGCTAGAATGACTGCTGCAACCAGTAACTCACAACACAATGGTTGCCATACAGTACAGACATTTAATTCCTGCACCAGTCGACCGGGTGTTCTAGTGCCTGGTTGTACAGACACACATGGAAAGCATCTCAAAAAATAAGCCAGCCACACCAATGACCGACGTAGCTTGCAAATGAAAGCTACGCGGAGGTGTGAGGACATACATGCATCCATGCCCAGGAAACTAGGTCGCAATCAGGCGTGCGGTCGTGTATTATGCCCGGTCTGCCCACGCATTTAGTGCAGGAATTAAATATCGTCACTGTAGCATAGGGTTGTATGTACTACTAACCATATGGTAGTGCCATAGTGTAGTCTGTCAATGTTTGAAAGGTCTGAAACACCATTTGTTTTTTCTTGCGTTATATATATTATTTATACTTTGTTGTGGGCCTTTTTGCTGCAGTTTGGGTGTCTATTATGTATTTATGATATTAAAGAACAAAGTATGTGAAACGTACAACTTTTTTATTGGCGTTCAACAAAGCGATTATTCGGCTTGTTTTCTTATGTGACATCCATGCTCAAAGATTACTAAAATTTCTTAAATTTAGTTTTTAGTTCCAATTGCTAAGCGGGATTAGTCCAATTTCTAACTGGGAATTAAAAACAGCTATTCGTTTTTGAGAGAAAGAAGTGATTCAAAGGTTTTGGTTGTTGCACAAATCATTTATTTTCACTTTATGTCACTGGTGTATATGATCTTTGTACAGAATGACAATAAACATTACCGATATTTGATATACGTATCTGTTCGTTTTCTTATTATGAACTGAATGAGTTCATAGAATATCCAATCAAATGAGTTACATTTTCTATTCTTAGATCCATTATATACGTACCACCAGCAAAACTATTCGTAGCTTGCTAGTCACGAGTACGGAAGCCTATTAGGACCACTAAAAAAAGTATTTTTATTTTTTTCCTTAGAAATGCGAAAATCTAAAAAAAAAAAAAAAAAAAAAAGTTTTCAGTGGTCTAAATAGGCTTCCGTTCACGAGCATTCATGACAGGTAGAATAAACTCAACAGGTTATTTCCAACATTTTATCGGAAAACGTGCGAAAAAAAATCACGTTTTCGGAGAAAAGTGTTTGAAATGATGTGAATGGTTTTTTTCTCTGCCTGTCACATGTGCTCTTTTCTACACGATTTTACTACAGTTGAAAAACGAAAATAAACAAAATTCTGATTCTTATAAGTGTACCAACTTCGAACAAATAAAGAAATGTTACAATACACATGGCTGCTTGCTGCTGCTCAGGTTTAAATACTGCTCGAGGCACGCGTGGAAGTTTGTGGGTTAACTCACTAATGCTTAGACATTCCACCAGAAATTGTCGTCTGAAATTTTGATACTTTTGGCTCTAATTGTGGAATCAAGAATTATTTTACAAAATATTTGAAGGAGAGTTATAGGTATTGTCCTGATTGACATTTCTCCATCAAATATTTTCCTTATTATGTTTTTGCCAGCAAGATTTCATCAAATAGTAAGGCTTCTTTTGGCCGCTGTGAGCATTAATGGGTTAATTACTCACAAACAGTGTAATGCAACTCGACTGCTTCATGGGAACATTAGTAAAGTGTACTTGCAATGATGTCATACTGTCGCACCAGTGTGCGACAGGCGATGAGAGGCCTCAGCGTGGTCGCCAAGACAAAACATCTAATAACTGTTTATCTCGGGAAACTTCAGTTACGAGAAAAATAACCAATTGATTCTATTAAATGTTTCACTTGCATTTTTATATACAGATTGTACTTAGCAAACTCGTAAACTCTGTTCATTGATACAAAGCCGATATGGTAGTGCCACCTGGTGACAATGTTCAAACTAACTTTTTGGCACAGAGCCCACCAACAGTTTCTTTGCTTTGACAGAACCAATTATCTGTGCTCCTGGGATCTCGAAAACTTGCATCCCCTAAAATGTAGATGCACTGTGTTTATACTTTTAAACATTTTCAATGAAATTTGCCTAATGTAAATTTACCATAATTTTCCACCAGCCTTTAGCGTAGACTAGTTGACTAGCACTATGCATGTTAGTACCATTGTTCCCGTGCAAGTTTCATACATGAAGATTTCATGCATGCAAATTTCGTCCCTGGCATAACTTTAACGCCCAAGCGATTTTCATGGGTAGTTGGGCTGTAAATAACTTCATGAGTGGAATCTTCACCCATGAAAGTTTAAGAGCAAGGCACGAAAATGTTCATGCCACAGTTCTTCCACGCATGAAACCTTTGGTACGGGTTTGATTAGAAGAATCTATAACGTCACATCTCCTGTCTAGAATTCTCAAGAAAGGCGTCAATAAAGCTCATTCCGAGCACACAACTTTCTTTGAGATTAACCCATCCATGCTTGGGGGCAGCCTTCACGAATGTCGCCTGGACCCATGGTATTTAAAAAAATATTTTTTGAATTAATATTTGAAAAAGTAATCTCAAAATTAAAAAGGTACATATGTGAAGGAGATTTGTCTTTTGGTTTCTGATCAACACATTTTCTTCAAACTATGCAGAACAATAAGGATCGGTAGTTCATTGCGTTGATCAGTTTCTCCAGCTATAGGCAATGAAGAAAGGGGTTATAATTCAATATATATATATATATATATATATATATATATATATATATATATATATATATATATATATATATATATATATATATATATATATATATATATATATATATATATATATATATATATATATATATATATATATATATATATTGACATATAGACATATATATATATATATATATAAATATATATATATATATATATATATATATATATATATAGAGAGAGAGAGAGAGAGAGAGAGAGAGAGAGAGAGAGAGAGAGAGAGAGAGAGAGAGAGAGAGAGAGAGAGAGAGAGAGAGAGAGAGAGAGAGAGAAATATATATTGCAGTGAAGCCCTCCCACCTCCTCACGAATTCTACATTACTTTGTCCGCCCTATTAAATTTCCACTAGTTGTCCGGTCTCACTCACCCTTTCATTCTAGAAATGTAACCACCCTACTCGAAAGTTCGTCCTCAGATATTTTCATATTATCAAATACGTAACTGCAATCATTCAACCTAATAATGCACTTTATACTCAAAACATTGCAATGATGCTATCATGACTCGGCATTAGAGCTGATAATTATCATATATTAGGAAAGTGTTTATCTATCCTCTGTTTGAACACAAAGGTTAATGCATCAACTCCCCTGATAACACACATTTAACCGTTCCAATGCTGAGGCTACTTTCGTCCAAAGCACAAGGACGCAGTTTTATGAAAACCATTTAACCCTTGTCACGTTCGTATTAATTGGATAGCTCTTGCTGAGTTCTCACAGATGATTACCCTTGTGCCAAGGTTCTGATCAAATTTTAGTTTCTTTTTGCATAATTTTGTATTGGCCAAATTAGCCACCAGCATTATGAAGGTTAAGCATCAGAGACGTTGATAACATTCCTGTAAGCATAAAGGTAGACCCTTTGGACTCTTCGTGACCCTAAGTATATAAATCCTTAATATTATCTAACCTACACGCACTTAATTCTCAAGAGTATTGTATATGGTACAGATGTGCATCTAGAACAAAGGTGTCTAAGATGCCAAAGACCGAAAGCACCTTTTTAATAATCGAAAAGAATAGACAATTTGATCACAATTCAGAATTTCTAACTCGTTCTATCTAAATTTGTAATGCTGTTCAAGGCAACTAAATTCTTAGAAACAAACTTGTTTAATATCTGAATTAAATATCGCACGAAGGCGTAAAAGGAACTCTCACAAGATACACCGGCAAAAGATGACTCCAGTAATGTCAATAATTTTGAATTATTAAGACCCCTTTAATAGTGTATATGTTGATCTCGAGATACTACAATTGAGGCTGTATATATCATATCGAAAAGTAGGCCATTGGACTAGGCCATTACTTGTACAGTACTTACTACCAGGAGATGAACTAAGAGTGTTTAATACGATTAGTTTATGTAACATCAGTTTGGTATTTACTGTTATGAAATGTAGGCCTATTAATTTTGAAAAGTAGGTCATGTCCTAGATACTTAACCGTTGTCCACTACTGAGTGACTAGGGCGCGAGAGATGACACAGCCGTTTTTGATGATTTATTTGATAAAGCGTTTTGTTTCGTTCAACGGTTAGATTATGATCTCGACAGAATATAAACCAAGACCGGCAACAATATCCGTTCTTTTCCACTGGCTTTTGTTGCAAGGCGACGGAATAGAAACCAAGAACGACAACAAATCTCCCTACTTTTCCAATGGGTTTTGTTGCAAGGCGGCAGAATAGAAACCAAGACCGACAACAAATCTCCCTACTTTTCCAAGGGGTTTTGTTGCAAGGCGGCAGAATAGAAACCAAGACCGACAACAAATCTCCCTACTTTTCCAAGGGGTTTTGTTGCAAGGATACGGTGGAGAGCACTTCAACAGGTCGCACGCTTATATGGCGACCGCGCTGACCAGCTACTATGAGGGGAACAGAACATATAGCTACTCGCTCCCGTAGCCAGGCAGCTACTCGCAATGTAAGTGTACTTACGAACTATCCTAATGAAATAACTCCCTGTATTCAATAATGGTACATGAAAACTATCATAATATGCCCACCTTCAGTCCGGCGTTCGAGCAATACACTGATGCGCTAAACAAACGAGAATAGAATGTAAAACAATTGTAAGATGGGGCGGAAAACTCTTACTGATGGAGTTTGAAAGTCGAAATATAAACATGGCGATGATCATCAAACGCATTGAATACAGAAAGAATTGCACGCAACCTTTGTAGAAAAATATGCTAGTCTAAAGGTTGCTTTTCAAACTATATGCATAACTAATCTATTTTCATATATGTATTTATCATGTGTGATATGGTCCATCACCATGATG
>OZ012695.1:25894262-25939262 GCA_963942565.1 Maea johnstoni | reverse complement strand
TTCTTCAAAACTACATACTTGAAAAGATATAGTATTAAACACAGTTAATCTAGACAGAAATATTCAAACATTTGTTTACCATACCTATTTCCCACGATGTACATTGTATTAAACGAGTTGACTGTATTTTCCCAATAAAGAATAAAAAGACGCATCTTAATTATTTTTCAGGTATGGTATCTGAACTAAACAATTTCAACAGGAAGTATTTCCTAGCTGCGTGCGTCGTCGGATGGAGCACCATGACAGTTCTCGCGGGATTCTCGCAGCAATACTGGCACGTGGCGGTAACGAGACTTGCACTCGGGATTTTGTGAGTAGAATAGTGATTAATGAAACATTTTGACATGTTCGTTGTGATTGTTTATTGATCGAACCATAAAGGGTTGGCCAACCTATCGTGTCTGCGATCAGCCAATCAGAAACTTGTTTACGAACTCGACATGCGCGTGATTGGTCAGTCATAACGCCAGTCAGATTACATGTACACCTCCAAAAAATATCATATGCATTCAGAAGCTAAGAGTAAAACAGATGACGTAAATTGTGCAATGCAAAGTCATGTTGTACTATCTATATGTTTGATCTTACATGTTTTATTTTGTTAATTGGGGGGGGGGGGGGGGGGGGGGGGGCGGGGACCTGCTCAAAACATTCAAATTTCTGCACCCCTCGGCATCCGATTGTTTTCGTCTGCATTTCAAGTATCTGAACACACTCCACATATTAATAGGCTAACCATACACTGTTCTGAAAATTTCTTCTACTGATGATTTTATTCGCTAAATTTGAATTTCAGTTCTGCTGGATGCGTACCGTTCTGTGTGAGCTTGCTGTCAGACTACTTTACGAAAGTAAGTAAAGTTGAAAGAAATCCAGAAATCTATCCGAAAATGAATTCAAAAATAACAAAATTCAATAAAACTGTTAGTGCAATGCGTTGTTATTGCAATTCGATTTAAACAAAAATTCTTGTCAAATTTAAAACATTCTTAATGGCATAAAATTATATGAATAAAACCTCGTTCCCATTCGTAATTAGGATAGGAAGGTGTCTTTTTCCCGTTGTGCCATGGTCCATGTATGTATAACTTTGCTTAATGTGATGTACATCTCTTTACTATTTGACTAGTAAACATTAAAGTATGTGGTTAATTTTGTATTACTTCGATGTAGTTTTATTGGTTTGCGTTTATTGCTTTTATGTTTGTCTTATGGCTGCAACTTAATCTAAACTCTCCACGTGCAATTATGTATTCCTTGCTTCATGCATGCGGCTTCAGGAGCCGAGAGGAGCACGTGCACTTGCGTCTAAAAGTTGTTTTATGCTTGTTCTCCTAGGGGAATAGAGGGCCACGTGTACTTGCGTTTTATGTTCGTTTTTATGCAAGATTTCTTAGGAGCAAAGAGGAGCGCGTGTACTTCCGTTTTATGTCTGTTTTACGCATGATCTCTTAGGAAAAGTAAGGAGCACGTGTACTTGCGTTTTATATTTGTCTTATGCCCTTTCTTTCAGGAGCAAAGAGCACGCACTTTTACTTGCGTTTTTTGTTTGTTTTATGCCTGTTCCTTTAGGAACAAAGATGAGCACGTTGCGCTTGCGTTTTATGTTTGTTTATGCCTGTTCCTTCGGGAACAAAGTTTAGCACTCGCTTTTACTTGCGTTTTTGTTCGTTTTATGCCTGCTCCTCCAGGAAAAAAGATGAGCACGTTGCGCTTGCGTTTTATGTTTGTTTTATGCTGCTTGTCTCTCCAGGAACAGAGAGGGGCCGCCATAGGCTTCTTCAACTGGGGTATCTACGTTGGCTATAGCCTGACGTTCGTGTTCCTCATCGCCGTGAGGCAGCTGGGATGGAGATATGTATATTTCATCGCAGGGGCTCCCGGCTTTATCTTCGCTGCTCTTATTCTCTTCACTGTTAAAGAAAAGACGAGAAAGGAAGCTGCAGTGGTGGTGAAAGTAAGTACATTTCGTTTATCTTAACATCTTGGAGTTTCTACGATTTACTTCATCTAGTTATTTCAATCAATAAGTCACGTTGTGTATCATATATTAATATCAAAAAGACTGTAAGAGAAATATTTACCTAAAGGACAATTACATCATAGATAAACCATGGGCCCAACTAATTTTTAAGAGTATTTTCTACTTGAACTCAAGTTCCCACCGCTGCCATCCTTCATACAAGAATGATATTGCTGTTTAAGGCTGTGATGCTGGTGACACACTCAATATAAGACAATTCCTAGATTAGCACTCCTGTACCCTTTCTAACAATAGTTATCTAATCCCTGAGGTCTTGGTGTTTCAAATATAAGTTTTCTTTAACTTACCTGCTTGAGCTGACCTCAATAAAAACACAGTTTCAATTTTACAGTGTTTTACCTCAAATGAGGTTTTCTTGGTCAATAAAGATTCATTTGATTTATAAATACCATACATGTCTGCTTAATATACTAGGCTAGGGCAACTGAAAGGCAAATTTGGAGTTTGGAATTTCCACCAAAATCTCGTGCTGTAAGGTATTCTCATGCAGAAACTCCAAATTTGCCCTTTCAGTTGCCCTAGCCTAGTATATTTAGCAGACATGTATGGTATTTATAAATCAAATGAACCTTTATTGATCAAGAAAACCTCATTTGAGGTAAAACACTGTAAAATTGAAAATGTGTTTATATTGAGGTCAGCTCAAGCAGGTAAGTTAAAGAAAACTTATATTTGAAACACCAAGACCTCAGGGATTAGATAACTATTGTTAGAAAGGGTACAGGAGTGCTAATCTAGGAGTTGTCATATTTTGAGAGTGTCACCAGCATCACAGCCTTAAACACATCCCATCACACAAAACATTGGACTACTGGAAGTAGTAATTTTAGACTATTGATAGCTTATCTAAAGCTGAATGGTACACACTTGTCATTAGCAGCTACCTTCAGGTGAATTAACAGCGACCCTCAGATGACAAATGAGTACAAAAATGTACAGCAATGGACTACTTATCTTATGATGTGTCTTTATATTCCTAGTCAGATGCAGAGCAGAATAATTTGAGAGCAAAAACAGCCAAGCTAAGAGAGGCCTTAAAAACCTTCTCTAATCCTGCATTGCTACTATTATGTCTTGGAGGGGCTTTACGAAATGGCGGCGGAATTGTATGGGCGTACAACATTAAAAACTTTTTCAGTATCTATCATCCAACAACAAAGGTAAGTGCAAAATCCTTGAATCTATATATATATATATATATATATATATATATATATATATTATATATATATATATATATATATATATATATATATATATATATATATATATATATATGTATATATATATATATATATATATATGTGTGTGTTTATATATATTTATATATATATATATATATATATATATATATATATATATACATATATATGTATATATATATATATATATATATATATATATATATATATATATATATATATATATATATATATATATATATATATAACAACAAAGGTAAGTGCAAAATCCTTGCATCTCTCTCTCTCTCTCTCTCTCTCTCTCTCTCTCCTCTCTCTCTCTCTCTCTATATATATATATATATATATATATATATATATATATATATATATATATATATATATATATATATATATATATATATATATATATATATGTGTGTGTGTTTATATATATTATATATATATTTATATATATAGTATAAATATATATATATATATATATATATATATATATATATATATATATATATTATATATATATATATATATATATATATATATATATATATATATATAGCGAGAGAGAGAGAGAGAGAGAGAGAGAGAGAGAGAGAGAGAGAGAGAGAGATGACCCAATAGCTAAAGGCCTAGTTATTAATCCGTGGATTCCAAATAGTTGGCGTAATTTGGTCATGTTTGAATTTACATTAAGGCATATGCATTCCTGTGATCCATATGAAGGAAAAGTTAAAAGGAAATTAGTTAAGTAAAACTAATTATATTGTGTTGACCGAGATGACCGAATGATTTTATATATAACAATCACAATGATAGCGATTATAGACACCAGTTTCTTTTTCTTATTTCTAGCTCGAAGTGTGGAATTCCTGGATCCCTCTGGTATTCGGGTCAATCGGTTCATTTGGCGGTGGCGCCATCTCTGATAGACTCTCGCGTAACCTGGGTACAAAGGGCCGCATGTTTGTGCTCTTCTCATGTGTGGTACGAACATCTCTCACGAGTCTTTTCCTTTTCTCTATTTGTACTGAGATTTCTCTTAGAATATTACACAAACTGTACAAGGGCGATAGGCAAGCATTTTAAAGAAATAGTTTATTCATGATTAGGGGATTTGAAAAGTCTAGCATGATGCTTTCTTTTGGCATATATTTTCGACCATCATATCCAATTTTCTATGCATGCACGAAAGTGATTTTTACTCCCCTTTTTTCAATATCTCGACCTTCTTTACAAAGTTAACATTAATAATATTATTTTAAAGTTACTATAAGCATTTTCATCGTCATCAACATCCTACTTATTATAATCATTGTTGTTTTTATCATTATCCTTATTTCTACAAGTATTGCTAGTACCAGTACTATTATTATTATCATTAATATCATTATTATTATTATTATTATTATTATTATTATTATTATTATTATTATTATTATTATTATTACAATTATCATAATTATTATTATAACTATCATTATTATTTTTATTATTATTATTATTATTATTATTATTATTATTATTATTATTATTATAAAAATAACAGTATTATCATCATTATTATATTATTATCAATATCATCTTTAGTCATTTTTATATTGCCATTGTTATTGATATCATCATTAATAATCATCCATAATTCAATTCCCATTTTATTGCTATCATCATTACCATCCTTTTTTTTCAGTTTGTGACGTCACCGATTGTTGTCGGCACGCTCTTCCTGCCCATGCCGTACCTCCTGATCACCCACATACTCACCTACGTCATCGGCGAGATGTGGATGAGCGTGTGCATGGCGGTCGTGGTGGATCTCGTGCCCGGTCACCTGACCACCTCCTCCATCGCTGTCTATTTCTTCGCGCTGCGCATAATTGGGGGGAATATGCCGCTCTTCATCAGCCCAATCTCCAAGAGCCTCAACCTGCGCATCGCGCTCCTCATAACGTTCCCCGGACTCTACTTCCTCGGGGCCGTGTTCTTCCTGCTAACGTTCGTGGTCTTGGTGTGTCAGTCGCGAAAGCAGGGGAAGGGGGATATAAGTCCAGGCGCCGACAATCCGGCCCTGGACCTAACACAGGATCCTATCACTGACGGCAAGAAGATCGATAAGGAAGGCTAACTAATGCGATACATTACTGACTGTGTAGGGCTATGTGTTAGACAGTTGCCAGTGACTTTTAATCTGGGGATTGTGCGGGTTCTCCGGTTTTCTCCACTTACGACTGGCTAGTAACGATGGAAAACAAAGCTACAATAATCAAATTTTTGATACTTCAAAGGTTTAGTGTTTTAGTAATAAGCTGTTACTTTTTAGTATCTGGAAGAACAATAAGTTTAATTCCATTTCGACTGTCTACAGTTTGTTCGGTATTCAAGTATTAGTGACAATTATTTAGTAAACTTTCCAGTTTTCTCTTCCATTTAGATCAGTTAATGTTTTCCATTATGATGAATTGTTAGGTTGTCCGATTTATAGATGTAAAGAAATCATTTATTATTTGATGAGCGGTAGCGAATTGAATACTATATAATACAGGGTATGAATGTATGCCATCAACACCTTTGACGGTAGTCCTTAAGGTGTCTGCGTGACCAAATTAGATTTTTCTATTGTTTGATATAAGAATAAAATACAAAAAATGGACTCACCCTACATTGCTTGTATTTCCCCAATCCATTGTTTCATAGCCAGCATAACGCATGCACATTTGAAGCGTACACATGTTGAATAAGAATATGTATATATCCTAGCAAAATAGCAAATGGCTAAAATATCAATTAGAAAATAATGACTCCTCAGGTCATTTGGATTACATGGTAATTAGCTTATTGTAAATCCATGTCCAAAGGCAGTAGCATGAAGTGTAATACATGTGAACATGGATATGACGAACTCAATGGGACCAGGAAAATTGGTCCGTCATATGCAAAATCCGTCGTAAACATACGACGAATACTTGATATGCATCGGACTGGGACCAAGCATATCGTCCGTCATATGCAAAAATCCGTCGTACAGTGGTGCGTCATATCCAAATTCACCTGTAATTAGATAAGATGAAATACCCATTTTTAAGACATCGACGATTGAGAATTACACAATGCTTGCGAACTGTACTAAGATGTACAAGATGTAGAAACGTATGTGAAATTGATACGGTAACAGATTACTTATTATTACTGGAAATAGAGAAAGATTGATAAGTTACATAACTCCTTAAGAAATACAAGTCCTTATGGTATTTCCATGGGAAATGTCATGGTGATTCCGTACACTATATTTCTTTTTTATCAGTGTGTTTATTCGTGAAGATCACACCTAGCGGGGAACGTGTGAATCACCAGTCATCTGTGACTTTGCTTTGTTCAAATTACAAATGGGGTTTGTTCGGTATAATAAAACAAATATGCCATGCCAGTGTGGGTAACATGATGGAATGTCTCCCCTCGGGAGGATGGTTTTCCCTCGGGCTCCGCCCTTGGGAAAACCATCCTCCCTCGGGGAAACATTCCATCATGTTACCCCCACTGGCATGGCATATTTGTATAATATATATATATATATATATATATATATATATATATATATATATATATATATATATATATATATATATATATATATATATATATATATATATATTTGGTCAGTGGTACGCTTTATAATTCAAACTTTCAAATATTCAAAATTTCAAATATCTGTATTTTCAAACTTTCAAACTTCCATATATCCAAACTTCCGTACTTTCAAACGGGTTTGAATATATGATATTACAGCCGTATTTTCATACTTTCAAACTTCCAAAAGTCTTTACACATTTATATTATTGCATGTTTAGAAAAGCCGCAGAGTGGCACACTTAATAAATCAAATTTCCGAACCTTTCCTAGCGGTACGCAAGTAGTTCTGTTACAATGTTATGTTGATATATTATACATTGTATAATATCAATAATATCAAAACAATATCAAATGTTACTTTTCAAAGGAAATTGCCAATTATAAGAAAAAAGGATAATTTTCGCAAAGCAGCAAGAATGGTGGAGCGACCCACTTGTCTAATCTATTATTAGAACGGCAGCTTCTAAAATGCGGAACTGGAATTATGTAAAACTCGTGTCTATATGATGGACCTAGTGTGAAAGAGCAAATAAAGAACTTTAATTTCAAGACCTTCTTTTGGGGAGGGTAAATAGAACTTTATTTGTTCCCGACTAACCCATAGGCAGGATAAAAAACTTTATTTGTTCCCGACTTACCCGACCACTCTAGTGAATAGGTTTCTATCAATATATATATATCATCTATCTAACCTGTCTGTCTGTATTTCTGTCTATCTATATATCTATCTACTATCTAGCAATCAATCTTTCTATCTATTCATGTGTGAGAGCCTTATATAAATAAAATGTTGTTCTTCATCTAAAGTGAGAGCATCCAAACACACACACATAGACATATATGTTTGTATGTATGTATGTATGTGTGTGCGTGCGTATGTGTTTTATTTACCCTTCCTCTGGAGTGGTCTGGAAGAAATATAGTTTTATTTACCCTACCGGTAAAACAGTGTTATTTTCCTCCCCCTAGAGTATGCGGGAACTTATTAGTTAGATCTTATGTGCGTGGGGCGTGGGGGTGGTATATAAATGACCGTGCGCAGGCGTGCATGCATGCGTGTGTGTGCGTTCATGAATTGGTTCATAAACTACGTTATGATGGAATCAATGAAGTATATAATCACATCTGCCTGTCTTTCCGTATTTCTCTATCTACCTATCTATATACGCACACACACACATACATACATTTATGTGTGTGTGTGTGTGTTTGGATGCTCTCAGTCATTAGACGAAGAAAAGAATTTTATTTATCTAAGGCTCTCACACATAAAAAGATAGATAGATTGATAGATAGTAGATATATATATATATATATATATATATATATATATATATATATATATATATATAGATAGACAGTAATACAGACAGACAGACAGAAAGGTAGATAGATAATGTATATTGATCGATATTCATCCACTAGAATGGTCGGTTAAGTCGGGAACAAGTTCTATTTACCCTCCCAAAAAGACGGTCTTGAAAATAAATTTCATTGTTCCCTCCTTCACTCATGGTCCATCATATGGGCACGAGTTTTACATACATTCCGGTTCCGCATTTTAGAAGCTGCTGTTTCTAATAATAGAATGGACAATTGGGTCGCTCCATTTTTCGTGTTCATTAGCGTCAATGACAGTTTAAGCATAATCAATATCCATAATTGCAATATTTGAAGATATAGGAAATTATGAAATGCGTATTTCATAGCCTTAATGAGAACAGCGTCTTGATGATAAATAATAACAATGACGAAATGCGGGTCGTGTTTGCAACTTAAGGCAGCTTCTATTAGCAGCCCGATCACCATATATTTGAAAGTTTCACATTTTACATTATTAAACGTTCCATGTCAAACTTTCAAACTTCCAACACGTTTTGGAAGTTTGAAAGTTTGGATATTTGAAAGCATGGAACTTTGAAACTTTGACCAAAGTTTCAAACTTCCAACACGTTTTGGAAGTTTGAAAATTTGGATATTTGAAAGTATGCAAGTTTGAAACTTTGAAACTTTAACCAAATTTTCAAATTTCTAATACGGTTTCGAAGTTTGAAACTTTGAAAATATACCCAAAATTCCAAATATCCAATACGATTTGAAACTATAGAAATTTGAATTATTAAGTGTACCACTGACCATATATATATATATATATATATATATATATATATATATATATATATATATATATATATATATATATATATATATATATATACAGCAAAATTTGTAAAATATGCCATATATAATGGTCTTATGAAGTCATCAACACGGATAGGCTAGCACGATGCCTAATTGGTGAATCGTGCTATAATAATAAAAAAGTACGTTATGCATATGAATCAAAATTTCTTTTCTACGTACCTGTATTGGCCTATCAACAGGTTTGGTATGCTGAAGCTGTCTAGAAGTAGAAAAGTAGTGAAGGTGCCCAAGACGACAGAATTAAAAACCGAATTGAATTTCAAGCATGAAAAAAGGTTTTATGATCCATCTTTGCCACCCCCATGGTACATAACATGGACAACCTGGGCTTTTTCTAGATTTTGTTGATCGAGATATTGAAATGTGAGAGACCTACAGACACATAAAGTTACATAGGCTCAATTTATAGATAGCAAAATATATATTTTATTCGAACATCCATTGGTACCTTTATTGCTGAGAACAGGGGTCAAAAAGTACGTCCTTTAGCTAAAATATATAATTTTCGCCTGTGTCTTGCTAATATTCGAACAGCATTTTATCACAATAAAAGAGTCCATCACTATTGCAGTTCTAAATATGACTATTTAGGTAGAAAATAAATTGATATTTGTAGTAGGCAAACGTTTTATACCCCCTATACGGAGAACAGGGGTCAAAAAGTAGGTCACTTAGCTAAATGTACGATTTTCGCCTGCATTTTGCTTTTCTTGAACAGAATTATATCGACATATATAAAACTTTCACTATTCTAGTTCTGAATATGACTTGTTTATGTATCAAATAAATTTATATTTGTAGTTGGACAACTGTGGGTTCAGCACTGCTAAGAACTCAAAACTGCAGCTGTAGCTCTACGAAACAATAACCTTCATGAAGTTTCTTAACACCATAGACTTGACCCTCAACGGTAGTTCATATCACTACTAAAGAGAATGCACCAGCTGAGACAGTGCTCCCAGGGAATGTTTACAGCTCTACAGATGCAGATACAGAACAGGGGTCAAGAAATGGGTCACTTAGCTAATACGTACGATTTTTGCGTGCATTTCGCTCCTTTTTGAGGAGCATTATATCTACTTATATAAAACCTTCACTATTCTAGTTCTAAACATACCTTTGCTAGGTTGCGAATAAATTGATATTTGTTCTCGGACAACTGTAGGTAACCGCACTGCTGAGAAGGGGGGTCAGCAAGTAGGACACTTTTAAAACTAAAATGTATACTTTTCACCTGTATTTTGCTTTTCTTGAACAGCATTACATTAAATTTTATAAGACTTGCACTATTCTAGTTCTAAACAGGACTTATTAACATTTTAGCAAAGTGGCCTACTTTATGACCTGTTCTCAGCACTAAAGGTATCTATGGGTGTTCAAATACATACATATATCTAATTGCTGTCGAAACTGTTTTTATCACGTCTTTGTTATCACATTAGTGAGGTAGATAAGGCTGTCTCCAAGGATAGCCTGGTGTTACTACAGTATAAAGATTTCTCTCAAACAGCTTTCTTAGTAATTTCAAGAAGATGGCGGTAGGAAAGATTTCTGTTGCTTGTTTACTGGTTGTGTTTGCTTTGGCACCTGCCTACAGTAAACAACCAAATATCGTCTTCATCGTTGCGGACGATTTAGGTAAGATATGAGCCTGATGTTAATAGCATTTTAGTTTTTGTCTTTGCAATGAATCATGTTATGATTTGTATAGTTGTCTTGTATTGCGTGAAGTTTATCTTATTCTATAATGAGCACGTACTAAATTTTAAAATCTCAAGTGATGATTGTTTTTTAGATGAAAGAATTCCATACGAGTTATCCAGTTAGTTCGTTTACACTAGAGAAGGATGCAAAGGCTTTTGTACACCATCTAAACCCTGTCATGTTGGCATTCATTAGATAGCTGTCACTAAGTACTCTCAGATGAGTACCCATATGTCAGGGTTTCCTTAATAAGCGTAGAATTTGTATTGACAAAATATGCCACCAGCAGTAGAAGGGTTAAGTGGCGGGTTAGAAATCGTTTTTAAATGCATTTTATTTGAAAGTAAAACTGGGTTTTCTACGGTAGATTTTCTGTAATTTGTACCCTAGGATGGAATGATGTTGGATGGCGGAACCCGGATGTCCTGACGCCTAACATGAACAAGCTGGCGATGGAGGGCGTCATACTGGATGCCTCCTACGTGCAACCCATGTGTAGTCCGTGCGTATTCACACTTAAGTGACATAACATTGAATAAAGTATCATCAAAACTTCTGAGTCGATATTTATTTCCTGCACTAAATGCGAGGGCAGCCTATGCATGATACACGACCGCACGCCCGATTGCCACTCAATTTCCTGAGCATAGATGCATGAATGACCTTACAACTGAACATAGCATGGATTCGCATGCTACGTGAGATCATTCATGTGCTTGGCTTATTTTTTGACTTGTTATCAATGCAAGTGTGTTTGTACAGCCAAGCACTGTCAGAGGTCTTGTCTGGTCGACTGGTGCAGGAGTTAAATGTCTGTACTGTACACCGAGATATTATTGATGTTTTACTTAACAACAAAAATCAGAATACAATTATATTACATTTTTAGATAAATTCGTATGGATAATGACTGAGTTCAGCTGAACAAAGGCTTGCAATTCGTTTGGTCTTGTAAGTTAGTTCCTCCACCGCACTCTTACCTTTTAACGCTCCCCTCGATTGCCTCCCATGTTATTGGATAAGAAAAAGTCAATCCAACCTTTTTAGAGTATTCAAGTTTTAAGAGATTGAAACCCTTTATTCTATTATCAATTCTTTACGACCACATATTTTACTGTCTTTGTCAGCTAATGTTTCTCATGGTGACATTAAAATCGTATTTCGAAAAACGATTTAACCAAGCATCATGACGTCATGAGTTTTCTTATACAAGTAACACGGAGAGGCAGGAAATAAAAGGCCACAGCATGGCATAACATGGAAGGTGGTATGTTGCATATCCACTCCCAACTATCCGAATTGCCAGAAATGGAAGCATTTTTAAGAATGACACGCTAGTCTGCGGGAAAACGAGAGAAATCGAATCATCTTCTAAATCTGTACACATTCTTGCCGAAGCAGTAGAGAGCCTTTCACCAAATTCTATTTTGAAGTATGTATAATGAACAATTACTAATGAAATTCTAACAAATCAAATATGTCCCAATCATGAACATTCATCACATGTTTAACTATCATTCTAGATTTTATACGTTGACGACAATTCTATAGCCTGTTGGTGCAAACACAACTTTAAGAGTACATATATATTTAACTTAATCAATTCTGTCTACATGTATTTTTTCAACAGTCGTATTAAAACAAATGTTAAATGACTCCCCGTGACAATAAAGTTATATAGACAATTGGGTCCATCGCTCATGGCATTGGGCATTATTGGTCTCCATTAGTCTATTATACTGCATGTGTCCCCTGGAAGCAGTCAACATCCATGTTCATGTCTATTTTAGATCAAGAGGAGCCCTGATGTCAGGGTACTATCCATTCCATACAGGACTACAGGTAAACACCAAGTTTCATTTAAAAACACAGCATTTCAAATGTATGCAGGTCTGAAAGGTAACTTCAAGCATGTGCCAAATTCCACTGAAGCCTTCAAAGAAGTCATCAACTAAGCTTTAGTTATCGCCCCAAAACCATACTTCAATAAAAGAAAAGCATAGTTAGAGAATGTTTACAGACTAAAGACCAGTGGTGCTGTATGTATGTATGTACATATATACATATATATATATATATATATATATATATATATATATATATATATATATATATATATATATATATATATATATATATATATATATATATATATATATATATATATATATATATATATATATATATATATATATATATATATATATATATATATATATATATATATATATATATATATATATATATATATATATATATATATATATATATATATATATATATATATATTTATATATATATATATATATATATATATATATATATATATATATATATATATGGAATCAATAGAGTGATGTTTTGTGATTACTACGTCATTCTTTCCAAACCAACCATACATACATGTGAGTGTTTCTGTTGTTTTCTAGACAGGTGTGATATTTAATCAACAGCCGTATGGCCTACCGTTGAACTTTACCATTTTGCCGCAAAAACTGAAAGAACTTGGTTACAGTACACACATTGTTGGCAAGTAAGTAACTTACCGTTTGTGTTATACATGTATTTACATATACGTTTTATATATTTAAAATTTGAATTTCGTTTATCATCATTTTTATTACGTATTGAGGATACATTGTAACTAGCAAGTTGATAATTGTGCATCATGGGAAAATAGCACTTATCCCTCACCATTAGGCAAATTCGTAACCCCTCTGCGGTAAGAGAGACAGCAAGCCATCAGTAGTATCGCCATGTGAATTCGGTCATTGGGGCATGTCCCATGAGCAGATGAGATATGCAGGTATATACTAGTTTATAAATTTTCAAAATGACACCATGATAATACAAGTACGGTTGTTGATGCAAAGCATCAATGGTCAAAAGGCGGGGCTCAGTTATTTATGAACTTGTGAGGGAACCGTATGTATAAAGAACATTAACATTATAGAGGAAAATAATTTATAATGACTAGATTTGTACACAACCTCGCTGTGGGTGTGGTGAACTGTGGGAGGACTTACCAGGTACATTTCCAGGCATTACATTTACTTAAAAACTCAAAAATCCAAACATTACTACAAGAGGGAGAATAAAGACAACAGAAAACTTTTATTTTTGAAAGTATCCAAAACATTTATTAAAACAAAATATGTAGGTCAATTAATGATAAATTACATTCCAATGCACATGCATAGTAAAATGTGATGAGCACAGTAAATGTGGATGAAAGATGCAGCTATGTAATGTGTACCTGACAGAAAATGGGCTCATTTAAATGGGTACATATACAAATTAAAACATCAAAATTATATAGTACAAATATCAACTGATTGAATGAGAAGAAAATGTTTATTACAGCAATAGAAATATTGAAATTTTCATTATGAGAGGAGAAACATGCTGTGAAAGTAAGATGGCTATTTATAGCATGTGGTTAAACCTTAGATAATAAAGAGACCCTATATATGTCTGGATTGAGCCACTTTGTCAGCATTTTCCTTTGAACGCATCCAATACACATCAAAATAAAAACATATGTAGTTCAACTAATGACAAATTACTTTTCAAAATAAATACAATGAACTGTTATATCATTATGCATGCTCATCACAAAGTAGGTGCATTTTGAATTTATATATTTATAAGGTGATTAATGAAAATTGAAAACTGAATTATGAATAATGAACAATCAAGCATATTTTTCAATATTCATAATTCTTTTCTCAATTAAAAATTCAATGTTCACAGCAAGCAAGAGTGACCTCATGAAGTGAGCATAATGGTATTGTGAGAGTTAAATGAGGGCAAATGAGAGTAAAAAATACACCAAATATATACTATGTTTTTTTTTTGTTTTTTTGGCTTCAGGCCCTATGAATGAAAAGCTGTACCAAGTCTGCCCTTTTTACAAACATGAACATCGACCATATTCCAAATGTTTGACCATCAATTCTATATTTAAAAACTTGTTTTGGGATTGTCCATAAAGCATTGGCGAACATCTCAACAATGTAGCCGCACATGCTGCAGTGCTTGTATGGGGTATATGCTTGTGCTGATTGAGTGACTGATCAAAAATCCTTAATTGGCTCCTCTATCACTGCGGTTGCTCTAATTGCAGTGCCATTTTCACATTTTGTCAATATTCATAAGTGAAGTGAATTGTGAATATTAAAAAATATTTCTTTGAAAGTTATTTTTTAATTATTTTAAAGTGATGAATATCGAACAATGCATTATGAATAT
Organism: Maea johnstoni; assembly: GCA_963942565.1. Taxonomy (NCBI): domain Eukaryota; kingdom Metazoa; phylum Annelida; class Polychaeta; order Spionida; family Magelonidae; genus Maea; species Maea johnstoni. The sequence continues at coordinate 25,924,229 of OZ012695.1, read as the reverse complement.
TGAAAAATACTCAATTTGAAAAATAAGTGTTAAATCATAACCACAAAATCGTCCCCGGCTTTGAAGGTTTAATTTGCATTAAAATCTCACTAAAATCATATTAATTCATTTTTTAATATTCATAATTCATTTTTCAATAATGAAAAATATTGGGATGTTAATTCCCCATCCCACTGTACGTTTTCCGGGAATTGCCAGAACTGTAGTCTATGACATAACTCCTCGGGATGTAATGTATATCAAATTATCCTTAGAACGGTAAATAGTGTATAAATTGTAAAAGTTCCGTAAACAGCGCAGTGAAAAGCACATGTTCTCTGAGCGGAGTGTAGCTGCTCGCAGCCAACTTCAACTTTGTCAGTAAAATACTATAAAAAACGATGAATATAGTAGAATCAAATACACTGACCAATCAAAATAGAGGATTTCATTAAGTCCGGTCTCTGCAAATGTCCCTGAATTCACAATAAATGTTCAGATCATAATTTATCCCTAATTATCGTATCAATTTTGGAGAAATGAAACAAATGTTGGAATTCTATACACATAGTAATATTTTTCTTTAGTGATTTTTCCTTCCTATAATGAAAACTATACTTTATGTCTGCTTAAAATATTCTATATATTTGAAAACTTCATGCTAAATTAAAATAAGGAAGGCACGATTTTTCCGCGGCAAATGTAATACGAATAGCTGTTCTGTTGACAGCTGTACCGGGCCAACATTTATATTATAACCAATTAGAATAGAGAATTATATTCAGTCCGGCCTCAGGATTTCTAACATGGCCGTCCAGACTATGAACATTTCAAAACAGCTTCCTATATAGGCGTGGCAATGTATTTTCCATCTTGAGCATTAATTAAAAGAGTAAAATAGAGATAAATTATGTTACACTAGCCTGCCCTCAGGCTAAGTACAGTATCTTTCTTTACACCCACATTCATATTGCCATGGCTCACAATGTTGCATAGTTTTAAAAATAGATGGCACCATCAGGATCCAATAAATGTTCAAAAATATAGGCTTGAAAAAATGCATTTAGCTTAAAGGAAATATAAATGATGCGACAGGACATTAAGGGCTCATCAAATCGACTCAAAAAAGCCAAGTAAACAATAAATCATCTTCTGCATATTAATTATGATTCATTTATAGTTTATACTTCAATGATGCTGAAGCATTTACTGAAACTTGCAACCTCCTTCATGCTTCCCGCACTAGTTAGTATATAGTCTTTTATTGTTTTCTGTTGTCCTTCTATCCTTTTCCACTTTCCCACACTTCTCTCAAAGCAGTTTACTATCTCTAGCTCACTGCCCTTTGCTAACGTCAATACCCTTCTACCATTTACATATATTCCTTCTTTATTTCCCTTTTATATATATATATATATATATATATATATATATATATATATATATATATATATATATATATATATATATATATATATATATATATATATATATATATATATATGAATATATATCCATGTTGTACGTGTCATTCAGGTGGCATCTGGGCTTCTGTAACTGGGACTACACTCCGACCCACCGAGGATTCGATACTTTCTATGGAAGATACACATTAGGCCAGGATTACTATAGCCACATGCAAGGTGAATTGACCTAATTTGATTCTTTTTAACAAAACGTACTGTCATGTCAGGCATGAAACGGTTCAATAGCATAAACAACTATCAACTGCACATCTGTCTGATTAATTATGGATGTGAGGTATGTGCATCTACTTACGTCCTTAAATGTATTTCCAGGTGAGGGTCTTGACTTTCGGTTTAACAAAGATGTGGTTAGAGATCAAGATGGCATCTATTCCCTGGTCAGTAGTTCATGTTATTTTGCCAACTTCATCAACTTCTTTCGTTTAATAATGCATATCGACTACTCGGTTAATGCGATAATGTCTTGAATATCTGCTTTCATTTAATTTCTATTTCATAGTTATCTCATTCATATTAGTCTCAAATATGTATGTATGTATCCTGGAAGTATGTAAAGTTGTCTACTTTCATTTAGTAAGGTTTTGGCTAACATGCAAAAGTATAAGCAGGAAGAAAAAACAAAAGATCCAGATGTTACGTTCTAGATTCTAACATTTCAATATGTTTGGAAAAGTTTCATGCAAACAACCTACATGTATTTGTTTTGTTTTCACCTCATTTCAGTTTTCCTTCACCAATAGGGTAGAAACCATTATCAAGGAACATGCAGCCTCTAAACCCCTTTTTCTCTACGTACCTTACCAATCAGTCCATACACCTCTGCAGGTAAATGCATATCTGAACTGGAATAGTATTACTCTCTCTCTCTCTCTCTCTCTCTCTCTCTCTCTCTCTCTCTCTCTCTCTCTCTCACTCTTTCACACATACACACAAACACACAAACACACTATACATAACAAATACACACGTAAACACACCGACACACACACATATATCAGTCTCAAGATTCATCATTGAGCAAATGTTCCTTCAATCTTACATGTAGACCGACTCTCAGAATGTAGACAGGTTCGCAGGATGCACCAGATATGCAAAGAGTTAGATTTCAAGGGTTGGTCTGCATAGATGATATTTCATGATTCTTTTGGAACTGCAGGCTGACATCTCGCAGTAACACGTTGCTCACAGGTTGGCATTCAGCTGGTTCACCAGGGTTTTCACTTTAATGGTAGCAGGGTGGCGTTTCACTACCAGTTGAAGAAAAACCATGAACAAAGGTCGCAACTGGAGAAGTTTTATTCATCCCTGAGTATGCATGGAAACTACAAAAATACAATGAAAATATCCTCAGCTACGTTCTCAAATGTAACAGGTTAAACATATTAACACATATAATAGCATTACAAATAATGTATATTTATAACAACACTTTTACATGGAAAAACAGTCTGTATGAAAAGGCTAAATGTAACAGTTAACTCTAGGCAGAAAACTAGCTCTCAATTACATGGGTCATTCACTGGAAGAATATTCTACACATTAACAATCATACTGATAGACTAACAAATGTACATGTCACAACTGAACTAGCCTACAGATAAATGCATATAGACTTACAAGTACACTTAACATACCTGTGTGGTCTCTGGCTATCTCTCATGCTACATGGCTCTGTATTAATGGCCAGTGTATCTAGTGCTGGTCAAACCCTTGTAATGCTTGCAAAATGCCCCGAGAGTGTGACCGAGGTATTATACATATACATATATATATATACATGTGTATATACATATATATATATATATATATATATATATATATATATATATATATATATATATATATATATATATACATATATATATATATATATATATATATATATATATATATATATATATATATACATATATATATATATATATATATATATATATATATATATATATATATATATATATATATATATATATATACATATATACATATATCAAGACAATCAGAAAATCAAGCATATATATATATATATATATATATATATATATATATATATATATATATATATATATATATATATATATATATATATATATATATATATATTTATATATATATATACATGTATATATATATATACATATATATATATATATATATATATATATATATATATATATATATATATATACATGTATATATATATATACATGTATATATATATATATATATATATATATATATATATATATATATATATATATATATATATATATATATATATATATGCATATATATATATATATATATATATATATATATATATATATATATATATATATATATATATATATATATATACATATATATATATATATATATTCACAACGTTGATGATTGATTGTCAAAACTGTTTAAGAAATCCTGACAATTACAGCGATATCAACCTTCAATAAAGCTGTTTTAATTGTGTATTGCATGACGTCTATAAAACGGATATGCGTATAGCTTGTATAATCCCTTCTTCCGTCAACCAGGTTCCACAAAAGTATGAGGACATGTACAAGCATATCAGTGACTATCGGCGCAGAACATACCTCGGTAAATATATTTAGTTCATACAAGTGAAATTGTTGTAATTCGTTATAGGCAGAGACATAATTTGGTTCTTGATGTTAAAACCAAGCACAAGGTATAATCACTCTATGAAAACTACCGTAAAACCTTAAAGATCTCGCACGTGAAATTATATAATGGCACTTATCTACATTACGGCATCAAATGAGTAAAACTAATTAATCAGAAAAAGAAAATAGAATGGTAGGTGAGCATTGTAAAGTTGATGTAAAATCTGAATTGGAGTAATTCCTTCAAATGCCCCGGAGATTATTAAAACTGTAGATATATAAATCATATAATAGCAAAGGTTTGGCGCAAGTAAAAGCACTGTATTGAGCGTGCATGCTATGTTCTGATTTGAATGCTAGAAAATGCCGATGAGCATATATATCATAGTTACTGCTTCATGTCCAATCAAAGCATATGACTGAACGTAATACATACATGTGCATGCTGTTCATCAAATCAGACAGCTGACGGTGTGTGATATGGAAATAATTGATGGCTTATGTACAGTTGCCATTCTCGTCTCTAGATGTGTTTGATGGGGTCACGACTGAAAGAAAGTCTATGTATCATATGCACATTTTTCAAGGTTGATTGTGTACTGTATAACTGGTTAATTTGGCGTGGTTTTTAATTTGGCGTTTTTTGGCGAATGCCCATCAACGCCAAATTAAAGATCGCATAAAGATGTCTACATAAAGATGGCGTTGTTCTGACTGCTCCAGACGCCAAAATAAATACAGGGAAAATTCTTTTTTGAAAAAAAACGCCAACTTAAGTACACGCCAAATTAACCAGTTATACAGTATTTGACTGAGGGAAGGAAGCAGGGATATGGGATTTTGTTTTCACTTCTTATAAAGTACATGTGTGACTGTGAAGTTGGGTTGTCTGATGAAAAAACATAAGCCGTAGTTTGAACTCGTTGCTTGTCTTTATTTCTCATATATGTCGAATTGACGATCATTGACGCATAACAGTTTGACTATAGACCATGACGGTTTGACGGTTTCTCATAATGCCATAACGATAACGGTTCAATCTGCAATTAAACAAAACAATACAAGTACTACTAACAGGTATGACAAACAACACATAGTCTAAGTTAACAAACACATAATCTCAATAAATTGTCACAATAATATTGACTGATTACTGTAATAACACTTTGATGCTACTATACACTGTTTACAAATACACTGAATATACTTAATATGACATAAAACAGGTAATTACAGAAGTACATATACTAGTCAACTAAATCACTACATGACATAATAGTAAACAGCAGTTAGAACACACAACAATTGCTTTGATACTTTACTAAGTCAAAATACACATAAATATTTGCCATCCATCACTTAAACTTGACTAAGATTTATCATTAACCACTTAACTTCAATATAACTACTTTTACAGTACAGTAAAACATAGTACTTACAACTTTAGGCTTCCCAATTTCTTCACCTCACAAAATCATCACTGACAGTTGACCACCATTTTGTCACACAACCAAGACAATGACCACTAGTGACACCTAGCTAGAAAAATCTTAACTGTGCTGCCCTCTATTATCAGGAATGCACACCAAAAATACCAATGACCACCAGTAATTGTCAATCAGAAATCAATACAATAGAATCAAACAAATTATTCAATAAAGATACTCAAATATCATGTCATCAATATTTCACATTATAAACACAATCAATCTGTCCATTACACTGGCCCCTAAATGTGAAACCTTAGTTGAACATTTAAACCTTTCATCATATGGACAGAATACCTTTACTTCAAGTTCACTGGAATGTTCATAAATGTTCATGAAATACCATACTAAGATATCGCAACTGAATGCAAATCTTGTACCACCTTAAAAGTTCACCAAAAGACAACACTATATCTATCATTACTCATCTTGCATAATTCAAATTACTTCAAGATATATCCTCTCACTGCAAAGTCAAAGTCTATTGTTTAACTTCTTCCAACAAGCACACCTTGTTGATTGGCCGTACCAAAGTAGAGTTTCTCGACTTAATTTGTACTGACCGCACCAGTCCATCTTTTCCTGCAAAAGTGTCCACCACACGAGCAACTGGCCACACACTTCTCGGAGTATCATCATCCACTACAATCACAAGATCACCAACAGCTAGATTGCGTTTTGGCAATAACCACTTCTGTCTACTCTGCAATGCAGGCAAATACTCCTTCAACCATCGTCGCCAAAATACATTTGCTAAGTATTGTACTTGGCGCCATCTGCGTCTACTATAAAGGTCACTCTTGTCAAATGCACCAGGAGGGAGCACTACACCTGTACGCAATAACAACAGTGAGTGGCCGCCACCACATTTCAGGCAAGCGTAACCAGCTGGAGTGTCTCTGTATGAATTTGAAGTAACACTGTCCCTGATTGGCTGTTGAACTAATACATTGTAATTAGTACTCCTTCTAACAAAGGATTGATTTGGACTTCTAAAACTGGTTCTTTGGACATCTGTGATTCCACCATACACTGGGTCGTTGGCTACCTCAGCGCCCTCTAGCACAAAGCTTGTGACATCTTCAATGGATGGATTACGATGATAATTCTTGCGGATATGTCGAACTTCTTGTTTCCACTTATTCTGCAGAAATATTGGCAGGCGACTGATAATTTTTACTAAAGAGCTTTGAGCATTGATTTCAGCAGAGTTTCCCATTGCTTTGAGAGTTTCGGTGCAGCTTCTCAACTCATCGGCAAAGTCCTGTAGCTTTTGCCTTTCATGGGGTTTGATAGCCTGTCCATTGGTTACATGACCAATCCAAGTCTCGGTGACGGTGTAAGGATTGCCAAACCTCTCTTGCAACAACTCCTTGGCTCTCCTATACCCCTCATCTGGATGCATGATCGCGCAACTCTGTATGACCTTGAGCGCCTTTCCGCTGGTATACTGCAACAAACGGGATAGCCTAGAATTACTATCAACCGTATCCTTCTCCACACTATTTTCAAATGTTCTGATAAATGTCCAGTATTTCATTGGATCTCCATCAAAAACGGCTATTTCAACCTTGGGTATCTGTATAGCATTGAGTAATTGGCGTTGTTGTTGTTGACCTTGATGTAGGACTTGTAACAAACTATCATCACTGCTGCTTTGCACTAATTCTGGCACAGGTCTGGAATTCTGATGCGCCGAAGTACTAGTAAGAGGTGCAGTAGATTGTAAAATCCCTGGCCATACTGGAGCATTTGGATTTAGTTGAGTTCTCGTGCCAGATCTATGACCATTTCCTTGCATTGCATGAGCGCCATCTGCTGTAAGATGAACTTGTGGCATAGTAACAGCAGCTGAAGGCAAGAAATAATCTGGCGAAGCACCAGCGCCACCTGGTGGCGGGTTTTTCAATGACGAAGTAGTAGCGCCCCCTATCTGTAAATGTTGAGCACCACGATTGACTAAGGCGCCATCTGGCAAGGACGAGATAACTTGAGCGCCACCTGTTGGTAAGTTGAGCTGTGTTGGTAAACTAGCTGCGCCACCTGTTGGTGCGTAAACATGCGATGAGCGATGCGTAGAGTGATGTGTAGTAGTACCATTGACCATTGAAGAAGCTTGAAGTTGCTGCCCAACAGCGCCACCTAGTGGTAAATGATGAACTAACGATCCACCAGTGGCTCCACCAAGTGTTGAGTCCATTACACTTCTCTTTCTGCCATAATCTTTCTGTCAAACAGAGACGATGTTGACACCGGTATGTTTGGAATATTTTAGGTATGGTGACTGCCATGGATGAATCAATTGGCAACATCGTGGATGCACTAAAGACAAAGGGATTGGCAGACAATACACTTATTGTCTTTACAACTGATGTATGTTCAATAACCGAAGAATTGAAATATCGTATGCTGGAATGCCCAGGACAGAATCGATTGATAGATTGGAGAACATAATGATCTAGTATAGTAAAGTCTTCAGACCCATTTCAATGGGAAATGAAAGTATGCTGATACGTACAGCATGAAAATTATAAGGATGAAAACAAACATTCAGAAACATAAACAAAGAATAAACGAAACTACAGTATCAGTAATAACAAAGGCACTAGGTATGAGCCTAATGAATATAGTAGCTGTAACATAATGTGAAATAGGTAAAAAGGAAAACGCAAACCAATACGAAAAGGTACATACACCTGTCATTAAGCTACTAATATTATTTTCCTTTTCCAGAATGGGGGCCCTGAGCTTCTTGGGGCTAACAACTGGCCTCTCAGAGGGGGTAAGAGGAGTCTTTGGGAGGGAGGCACCAGGGGCGCTGCATTCGCTTGGGGGAACATGCTGAAACAGAAACAGTACATCAACACAGAGTGAGTTTAATTATAAACAGATGCGTGGCATTCTGAGGAGCAGTATATGGTATCTTTGCAACTGAAAGAAATCTTGGTACTATCAATGTGAGATGAGAAATTCTTCCACGTTTCTATCTATCTCAGTTGTGAAAGCAAAGTTAATCCTAACAAACCAAAGCAATCTGGAATAGGAATGTAAAAATATATTTTATTATCAAATTCGTCTAAAACCTAAAAGATACAGAGACCCATTTAAAGTGTATACACAATTTCCTAAATTTGCTTAGAGACAGTCTGTAGCGAACTTATTGTCTTAGGAATAATGAAATAGACTTGGATATGATCATCGTAATGGACAACTGTTGTTTTGACTAATTAACGATATGTATATGGACAACATTTAACTAATATGGTATGAATTCAACTATTGTCCTGGTAATTGTAATTGCCTTGATTTTCTGATTTCTTTTAAGTTTAATCAACATCAAAAATAAGAAGATGACACGTCGGTAGTCAAAAAATAATTCATCCTTCTCCAACATAAAATTTTGCAATTTCCAAAACTCATGCCTTCTGTGACACCTTCCTTTTGTCATTTTTATTCAACAAAATTCACATTTAACCTACTATGAGATCCTTATCTTGGAAAGGAATGGTCACTTCTTTATGGATTGCCTCGAATGCATTTACCCACTTTCGCTTTCATAATGATTCAGCTGATATCGTTATTCAAAATGACAATAACTTTAAAGATTAACTTGGAGTCATTCCCTCACTTTCATTTTCAAAATGATTCTGCTGAAATCTTGGATCGAAGTAATCATTACTTTATAAATTGCCATAACTCCATTTACTCACTTTCACTTTTAGGATGATTCACCTCGTAGATTGGTTTCCTACCCTGGTGGCGGCGGCTGGAGGCACGCCAGGTATGACGTCATTTGTTTCACCCAATTCATGCCTGAAAATTCCTGTTGAAAAAGTCGTCTGGTTCTAACTGGTATCTTTGATAATAAATCCCTAATGAAGTAAAAATTTGTTTATACTTCATTTGCTTTGAAATAACATTAAAAACAATCAGAACTTATCTGCGTCAATTCAAACACGAATGGGTTAAATTATTTATGCATAGAGTTCCTCGTAAGGCAGCTGTCGTCATAATGTGAAAAATACTTGGTTATTTTTGGAGGAGTTGAAAATTCATTTGTATTGAAAAGAATCATGATCAGGTGCAACATTCATGTAGGTTTGCAGTTTCAAACATTGAATTGAACTATCAAGCAGCCAAACGGCAGTGTCAGTTTGTGAGTATCGACTTTCATTGAAATGTTTATTTGCCATACTAAAATATTGAGGTAACGTTAATATTGTGTCTACCAATATCAACACTTTGCATATGAAGTTCTGAAAATCATCATAATCACATCTTTGACATTCATAAGAGAATGCAACTCGTTTGGCCTTAAAGTTGCGGTAAATTTGACAACATAGAATATTCGCTAACATCATTGTCTTGTAGAGGAACTAAATTGTAGCGGAAACTATACAGTTTACATCGTTGTTCCTCTATCAAACACACGCACATATTGTTATTAAAGAAACCTGTATGCAATTGTGACATTATCTGTCATTTAGATCCGAGGATGGATGGCGTGAACCAGTGGGCCACTGTCAGTGAGAATGCCCCCTCTGCCAGGACGGAGATGATTCTCAATATAGACGAGATAATGGGGTATTGTGCAATAAGGTATGGTATATAGTTTACAAATTGGCGATAATCCGGCATATTAAAAATAACACAGGGAAGTGTATGCAGAAATAAACATACACATACGTACATAAATATATACATGCAAAATTATACACGTGTGCCCAAGACACCGACATATATGTGGGTATGTATGTAAGTATGTATGTGTATATATATATATATATATATATATATATATATATATATATATATATATATATATATATATATATATATATATATATATATAATATTTATATATATACATATATATAAATATGTGTATATATAAATATATATATATATATATATATATATATATACATATATACATACATACATACATACATACATACATACACACATATGTATCTTTAGCATTTCCAAATCTGAATCTTTAACTCGTTTTAGACAAATTTGAATTGATCATGACCATATATGCATTTGCTTAAATTTTTAGTTTCCAGAAAGGTACAACCATTACCTCTTGTAGTATTTTGGCCGGCACGTCTATATCAATACCACATTCAGAAAAATAAAGATAATTTTGTCATGCCATTAATTTGTTAACTGATATATTTCTTTCGTACAGTATATAATGTATATAGTTATTAAAATCTTTTGTTAAGGATTGGTGACTATAAACTAGTGGATGAGAATCCTATTGTTAAGCTGAGTACTGGATATCATCTTGGAGATGATCCCACACTGGAAACTCTCTATAACATTGTGGGTGAGTGAAAATACTAAAACCAATTACAATACATTTAATGAAGAAAATCGTCTTTAGAGAGTGAGTACTCAGTGATATGGATTGGTTGGTTATATTTCATCTCTAATTCTACCATCCCAGGTTGCATTATTATCTTTATTAAATTTAAAAAACGTTCTCATTTCTCTAACGAATCATCTTCGCCTCCCAAGTATCCACCATTTGTAAATAAGTAGGCTGCCAAAAGAAGTTAATGAAACACTATATGTTTAATAAAATGCACCTGTAAATTGTAGCTGCTTAAGATACCGCTTTGTTAATCAATGAAACAAGCATGAAATCATTTGCACAAGTCCAAATTGAGAATTAATGAATTAAAGTCAAATATTGATGGCTTTGTCAAATTATGTTAAAAACTATTTAAACAAAACCATGATAAAAAGCTTAAGTTTGTTATTCTATCAAATATGAGATATTTCATTTTTCAGAGGATCCATCTGAAGCGGATGACATGTCGTCAAGGAGACGCTCTCTGATCGTCCAGATGAAAGAGAGGCTTAAATTCCATATTGCAACACTCTATCCATCTCTTGGTACCACACAACCTAGTCCCGCGGGTGACCCAAAAAACTGGGGATATGTTTGGTCACCAGGATGGTGTTAAGGAATGGTTCCCCATTATTCCACCAGGGTGCAATAGTTCCCAAATAATCCAACATGGTGTAGGGATCGAAGATTCTAGACAGTTTGGGGACGGTGTAAGTTGCAAGTAAACCAGCCATTAATTTGATTTCAAATTTACATTATCCCTACAATAACGACCCACAAAAAGAAAAGTTAGACACTTAAAGTAAGTAGTGCCTAGTTAACCAAACACAAATATGTTTTAGTCTATAAGTGCTGAATATATTCTAGCTATTTGATCCTTTTGTGAGAGTGAATTTTTTTCTCATGAAATTCCTGTCTGTAACTTTCAAATTGTATGTTAGTTTCGAAAGATCAATAAAGTGCATTTTTCAAAGCACCTCTATTTTATTATCTAATGATGATGGATCAGTACTAAAAAGGGCTGATGATCTTCAAATCTCCATGTCCTTCTTGCTAGGAAGATCTATAATCACAACCTGTGTTTGTACTTTACCCCTTTCTGTTATCAGTAGGTGGACATATCAAAGTAAAAGAGCAGGAAATTATTGTTCTGGGTCAGACTTATTACTCACTCAAATGTATGCATCCTATCAAAAAGGAAGTGCCCTGTACTTTTCAAATCTTGTGCTGAGGCTCTAGTCTTTCACTAATTGGCAATAATGTTCAGCACATCTTACAACTTACATACAGTTGGTTTATTGGTCGTAGTATAATAAACACTAACAGTCAAACGTATTTACAAATATGCATAGAACTATTTTTTTAAACTACTACACGTTGCATTCATTGGGAAACATCTTTTCCATTTAAAAGTCAAAACTGCAAGAGGGATTTATATTGAAAATAGAACAGCATTTAAATACTGACATATATCATATTTTGCATTCATTCCTGATGGGAAAATTGAGTTAAATCAGAATTAAAGAGTATGTGAATGCAAAAGAATACTTAGTATTGTCACAAACTTAAAGACAAAAAACTGAATTTAAGATAATTTATGTATTAGTGTGAATACTTTCATTTACTGATTCATTTCAATTCTAAAAGAGTGGTCTTATTTAAAGAAGTAAGGAATTTACTATTTATCATTTGGTGAGCTAAAGAGAATTGGATACTTTCCTTTGATGGTCTTTACTGAAGGCCTGGTCACCATCCAGGCCGAAAACAGTGGCGATTGTGATACCGCTGTACATGTGCCTCAAGGAGGTTGGCCTCGACAATTAAGATCATGAGGTCCAGAATTAGTGTTTGTGGACAGTAGACTTGTTTGTGAACTTAGCATGTTCACAAATCACTCTACAGTCCATGACCCTCCTAAGGACACTTATTGACTGGGCGTCCGATGCACAGGTATTTTCCAGGCCGTGTCCTTGTCCTTGGGAGTCACTCCTCTAAAAATAAATGTTCATATCATTTTTCTTGTCCATTAGGACTGTGAAGGCCTCCTCAATGTGGCCATGCATCCTTCGTGCACCATCCTCAGCAATGAGGATAGTGCACTAAGAATTACCCTCCTTGAAATATCCTCACGGCAGATGTGCATTGACAGTAAAGAGGCCTAAAGGAGACTTCAGGGATGTTATTGTAAAACCTGTCACAACTGACCGCACGGCCAATTCATTTGTGATTACAAATGAAAGACCTCTGTTTGGCCACAAGCAACCTGGTGACGACACTTCGCCGCATGCGACCAATGAGACGCACTGAGGTATTTGATATTTGTGACCAGGCCTTGAGGTGTATGCACGACCAAATAAGATTATTCTATTGTTTGATCTGCGAATAAAATGTAAACAAGAACATTTGTTCGCAAACTCTATTGCTTGCATTTCCAAAAAGCATTGTTCTATAGTCTGTATAACTCATTCACACCTGGAGCATACACATATTGAATGAGGATATGTATATATCTTAGCAAGATAGTTTGTGGAAGAAATAGTAGAATATAATGACTCCTCCGTTGATTTGGATCATTTGATATTTAGTTTAGAATAGGACTTTGAATCAATGTCCAAAGGCAGTAAGATACAATCTTATAATTAGATAAGATGGACTACTCATTTTCAAGTCATCAACAAATGAGCATTAAGCAAAAAGATAGGAACACTAAATATTCCACTAGCTGAACAAAGTATTTTACATACAACATTACACTATTTTCAACACCTGGTACTAAATTGGAGAGCGTAGTTCCACTTTGTTCAAATTAGGTATGTTTATGACCTTATGATTTTAAACCTTCAACATGAACATAAGCTACACAACACATGTTCAAAAATACCTGAGGAACTCCCTCCTGAAACCACCTACATCCTCAGCCATTTCATTTGAGAAGCTTATAATTGTCGTGGCCCTGAAGTCAAAGTTCAACTTTGAAACAACTCTTTAGGTAGTTGTGAGTAAACGTCTTTGCTCCTTAAAGGTTTGTTGGTTTTTTGAATAGGCATTTTCAAATCGGTACAGATTAATAGGACTATCCAAATCAGCTGTGGGGGTTCTGAAAAAAACAGAATGCAGGTATGCTGACATAAACATAGAGGTACAATTGATAGGTAGGTATACTGACACAAACTTAGAGATACAATTAGCTGCGTCACCTGTTCTGTGTCCATAAAATTATCAATTAGCTTTGCTTATCAATACAGATATGTCAGCATTGCCAACACAAAACTGAGCTTATTGCAAGGCTGAAAACATTCAAGCTTTCATTTGACTTGAAAGCACAGACCTTATTGGAGAGTGCTTGATAACTGAATTACTTGAATATTAAATAAAGATCAACTACTCTCCTTTCTGTACAACATATAGTCGCTACTCGCTATATGGACATCTTTCTTACTCTTCATATCGTTTGAGACTGAATTCTTCCTCACTCTTGGGTAATTTGTTCAGTAGGTCTCCACCAGGGTAAGCAAGGTCATAGTTAGAAATGTCTCTTTCATGAATAAGGCTTTTGGCGCACCATCTATTTAGTGATTCTTGAAGCACTTGCTTTGTACTGTTAGTAGATAGTTGGCAAATAGACAAGAGTCCGCCAAGATGTTTTTTGGCAGCACCTCACTTTGCGGAATATGTCGTCTGACTACTCTGCATCACCAACATGGAAAATGAATTTCTTATCTTCAACTTGAATTCCTTTCTTCTAGTCCGGCACAGAAAGCTGGATTTTGGGCTGAACCTTTTTTTTCCATATATAGTTTTTTTTTCAACTGATTCTAGTAGCCAAGGGTACCCACTTTAAGAATCTGCCGGGTGCCGGGCTGGCACCCTTGGGCAATTTGAGATCTTGACCCATCTTTGCCACCCCCCATGGTACACAAAATGGACAAATTGGGTTTTCTCCGGTTATGGCTGCTCCAGATATTGAAATCTAAGAGACCTACAGACCCATAAAGTTACATAGGCTCAATTTAGATTGCAAATAGACATATGTTTGTATTTGACCATTCATAGGTACCTTTATTGCCGAGAACAGGGGTCAAAAAGTAGGTCATTTAGCTAAAATATACAGGTTTTCGCCTTTATTTTGCTAATATTTGAACAGCGTTAAATCACAATAAATGAGTCCTTCACTATTCCAAGTCTGAATATGACTTAGTCAGGTAGCAAATAAATTAAAATTTGTAGTTGGCCAACGTTAGGTGACCGCTATGCTGAGAACAGGGGTCAAAAAGTAGGTCACTTAGCTAAAATGTATGATTTTTGCCTGCATTCTGAACAGCATCATATCGCCTTATATAAAACTTTCAGTTCTAAATATGACTTATTCAGATAGCAAATAAATTGCAATTTGTATTTGGCCAACGTTAGGTGCCCGCTATGCTGAGAACAGGGGTCAAAAATTAGGTCACTTAGCTTAAATGTACGATTTTCGCATGCATTTTGCTCTTTTTCAAACAGCGTTACATTGCCTTAAATATACCTATTCTATTCTTCTTCTAAATATGACTTATTAAGGTAGCACATAAATTGATAATCGTAGTTGGACAACTGTAGGTAGCCGCATTGCTGAGAACAAAGGTCAGAAAGTAGGTCACTTAGCTAAAATGTACAATTTTCGCCTGCATTTTGCTTTTTCTTGAACATCAACTTATATAATACTTTCAATAAACTAGTTATAAATATTGCCCATTTGGTAGCAAAAAGATTGATAATTGGAGTCGTTCAACTGTAGGTACATGTACCTGCACTGATTGGACCAGGGGTCAGAAAATAGTTCACTTAGCTAAAATGTACGATTTTAGAGTTTTACTCTAATTTGAACAGCATTACATCAAACATATAAGAGACCATCTAAAGTGCCAACAATTTATTCCTGCAATAAATGCGTGTGCAGACCAAGCATAATAATCGACCGCACGCCCGGTTACTACCCAATTTCATGGGCACGTACAGTACAGACATTTAATTCCTGCACCAGACAACCTGACGTCCGCCAATGCAGTACACCAATGACCAACATACATGTAGCTTCCGAAGCGAATATACGTTCAGTAAGGAGTTCATCCATGCATCCATGCCTAGGAAACTGGATTGCATTTCTGAATCATGTGCTCGATATCGGTTTTAATAGATATTACCCTATCATGGTGAGATATCAACGCCTACATGATATTGGCCACATTTAGGTACATGTATGGTTTTGTATTTGAAATTTCTTTTACCGTCACTTTAGTTCTTTCAACGAAAGAATTCAGTGACTTGACAATTGATAAAATTAGGGAAACGAGTACCCGGGGAACCCACCGACTAACCCCATAGGTTCCAATTGCTACCTTCTCCGTATTTCAACAATATTGAACTAAACTGTGCATCCGATGTGCTTTTGATGCAATGTTAGGGTCAATGCTATGTGGTCGATTTGCAATAGTACCGTGTCTAGCAAATAAGTTCTACGAAAATCTCGTATTTAGTGCTACACATGTACCTATGCCCTTATTTGGGTAGCAAATAAATTGATAATTGTAGTTAGACAATTGTAGGTACCTGCACTGCTGGGAATAGGGGTCAGAAAATAGGTCACTTAGCTAAAACGTATGATTTTTGACTGCGTTTTATTCTTTTTTAGATAAAATTTCACTCCATCTTTGCGCTAGTTGCATTGTGTGGGAAAACAATGTCGTCAAATTAATATGGGAATATGCTATAATAAAGCCCCTTTGACCATTGCAGAGGGCGCTATGTTACTTGTCATAGGCCGTAGCGTATTAAACTGTCATATCAGCCCTACCCAAGCCGATGGCATGCATAAATGAGGAATTCCCCTTACTAGGATGGATATAGACAGTTCCTTATATATCATGAGACTCTGACTATAGGAACCAGGGATCAGGATTAGGGGTAACGTTTCTTGTCATCTTTCCCACCATACAGAAGAAACGCTGTGACTGGTCTGTCGTAAATGATGGAGAACAATAGATAACCTCAAGTCAGTAGTAACTTTCTCACAAGCCCAAATAGGGTTCATGAAAAGTAACATTCAGCTTGTGTGATTGATATTGGCTTACAGGGAAAGCTATACAGCTACATGTAAGTGAAATATGCCGAAAGGGACAGCTACATGTACATTACAGACATTGAATTCCTGCAGCAGTCGACCGGATGTCTCCTAGTGCCTGGTTGTACAGACACCTATGGATAACATGCCATACCAAATACGCCAATTACATTAATGACCCACGTAGATTGCGAATCAAAGCTGCGTGGGTTCCCCGGGTACTCGTTTCCCCAATTTCATCAACTGTCAAGTCACACTGAATTCTTACGTTGAAAGAACTAAAGTGACGGTAAAAGAAATTTCAAATACAAAACCATACCTAAATGTGGCCAATATCGTGTAGGCGTTGATATCTCACCATGATAGGGTAATATTTATTAAAACCGATATCGAGCACATGATTCAGAAATGCAATCAAGTTTCCTTGGCATGGATGCATGGATGAACTCCTTACTGAACGTAGCTTCGCTTCGCAAGCTATGTTGGTCATTGGTGTACTGCATTGGCGGACGTCAGGTTGTCTAGTGCAGGAATTAAATGTCTGTACTGTACGTGCCCATGAAATTGGGTAGTAACCGGGCATGCGGTCGAGTATAATGCTTGGTCTGCACACGCATTTATTGCAGGAATAAAATGTTGGCACTTTAGATGGTCTCTTACATATGTTGATGTAATGCTGTTCAAATTAGAGTAAAACTAAAATCGTACATTTTAGCTAAGTGACCTATTTTCTGACCCCTGGTCCCATCAGTGCAGGTACCTACAGTTGAACGACTCCAATTATCAATCTATTTGCTACCAAATGAGCAATATCTATAACTAGATTATTGAAAGTATTATATAAGTTGATGTTCAAGAAAAAGCAAGATGCAGGCGAAAATTGTACATTTTAGCTAAGTGACCTACTTTCTGACCCCTGTTCTCAGCATAGCGGGCACCTAACGTTGGCCAAATACAAATTGCATATTTAGAACTGAAAGTTTCATATAAGGCGATATGAGGCTGTTCAGAATGCAGGAGAAAATCGTACATTTTAGCTAAGTGACCTACTTTTTGACCCCTGTTTTCAACATAGCGGTCACCTAACGTTGGCCAACTACACATTTTAATTTATTTGCCACCTGCATAAGTCATATTCAGACTTAGAATAGTGATGGATTCTTTTATTGTGATTTAACGCTGTTCAAATATTAGCAAAATAAAGGCGAATACCTGTATATTTTAGCTAAATGACCTACTTTTTGACCCCTGTTCTCGGCAATAAAGGTACCTATGAATGTTCAAATACAAACATATGTCTATTTGCTATCTAAATTGAGCCTATGTAACTTTATGGGTCTGTAGGTCTCTTAGATTTCAATATCTGGAGCAGCCAAAACCGGAAAAAGCCCAATTTGTCCATTTTGTGTACCATGGGGGGTGGCAAAGATGGGTCAATATCCCAAATTGCCCAAGGGTGCCAGCCCGGCACCCGGCAGATTCTTAAAGTGGGTACCCTTGGCTACTAGAATCAGTTGAAAAAAAAACTATATATGAAAAAAAAAGGTTCAGCCCAAAATCCAGCTTTCTGTGCTGGACTATTCGGTTATTTAACTTGTATATTGCCCTCCCCTTTATGAGAGCTGAAAGATGGGAAGGCGGCAAAGGCCTGTTCAACTTCTACTGAGATGTATTGCCTTCCTCTGACATCCCACTAGGGTAAGCAAGGTCATAGTTAGAAATGTCTCTTTCATAATAAAGTCCTTTGGCACACTGTTTACTGATTCCTGAAGCACTTCTTGCTTGGTACTGTTAGTAGATAGTGGGCCAATAGACAAGAGTTCGCCAAGATGTTTTCTGGCTACGCCTCACTTTGCGGAATATGTCGTCTGACTACTCTGCACCACCAACATGGAAAATGATTTTCTCATCTTCAACTGGAATTCCTTTCTTCAGTTTCTTAACTTGTTTATTGCCTTCCACTTTATAAGAGCTGAAAGATGGGAAGGCGGCAAAGGCCTGTTCAACTTCTACTGAGATGTATTGCCTTCCACTGTTGTCCCAACCATTATTAGGAATTGAGAAAATACCGCCTTCCATGGGAATAATGGCAGGGATGTTTTCACCATCATCTAAACATTTCAACCCTTTAGCTCTTGGAAAGCCAATCATACAAAAGCAATTAGAATGGAACATAAATAGAAAGAAATGTACAGGAAGTATGACTCAATCGAAAAGGTATATAATTTCTGAAAATTTGCGGGAGATGAAAACTTTAGAGGGCAGGTGAAAAATCAGATAGTACATGCCCAGTATGGCAGGCACAGCTTAATTATGTTATATCAGACAATCATACTAGAAAATATGTAACTTTTACTTAACATACTTTCCTATCAACTAAGTCACCAATTTACATTTTATTTCTTTAAAAATGATTGTTGCCAACTCATCTCAACACAAGAAACAGTTATTGAATAAAATAATGTGCATGTATAGCATATACCTGCTGAAACCCTGTATGTAGGGCAGATCAGACTAAGAAAGCGCATTTAGAAGCTGAAGTTGGCCAGCTGAGCCTTCAACAGTTCGCATAGGGCAGGTTTCTTTCATATGTGAATGCTGAATGCTGTATTTATAAGACCCTTTACATATTACTTTTAGACTTAAGCCTATGTTAACATGTCATAGATTATAATCACTTCACACTTCTTAGAGTAATGTTAGTTACGAACACAGGATAATTAACATTAGTTGGACTGCTATAACTTGGATGATTGCATAAGTAAGAAATATTGTTTGAGACATATTCAATAACATACATCTTCGTAATAGTAGGTCAGAAATTTTTTTTGAGGTCCCGTTGAATCCAGCTTCAGCAAATTAACCTGTACTTGATATGTATTCTTTGCAGGAATATATACTTACCCATGAGTCTGTCCTTAACCACAGTAGTTTCACTTGAGACCAATAGGAAAGAAATTTTGAGGTCCCGTTGAATCCAGCTTCAGCAAATTAACCTGTACTTGATATGTATTCTTTGCAGGAATATATACTTACCCTTGAGTCTGTCCTTAACCACAGTAGTTTCACTTGAGACCAATAGGAAAGAAATTTTGAGGTCCTGTTGAATCCAGCTTCAGCAAATTAACCTGTACTTGATATGTATTCTTTGCAGGAATATATACTTACCCTTGAGTCTGTCCTTAACCACAGTAGTTTCACTTGAGACCAGCAGGAGGCTAGCCATGAGATCTCTGAAGAAAGGAGGCAAGAGAAATGTGAGAGGAGCACTGTTATAGCAGGAACACCCTAGAAAGGAATACAACAGAAAGCATGCTGAGAAAATGTTATTCATTTGAAAAAAGTATTGATCGAATAAATCCTTACATTAATGGCTATGCTCCATAGTACAGGAAATGAATAGGGACTTTCATCACATGGTGTCAAAAAGAGGATGTTCCTAAATGACCATAGTTACCCATATACATTTCAAAAGTGCACATTCGCAAGAAACTGAACTAGGGCTGTGATCTTGGCTTGTGAGTGAATATCCTGCTGACAGGGAATTTCAAGAAATAGCCATGCAACCTAGAAAATTAGACCAAGGTCATCGAAAGTCTACCTTGAGAGGTCCTTATGAGATGCACCATTGGTGGTAATTTGGGAATCCGTAGTGGTTGCATTTACAAGATATCTTGCTGACAAGGTGAGGGACAGACAGACGGCTACTGATTCCAAGCCCCACCCCACCCATACGACGGACAACTTGACCAGGGTTTACCCATAGTCTCAGAAAACTGTAGAACATTAGGCATTTGTCACGAAGGTACGATGTACCATGTGCACAGCCCAGAAACTATTCAGCCCCCATTATATTAGGATTAAAATGGCTAGGTTGGTGACACAGGTCACCAATAGGTCTCTATGAAAATGATGAATGACTTGAAATAAAGATTTTCATTCTATAATCCGACCTGTCTGTCTTCAATATGCGGAGCAGTTGGGAGCCTAAACGGGCTGTATCTTTTTTCCCGAGAGAGTAGTATAGCCCAACACGTGTTCGTTAGCATTTAGATTAATGCTGGCTAACCAATAAACAAATAAACGGGTCCCCTCCTTGCTCGATCCGAGTCCGCTCCCAACAGCCGCAAAGTGACAAGTGACCGAGTCAGAGGCGCAGTGCATGAAGGGAACAACTTGGCATACAATGACCAGTCCCTATAATAGTGAGACAGTTGGTTGGCAAAGAGAGCCATCAAGCGGGAGAATGGCAAAATAATTGAAAACGGTGAGAAAATGAATTTTTTTCGCTGTTTTTTGGAAAACAGAAGAATTTTTTAAAAAGATTTTTCCTGCTCTTTTTGCAAAAGTTCATACGTTCATATTTGCACCATCGTAGTACTAAGATGTACAAAATGTTGAAACAAATGAAATTGATATGGTAAATCATTACTTATTACCGATAACAGTAATACAAGTCCTTTTTGGTATTTCCATTAGAAATGGCATAGTGATTCCATATACTAGATTTCTCTTTTTTCAGTTTGTTTATTCGACACGATCACATAAATCACCCACAGTGCCATAAGAATTAATAACAATTGTACAATAGGCTATATATACTGGTCTTGTGAGGTCATCAACATGTAAAGGCTAGCAAAATGCACAATTGGATAATTATGCTATAAAAGTACCTTATGCATATGAATATATAAGGTTTACTATATGTACCTGTATTGGCTTATCAACAGGTTTGGTATGCCAAAGCTATCTAGAAGTAGAAAAGAGGTGAAGGTGACCGAGTTGACAGAATAAAAAACAGAATTCAATTTCAAGCATGACAAAAAGTCTCATGTGCTCGATATAAGGTTTACTTACTTGACACGGAAGGAATGGGGTTTTACGTAGCTTTCAACAGCTAAGGTCATATCGCGACGAGATTAGACACCAAAACCAAAATCACCTTGTATAAAAACTTTCACTATTCTAGTTGTAAATATGACTTTTTTTGGGTTGCGCATAAATTGATTGTTCTTCTTGGACAACTGTACATGTAGGAACCCGCAGTGCTAAGAACAGGGGTCAGAAAGTAGGACACTTTTACTAAAATGTACTTGTAATTTTCACCTGCATATTTTGCTTTTCTTGACCAGCATTACATATATATAAGCCTTGCACCTACAATTGTCCAACTACCATTATCAATTTATTCGAGAGATTTATTGAGTAATATTTAGAACTAGAATAGTGAAAACCTTATATAAACTAATGTAATGCTGTTCAAAAAAGAGCAAAATGAAGGCGAAAATCGTACATTTTAGTTAAATCACCTACTTTCTGACCTCTGTTCTCAGCAGTGCGGGTACCTACAGTTGTCCAACTTCATATTTTGCTACCTAAATATGTCATATCTAGAACTACAATAGTGAAAGTTTTATGTGATGCTGTTCGAAAAAGAACAAAAAGCAGGCGAAAATCGTATATTTTAGCTAAGTAACCTATTTCTTGACCCCTTTTCTCAGTAGTGGGGTTACCCACAGTTATCCAACTTCAAGTATCAATTTATTTGCTTGCTAAACATGTCATTTCTTAGACCTAAAATAGTGAAGGTTTTATATAAGTCGATATAATGCTGTTCAAATTAGAGCATAATGCAAGCGAAAATCGTGCATTTTTTCTAAGTGGCCTACTTTTTGACCCCTGTTCTCAGCATAGCGGGCAGCTACCGTTGGCCTACTATAAATATCAATTTATTTGCTACATAAATAAGTCATGTTTAGATCTAGAATAGTGATAAACTCGTTTATTGTGATGTAATGCTGTTTGAATACTAGCAAAATACAGGCAAAAATCGTACATTTTAGCTAAGTGGCCTACTTTTTGACCCCTGTTCTCAGCAATATAAGTATCTATAGATGTTTAAATACATACATATATCGATTCGCTCTCTAAACTCTTTTGTCACGTCTTTGTTATCATATTAGTCAGTTAGATAAGGCTGTCTCCAAGGCTAGCCTGATGTTACTACAGTATAAGGATTTCTCCCAAACAGCTTTCTTAGTA
Organism: Maea johnstoni; assembly: GCA_963942565.1. Taxonomy (NCBI): domain Eukaryota; kingdom Metazoa; phylum Annelida; class Polychaeta; order Spionida; family Magelonidae; genus Maea; species Maea johnstoni. The sequence goes on along the minus strand of OZ012695.1, from coordinate 25,901,151 downwards.
ACTCCAAGAAGATGGCGGCAGGGAAGATTTCTGTTGCTTGTTTACTGGTTTTGTTTGCTTTGGCACCTGCCTACAGTAAACAACCAAATATCGTCTTCATCGTTGCGGACGATTTAGGTAAGATACGAGTCTGATGTTAATAGCATTTTAGTTTTCTCTTTGCAATGAATCATGTTATGATTTGTATCGTTGTCTTGTATTGCGTGAAGTTTATCTTATTCTATAATGAGCACGTACTAAATTTTAAAATCTCAAGTGATGATTGTTTTTTAGATGAAAGAATTCCATACGATTTATCCAGTTAGTTCGTTTACACTAGAGAACATTACATTATGTACACTCCATCTTTTGGGCGATGCTTTAACCAGTGCATTGCATTGCCTACTTTTTCCCAAGGCACAAGACTGCGAAAAGACTTTGTTAAAGCTACTATTGTGTGATTTCGATAGTGTTTAAATATTAGTGTGTCATATTGTCATAATCATAAAAGTGTTATTCATTTCGATATGAAGTACTATACTGTAGAATAAGAAAGTTATTTTTATACTGTCAATATTTACTAATGAAATACATTTGGTGGAGTATGAGTGGAACATTATACATGTAAGATGCTGTACCTAAAGACGAAAGTTCGAATAAAATATAGCCCGGGTGTCAATCAGGAAATCATGATATGTGCTATCTGCTCTTAGTTCAATTTGCAGTGGTGTAAGAAGGAGTACCCTCCAAATTCAAATACAAATATTCTGTGACAAGCTGGGAAATTGGTATTCATTCTAATTAGTTTATTTGGTGCGGCTTTTACAGTAATATTTCGTAACTTATCCTCCAGCATTGAATGATAATATACCTTCCAATTCTAAGGCTACTTTTATTCAAAGCACAAGGATGCAAAGGCTTTTGTACACCATCTAAACCCTGTCATGTTGGTATTCCTTAGATAGCTGTCACTAAGTACTCGCATATGAGTACCATATGTCAGGGTTTCCGTTGTTTTTCTGCGCTTTTGCCTAGAATTTGTATTGGCAAAATATGCCACCAGCAGTAGAAGGGTTAAGTGGCGGGTTAGAAATCGCTTTTAAATGCATTTTATTTGAAAGTAAAACTGAGCTTTCTACGGTAGATTTTCTGTAATTTGTACCTTAGGATGGAATGATGTTGGATGGCGGAACCCGGATGTCCTGACGCCTAACATGAACAAGCTGGCGATGGAGGGCGTAATACTGGATGCCTCCTACGTGCAACCCATGTGTAGTCCGTGCGTATTCACACTTAAGTGACATAACATTAAATAAAGTATCATCAAAACTTCTGAGTCGATATTTATTTCCTGCACTAAATTCGAGGGCAGCCTATGCATGATACACGACCGCATGCCCGATTGCCACTCAATTTCCTGAGCATAGATGCATGAATGACCTTACAACTGAACATAGCATGGATTCGCATGCTACGTGAGATCATTCATGTGCTTGGCTTATTTTTTGACATGTTATCAATGCAAGTGTGTTTGTACAGCCAAGCACTGGCAGAGGTCTGGTCTGGTCGACTGGTGCAGGAGTTAAATGTCTGTACTGTACACCGAGATATTATTGATGTTTTACTAAACACCACAAATCAGCATACATAATCATACTATTATCAATTCTTTACGACCACATATTTTACTCATTCGTTGACAGCTAATGTTTCTCATGGTGACAAAAAAAATCGTATTTCGAAAAACGATTTAACCAAGCATCATGACGTCATGAGTTTTCTTATACAAGTAACACGGATGGTATGTTGCATATCCACTCCCAACTATCCGAATTGCCAGAAATGGAAGCATTTTAAAGAATATGACACGCTAGTCTGCGGGAAAACGAGAGAAATCGAATCTTCTTCTAAATCTGTACACATTCTTGCCGAAGCAGTAGAGAGCCTTTCACCAAATTCTATTTTGAGATATGTATAATGAACAATTACTAATGAAATTCTAACAAATCAAATATGTCCCAATCATGAACATTCATCACATGTGTAACTATCATTCTAGATTTTATACGTTGACGACAATTCTATAGCCTGTTGGTGCAAACACAACTTTAAGAGTACATATATATTTAACTTAATCTATTCTGTCCACATGTATTTTATCAACAGCCATATTAAAACAAATGTTGAATGACTCCCCGTGACGATAAAGTTGTATAGACAATTGGGTCCATCGCTCGTGAAATTGGGCACTATTGGTCTCCATTGGTCTATTATACTGCATATGTCCCCTGGAAGCAGTCAACATCCATGTTCATGTCTATTTTAGATCAAGAGGAGCCCTGATGTCAGGGTACTATCCATTCCATACAGGACTACAGGTAAACACCAAGTTTCATTTAAAAATACAGCATTTAAAATGTATGCAGGTCAGACAGGAAACTTCAAGCATGTGCCAAATTCCACTGAAGCCTTCAAAGAAGTCATCAACTAAGCTTTAGTTATCGCCCCAAAACCATACTGCAATAAAAGAAAAGCATAGTTAGAGGATGTTTACAGACCAAAGACCAGTGGTGCTGAATGTATGTATGTACATATATATATATATATATATATATATATATATATATATATATATATATATATATATATATATATATATATATATATATATATATATATATATATATACATAAATATATATATATATATATATATATATATATATATATATATATATATATATGTATATACATATATATATATATATATATATATATATATATATATATATATATATATATATATATATATATGTATATAAATACATATATATATATATTGAATCAATAGAGTCGATGTTTTGTGATTACTACGTCATTCTTTCCAAACCAACCATACATACATGTGAGTGTTTCTGTTGTTTTCTAGACAGGTGTGATATTCAATCAACAGCCGTATGGTCTACCGTTGAACTTTACCATTTTGCCGCAAAAACTGAAAACACTTGGTTACAGTACACACATTGTTGGCAAGTAAGTAACTTACCGTTTGTGTTATACATGTATTTACATATACGTTTTATATATTTAAAATTTGAATTTCGTTTATCATCATTTTTATTACGTATTGAGGATACATTGTAACTAGCAAGTTGATAATTGTGTATCATGGGAGAATAGCACTTATCCCTCACCATTAGGCAAATTCGTAACCCCTCTGCGGTAGGAGAGACAGCAAGCCATCAGTAGTATCGTCATGTGAATTCGGTCATTGGGGCATGTCCCATGAGCAGATGAGATATGCAGGTATATATTAGTTTATAAATTTTCAAAATGACACCATGATAATACAAGTACGGTTGTTGATGCAAAGCATCAATGGTCAAAAGGCGGGGCTCAGTTATTTATGAACTTGTGAGGGAACCGGATGTATAAAGAACATTAACATTATAGAGGAAAATAATTTATAATGACTAGATTTGTACACAACCTCACTGTGGGTGTGGTGAACTGTGGGAGGACTTACCAGGTACATTTCCAGGCATTACATTTACTTAAAAACTCAAGAATCCAAACATTACTGCAAGAGGGAGAATAGAGACAACAGAAAACTTTTATTTTTGAAAGTATCTAACACATTTATTAAAACAAAATAAGTAGGTCAATTAATGATAAGTTACATTCCAATGCACATGCATAGCAAAATGTGATGAGCACAGTAAATGTGGATGAATGATGCAGCTATGTAATGTGTACCTGACACAAAATGGGCTCATTTAGATGGGTACATATAAAAATTAAAATATCAAAATTATATAGTACAAATATCAACTGATTGAAAGAGAAGAAAATGTTTATTACAGCAATAGAAATATTGAAATTTTCATTGTGAAGGGAGAAACATGCTGTGAAAGTAAGATGGCTATTTAAAGCATGTGATTAAACCTTAGATAATAAAGAGACCCTATATATGTCTGGATTGAGCCATTTTGTCAGCATTTTCTTTTGAACGCATCCAATGCACATCAAAATAAAAAAATATGTAGTTCAACTAATGACAAATTACTTTTCAAAATAAATACAACGAACTGTTATATCTGTTATGCATGCTCATCACAAAGTAGGTGCATTTTGAATTTTTATATATATAAGGTGATTAATGAAAATTGAAAACTGAATTATGAATAATGAACAATCAAGCATATTTTTCAATATTCATATATCTTTTCTCAATTAAAAATTCAACGTTCACAGCAAGCAAGAGTGACCTCATGAAGTGAGCATAATGGTATTGTGAGAGTTAAATGAGGGCAAATGAGAGTAAAAAATACACCATATATATACTATGTTGTTTTTTTTGTTTTTTTGGCTTCAGGCCCTATGAATGAAAAGCTGCACCAAGTCTGCCCTTTTTCAAACATGAACATCGACCATATTCCAAATGTTTGACCATCAATTCTATATTTAAAAACTTGTTTTGGGATTGTCCATAAAGCATTGGCAAACATCTCAACAATGTAGCCGCACATGCTGCAGTGCTTGTGTGGGGTATATGCTTGTGCTGATTGAGTGACTGATCAAAAATCCTTAATTGGCTCCTCTATCACTGCGGTTGCTCTAACTGCAGTGCCATTTTTTAACATTTTCTCAATATTCATAAGTGAAGTGAATTGTGAATATTAAAAAATATTTTTTTGAAAGTTATTTTTAAATTATTTTAAAGTGATGAATATCGAACAATGCATTATGAATATTGAGTGTTAAATCATTATCACAAAATCGTCCCCGGCTTTGAAGGTTTAATTTACATTAAAATCTCACTAAAATCATATTAATTAATTTTTTAATATTCATAATTCATTTTTCAATAATGAAAAATATTGGGATGTTAATTCCCCATCCCACTGTACGTTTTTCGGGAATTGCCAGAACTGTAGTTTATGACATAACTCCTCGGGATGTAATGTATATCAAATTATCCTTAGAACGGGAAATAGTGTATAAATTGTAAAAGTTCCGTAAACAGCGCAGTGAAAAGCACATGTTCTCTGAGCGGAGTGTAGCTGCTCGCAGCCAACTTCAACTTTGTCAGTAAAATACTATAAAAAACGATGAATATAGTAGAATCAAATACACTGACCAATCGAAATAGAGGATTTCATTAAGTCCGGTCTTTGCAAATGTCCATGAATTCACAATAAATGTTCAGATCATAATTTATCCCTAATTATCGTGTCATTTTTGGAGAAATGAAACAAATATTGGAATTCTATACACATAGTAATATTTTTCTTTAGTGATTTTCCTTCCTATAATGAAAACTACTTTATGTCTGCTTAAAATATTCTATATATTTGAAAACTTCGTGCTAAATTAAAATAAGGAAGGCACGGTTTTTCCGCGGCAAAGGTTATACGAATAGCTGTTCTGTTGACAGCTGTTCCGGGCCAACATATAAATTATAACCAATTAGAATAGAGAATTATATTCAGTCCGGCCTCAGGTTCCTTACATGGCCGTCCAGACTATGAATATTTTAAAACAGCTTCCTATATAGGCGTGGCAATGTATTTTCCATCTTGAGCATTACTTAAAAGAGTAAAATATAGATAAATTATGTTACACTAGCCTGCCCTCGGGCTAAGTACAGTATCTTTCTTTACACCCACATTCATATTGCCATGGCTCACAATGTTGCATAGTTTTAAAAATAGATGGCACCATCAGGATCCAATAAATGTTCAAAAATATAGGCTTGAAAAAATGCATTTAGCTTAAAGGAAATCTAAATGATGCGACAGGACATTAAGGGCTCAACAAATCGACTCAAAAAAGTCAAGTAAACAATAAATCATCTTCTGCATATTAAATATGATTCATTTATAATTTATACTTCAATGATGCTGAAACATTTACTGAAACTTGCAACCTCCTTCATGCTTCCCGCACTAGTTAGTATATAGTGTTTTATTGTTTTCTGTTGTCCTTCTATCCTTTTTCACTTTCCCACACTTCTCTCAAAGCAGTTTACTATCTCTAGCTCACTGCCCTTTGCTAACTCCAATACCCTTCCACCATTTACATATATTTCTTCTTTATTTCCGTTTATATATATATATATATATATATATATATATATATATATATATATATATATATATATATATATATATATATATATATATATATATATATATATATATATATATCCATGTTGTACGTGTCATTCAGGTGGCATCTGGGCTTCTGTAACTGGGACTACACTCCGACCCACCGAGGATTCGATACTTTCTATGGAAGATACACATTAGGCCAGGATTACTATAGCCACATGCAAGGTGAATTGACCTAATTTGATTCTTTTTAACAAAACGTACTGTCATGTCAGGCATGAAACGGTTCAATACCATAAACTAGTATCCACTGCACATCTGTCTGATTAATTATGGATGTGAGGTATGTGCATCTACTTACGTCCTTAAATGTATTTCCAGGTGAGGGTCTTGACTTTCGGTTTAACAAAGATGTGGTTAGAGATCAAGATGGCATCTATTCCCTGGTCAGTATTTCATGTTATTTTGCCAACTTCAGCAACTTCTTTCGTTTAATGATCCATATCGACTACTTGGTTAATGCGATAATGTCTTGAATATCTGCTATCATTTGATTTCTTTTTCATAGTTGTCTCATTCATATTAGTCTCAAATATGTATGTATGTATCGTGGAAGTATGTAAAGTTGTCTACTGTCATTTAGTAAGGTCTTGGCTAACATGCAAAAGTATAAGCAAGAAGAAAAAACAAAAGATCCAGATGTTAAGTTCTAGATTCTAACATTTCAATATGTTTGGAAAAGTTTTATGCAAACAACCTACATGTATTTGTTTTGTTTTCACCTCATTTCAGTTTTCC
>OZ012695.1:25798392-25889062 GCA_963942565.1 Maea johnstoni | reverse complement strand
GGGTTTTCACTTTAATGGTAGCAGGGTGGCGTTTCACTACCAGTTGAAGAAAAACCATGAACAAAGGTCGCAACTGGAGAAGTTTTATTCATCCCTGAGTATGCATGGAAACTACAAAAATACAATGAAAATATCCTCAGCTACGTTCTCAAATGTAACAGGTTAAACATATTAACACATATAATAGCATTACAAATAATGTATATTTATAACAACACTTTTACATGGAAAACAGTCTGTATGAAAAGGCTATATGTAACAGTTAACTCTAGGCAGAAAACTAGCTCTCAATTACATGGGTCATTCACTGGAAGAATATTCTACACATTAACAATCATACTGATAGACTAACAAATGTACATGTCACAACTGAACTAGCCTACAGATAAATGCATATAGACTTACAAGTACACTTAACATACCTGTTTGGTCTCTGGCTATCTCTCATGCTACATGGCTCTGTATTAATGGCCAGTGTATCTAGTGCTGGTCAAACCCTTGTAATGCTTGCAAAATGCCCCGAGAGTGTGACCGAGGTATTATACATATACATATATATATATATATACATGTGTATATACATATATATATATATATATATATATATATATATATATATATATATATATATATATACATCTCTCTCTCTCTCTCTCTCTCTCTCTCTATATATATATATATATATATATATATATATATATATATATATATACATATATACATATATCAAGACAATCAGAAAATCAAGCATATATATATTTATATATATATATATATATATATATATATATATATATATATATATATATATATATATTTATATATATATATACATGTATATATATATATATATACATATATATATATATATATATATATATATATATATATATATATATATATATATATATATATATATATATATATCAAGACAATCAGAAAATCAAGCATATTTATATTTATATATATATATATATATATATATATATATATATATATATATATATATATATATATATATATATATATATATATATGTATATGTATATATATATACATATATATATATATATAAATATATATATATATATATATATATATATATATATATATATATATATATATATATATATATATATATATATATATGTGCATATATATATATATTTATATATATATATATATATATATATATATATATATATATATATATATATATATATATATATATACATATATATATATATATATATATATATATTCACAACGTTGATGATTGATTGTCAAAACTGTTTAAGAAATCCTGACAATTACAGCGATATCAACCTTTATTGCATGACGTCTATAAAACGGATATGCGTATAGCTTGTATAATCCCTTCTTCCGTTAACCAGGTTCCACAAAAGTATGAGGACATGTACAAGCATATCAGTGACTATTGGCGCAGAACATACCTCGGTAAATATATTTAGTTCATACAAGTGAAATTGTTGTAATTCGTTATAGGCAGAGACATAATTTGGTTCTTGATGTTAAAACCAAGCACAAGGTATAATCACTCTATGAAAACTACCGTAAAACCTTAAAGATCTCGCACGTGAAATTATATAATGGCACTTATCTACATTACGGCATCAAATGAGTAAAACTTATCAATCAGAAAGAAAATAGAATGGCAGGTGAGCATTGTAAAGTTGATGTAAAATCTGAATTGGAGTAATTCCTTTAAATGCCCCGGAGATTATTAAAACTGTAGATATATAAATCATAATAGCAAAGGTTTGGCGCAAGAAAAAGCACTGTATTGAGCTTGCATGCTATGTCCTGATTTGAATGCTAGAACATGCCGATGAGCATATATATCATAGCTACTGCTTCATGTCCAATCAAACCATAGGACTGAACGTAATACATACATGTGCATGCTGTTCATCAAATCAGACAGCTGACAGAGTGTGATATGGAAATAATTGATGGCTTATGTACAGTTGCCATTCTTGTCTTTAAATGTGTTTGATGGGGTCACGACTGAAAGAAAGGATATGTATCATATGCACATTTTTCAAGGTTGATTGTGTATTTGACTGAGGGAAGGAAGCAGGGATATGGGATTTTGTTTTTCACTTCTCTTTCTGCCATAATATATAATATCTTATTTTTGCCATTGCACATTAACATGGAAAGTGCTAGTATAAGGTTTTCATGATGATAAACCTATACTTAGTAAACATATACCATAACACACTTGACCCACATACTGATCACCTTACCAAGATATTACTTACAACCACAAGCATTTACTGATTTTGATGCAGTTTACATTTCGTAGGCGATACCAAATGGATTAACATATGCATATACAAGTTAGTGTAATATAATCTTTCTGTCAAACAGAGACGATGTTGACACCGGTATGTTTGGAATATTTTAGGTATGGTGACTGCCATGGATGAATCAATTGGCAAAATCGTGGATGCACTAAAGACAAAGGGACTGGCAGACAATACACTTATTGTCTTTACAACTGATGTATGTTCAATAACCGAAGAATTGAAATATCGTATGCTGGGAATGCCTAGGACAGAATCGATTGATAGATTGGAGAACATAATGATCTAGTATAGTAAAGTCTTCAGACCCATTTCAATGGGAAATGAAAGTATGCTGATACGTACAGCATGAAAATTATAAGGATGAAAACAAACATTCAGAAACATAAACAAAGAATAAACGAAACTACAGTATCAGTAATAACAAAGGCACTAGGTATGAGCCTAATGAATATAGTAGCTGTAACATAATGTGAAATAGGTATAAAGGAAAACGCAAACCAATACGAAAAGGTACATACACCTGTCATTAAGGTACTAATATTATTTTCCTTTTCCAGAATGGGGGACCTGAGCTTCTGGGGGCTAACAACTGGCCTCTCAGAGGGGGTAAGAGGAGTCTTTGGGAGGGAGGCACCAGAGGCGCTGCGTTCGCCTGGGGGAACATGCTGAAACAGAAACAGTACATCAACACAGAGTGAGTGTAAACAGACGCGCGGCATTCTGAGGAGCAGTATATGGTATCTTTGCAACTGAAAGAAATCTTGGTACTATCAATGTGAGATGAGAAAAATCTTCCACGTTTCTATCTATCTCAGTTGTGAAAGCAAAGTTAATCTAAACAAACCAAAGCAATCTGGAATAGGATTGTAAAAATATATTTGATTATCAAATTCGTCTAAAACCTAAAAGATACAGAGACCCATTTAAAGTGTATACACAATTTGCTAAATGTGCTTATAGACAGTCTGTAGCGAACCTATTGTCTTAGGAATAATGAAATAGACTTGGATATGATCATTGTAATGGACAACTGTTGTTTTGACTAATTTACGATGTAATTTCAATATTGATTAAGATGAAAGTTTTGATTCATATATATTCATCTTGAAACTAAGACATGCAGATACCAATAAACACTATTTTCATGTTTCTCTCATTCTTTGATATGTATATGGACAACATGTAACTAATTTGGTATGGATTCAACTATTGTCCTGGTAATTTAATTGCCTTGATTTTCTGATTTCTTTTAAGTTTAATCAACATCAAAAATAATAAGATGACACGTCGGTAGTCAAAATTATTCATCTTTCTCCAACATAAAAATTAGGAATTTCTAAATCTCATACCTTCTGTGACACCTTCCCTTTGTCATTTTTCATTCATCAAAATTCATATTTAACCTACTATGAGATCCTTATCTTTGAAAGGAATGGTCACTTCTTTATGGATTGCCTTGAATGCATTAACCCACTTTCGCTTTCATAATGATTCAGCTGATATCGTTATTCAAAATGACAATAACTTTAAAGATTAACTTGGAGTCATTCCCTCACTTTCATTTCCAAAATGATTCTGCTGAAATCTTGAATCGAAGTAATCATTACTTTATAAATTGCCATAACTCCATTTACTCACTTTCACTTTCAGGATGATTCACCTCGTAGATTGGTTTCCTACCCTGGTGGCGGCGGCTGGAGGCACGCCAGGTATGACGTCATTTGTTTCACCCATTCATGCCTGAAAATTCCTGTTGAAAAAGTCGTCTGGTTCTAACTGGTATCTTTAATAATAAATCCCTAATGAAGTAAAACTTTGTTTTTACTTCATTTGCTTTGAATTAACATTAAAAATAATCAGATCTTATCTGCGTCAATTCAAACACGAATGGGTTAAATTATCTATGCATAGAGTTCCTCGTAAGGCAGCTGTCGTCATAATGTGAAAAATACTTGGTTATTTTTGGAGGAGTTGAAAATTCATTTGTATTGAAAAGAATCATGATCAGGTGCAACATTCATGTAGGTTTGCAGTTTCAAACATTGAATTGAACTATCAAGCTGCCAAACGGCTAGTGTCAGTTTGTGAGTATCGACTTTCATTGAAATGTTTATTTGCCATACTAAAATATTGAGGTAACGTTAATATTGTGTCTACCAATATCAACACTTTGCATATGAAGTTCTGAAAATCATCATAATCACATCTTTGACATTCATAAGAGAATGCAACTTGTTTGGCCTTAAAGCTGCGGTTCGCAAATTTGAATAAATTGCTACTGCGTAAATTTGACAACATAGAATATTCGCTAAAATCAGTGTCTTGTAGAGGATCTAAATTGTAGCGGAAACCATACAGTTTACATCGTTGTTCCTCTATCAAACACACGCACATTTCCTGTCATTTAGACCCGAGGATGGATGGCGTGAACCAATGGCCTACTGTCAGTGAGAATGCCCCCTCTGCCAGGACGGAGATGATTCTCAATATAGACGAGATAATGGGGTATTGTGCAATAAGGTATGGTATACAGTTTGCAGATTGGCGATAATCCGGCAAATTAAAAATAACACAGGGAAGTGTATGCAGAAATAAACATACACATACGTACATTAAGTACATAAATATGTACATGCAAAATTATACACGTTCGCCCAAGACACCAATATGTATGTGGGTATGTATGTAAGTATGTATGTGTGAATATATATCTATATATCTATATATATATATCTATATATATATATATATATATATATATATATATATATATATATATATATATATATATATATATATATATATATATATATATATATACTATATGTATAATATATATATATATATATATATATAGTACATGTATATATATATATATATATATATATATATATATATATACACACACACACACATATATATATAATATATATATATATATATACTATATATATATATGTATAAATATATATATATATATATATATATATATTATATATATATATATATACATATTAATATATATATATATATATATACTATATATATATATATATATATATATATATATATATATATATGCATACATACATACATACATACATATACACATATGTATCATTAGCATTTCCAAAATCTGAAACTTTGATTTTGCTCTCGTTTGAGACACGTCTGTATCAATACCATATTCAGAAAAATATAGATAATTTCGTAATGCCATTAATTTGTTAACTAATATATTTCTTTCGTACAGTATATAGTGTATATAGTTATTAAAATCTTATATTTTGTTTAGGATTGGTGACTATAAATTAGTGGATGAGAATCCTATTGTTAAGCTAAGTACTGGATATCAGCTTGGAGATGATCCCACACTGGAAACTCTCTATAACATTGTGGGTGAGTGAAAATACTAAAACCAATTACAATACATTTAATCGTCTTTAGAGAGTGAGTACTCAGTGATATGGATTGGTTGGTTATATTTCATCTATGATTCTACCATCCCAGGTTGCATTATTATCTTTTATTAAATTCAAGAAACGCTCTCATTTCTCTCACGAATCATCTTCGCCTCCCAAGTATCCACCATTTGTAAATAAGTAGGCTGCCAAAAGAAGTTAATGAGACACTATATTTTTAATAAAATGCACCTGTAAATTGTAGCTGCTTAAGATACCGCTTTCGTTAATCAATGAAACAAGCATGAAATCAAGTGCACAAGTCCAAATTGAGAATTAATCAATTAAAGTCAAATATTGATGGCTTTGTCAAAAACTATTTAAACAAAACCATGATAAAAAGCTTAAGTTTGTTATTCTATCAAATATGAGATATTTCATTTTTCAGAGGATCCATCTGAAGCGGATGACATGTCGTCAAGGAGACGCTCTCTGGTTGTCCAGATGAAAGAGAGGCTTAAATTCCATATTGCAACAATCTATCCATCTCTTGGTACCACACAACCTAGTCCCGCGGGTGACCCAAAAAACTGGGGATATGTATGGTCACCAGGATGGTGTTAAGGAAGAGTTCCCCATAATTCCACCAGGGTGCAATAGTTCCCAACTAATCCAACATGGTGTAGGGATCGACGATTCTAGACAGTTTGGGGACTGTGTAAGTTGCAAGTAAACCAGCCATTAATTTGATTTCAAATTTACATTTTCCCTACAATAACAAGCAACAAAAAGACAGACACTTAAAGCAAGTAGTGCCTAGTTAACCAAACACAAATATGTTTAACTCTATAAGTGCTCAATATGTTCTAGCTATTTGATCCTTTTGTGAGAGTGAATTTTTTCTCATGAAATTCCTGTCTGTGATTTTCAGATTGTATGTTAGTTTCGAAAGATCAATAAAGTGCATTTTTCAAAGCACGTCTATTTTGTTATCTAATGTTGATGTATGAGTACTAAACAAGGGCTGATGATCTTCAATTCTACACATCCTTCGTGCTAGGAAGATCTATTATAAAAACCTGTGTCTGTGCTTTACCCCTTTCGGTTATCAGCAGGTGGTCACATCAAAGTAAAAGAGCAGGAAATTACTATTCTGGGTCAGACTTATTACTCACTCAAATGTATGCATCCTATCAAAAAGGAAGTGCCCTGTACTTTTAAAATCTTGTGCTGAGGCTCTAGTCTTTCACTAATTGGCAATAATGTTCAGGACATCTTACATACAGTTGGTTTATTGGTCGTAGTATGATAAACACTAACAGTCAAACGTATTTACAAATATGCATAGAACTATTTTCTTAAACTACTACACGTTGTATTCAATGCGAAACATCTTTTCCATTCAAAGGTCAAAACTGCAAGAGAGATTTATATTGAAAATAGAACAGCATTTAAATACTGACATATATAATTTTGCATTCATTCCTGATAGGAAAAATGAGTTAAATCAGAATTAAACAGTATATTAATGCAAAAGAATACTAAGTATCGTGACAAAATTACAGACAAAACACTGAATTTAAGAGAATTTATGTATTAGTGTGAATACTTTCATTTACTGATTCATTTCAATTCTAATAAAGTGGTCTGATTTAAAGAAGTAAGGAATTTACTATTTATCATTTAGTGAGCTGTAGAGAATTGGATACTTTCCTTCGTTGGTCTTTACTGAAGGCCTGGTTACCATCCGGGCCGAAAACAGTAGCGATCGTGATACCTCTGTGCATGTGCCTCAAGGAGGTTGGCCTCGACCATAAAGATCATGAGGTCCAGAATTAGTGTTTGTGGACAGTAGACTGGTTTGTGAACTTAACATGTTCACAAATCACTCTACAGTCCATGACCCTCCTAAGGACACTTATTGACTGGGCGTCCGATGCACAGGTATTTTCAAGGCCGTGTCCTTGTCCTTGGGAGTCACTCCTCTAAAAATAACTGTTCATATCATTTTTATTGTCCATTAGGACTGTGAAGGCCTCCTCAAGGTGGCCATGCATCCTTTGTGCACCATCCTCAGCAAAGAGGATAGTGCACTAATAATTACCCTCCTTGAAACATCCTCACGGCAGATGTGCATTGACAGTGAAGAGGCCTAAAGGAGACTTCAGGGATGTTATTGTAAAACCTGTCACAACTGACCACACGGCCAATTCATTTGTGACTACAAATGAAATACCTCTGTTTGGCCACAAGCAACCTGGTGACGACACTTGGCCGCATGCGACCAATGAGACGCACTGAGGTATTTGATATTTGTGACCAGGCCTTGAGGTGTATGCACGACCAAATAAGATTATTCTATTGTTTGATCTGCGAATACAATGTAAACAAGAACATTTGTTCACAAACTCTATTGCTTGCATTTCCAAAAAGCATTGTTTTATAGTCTGTATAACTCATTCACACCTGGAGCATACACATATTGAATGAGGATATGTATATATCTTAGCAAGATAGTATGTGGAAGAAATAGTAGAAAATAATGACTCCTACGGTGATTTGGATCATTTGATATTTAGTTTAGAGTAGGACTTTAAATCAATGTCCAAAAGCAGTAAGATACAATCTTATAATTAGATAAGATGGACTACTCATTTTCAAGTCATCAACAAATGAGCATTAAGCAAAAAGATAGGAACACTAAATATTCCACTAGCTGAACAAAGTATTTTACATACAACATTACACTATTTTCAACACCTGGTACTAAATTGGAGAGCGTAGTTCCACTTTGTTCAAATTAGGTATGTTTATGACCTCATGATTTTAATCATCAACAAGAACATAAGCTACACTACACGTGTTCAAAAATACCTGAAGAACTCCCTCCTGAAACCACCTACATCATCAGCCATTTCATTTGAGAAGCTTATAATTGTCGTGGCCCTGAAGTCAAAGTTCAACTTTGAAACAACTCTTTAGGTAGTATTGAGTAAACGTCTTTGCTCCTTAAAGATTTTTTGGTTTTTTGAATAGGCATTTTCAAATCGGTACAGATTAATAGGAGTATCCAAATCAGCTGTGGGGGTTCTGAAAAAAAAACAGAATGCAGGTATGCTGACATAAACTGAGAGGTACAATTGATAGGTAGGTATACTGACACAAACTTAGAGATACAATTAGCTGCGTCACCTGTTCTGTGTCCATAAAAGTATCAATTAACTTTGCTTATCAATACAGATATGTCAGCATTGCCAACACAAAACTGAGCTTATTGCAAGGCTGAAAACATTCAAGCTTTCATTTGACTTGAAAGCACAGACCTTATAGGAGAGTGCTTGATAACTGAATTACTTAAATATTAAATAAAGATCAACTACTCTTCTTTCAGTACAACATAGAGTCGCTACTCGCTATATGGACATCTCTCGTACTCTTCATATCGTTTGAGACTGAATTCTTCCTCACTCTTGGGTAATTTGTTCACTAGGTCTCCACCAGGGTAAGCAAGGTCATAGTTAGAAATGTCTCTTTCATGAATAAGGCTTTTGGCACACCATCTATTTAGTGATTCTTGAAGCACTTGCTTTGTACTGTTAGTAGATAGTTGGCAAATAGACAAGAGTCCGCCAAGATGTTTTCTGGCTGCACCTCACTTTGCGGAATATGTTGTCTGACTACTCTGCATCACCAACATGGAAAATGATTTTCTTATCTTCAACTTGAATTCCTTTCTTAGGTTATCTAACTTGTATATTGCCCTCCCCTTTATAAGAGCTGAAAGATGGGAAGGCGGCAAAGGCCTGTTCAACTTCTACTGAGATGTATTGCCTTCCTCTGACATCCCACTAGGGTAAGCAAGGTCATAGTTAGAAATGTCTCTTTCATAATAAAGTCCTTTGGCACACTGTTTACTGATTCCTGAAGCACCTTATGCTTGGTACTGTTAGTAGATAGTGGGCCAATAGACAAGAGTTCGCCAAGATGTTTTCTGGCGACGCCTCACTTTGCGGAATATGTCATCTGACTACTCTGCACCACCAACATGGAAATTAATTTTCTCATCTTCAACTGGAATTCCTTTCTTCAGTTTCTTAACTTGTTTATTGCCTTCCACTTTATAAGAGCTGAAAGATGGGAAGGCGGCAAAGGCCTGTTCAACTTCTACTGAGATGTATTGCCTTCCACTGATGTCCCAACCATTATTAGGAATTGAGAAAATACCGCCTTCCATGGGAATAATGACAGGGATGTTTTCACCATCATCTAAACATTTCAACCCTTTAGCTCTTAGAAAGCCAATCCTACAAAAGCAATTAGAATGGAACATAAATAGAAAGAAATGTACAGGAAGTATGACTCAATCGAAAGGTTGCAACTTATTCACATAAAAATGGTGTGTCAACGTATAATATGAGATGTTGCTGCATTTGATATAATAACCCCTCCATTGTATAAAATTTCTGAAAATTTGTGGGAGATGAAAACTCTAGAGGGCAGGTGAAAAATCAGATAGTACATGCCCAATATGGAAGGCACAGCTTAATTATGTTATTTCAGACAATCATACTAGAAAATATATGTAACTTTCACTTAACATACTTTCCTATCAACTAAGTCACCAATTTACATTTTATTTCTTTAAAAATGATTGTTGCCAACTCATCTCAACACAAGAAACAGTTATTGAATAAAATAATGTGCATGTATAGCATGTACCTGCTGAAAACCTGTATGTAGGGCAGATCAGACTAAGAAAGCGCATTTAGAAGCTGAAGTTGGCCAGCTGGGCCTTCAACAGTTCGCATAGGGCAGGTTTCTTTCATATGTTAATGCTGAATGCTGTATTTATAAGACCCTTTACATATTACTTTTAGACTTAAGCCTATGTTAACATGTCATAGATTATAATCACTTCACACTTTTTAGAGTAATGTTAGTCATGAACACAGGATATCTAACATTAGTTGGACTGCTATAACTTGGATGATTGCATAAGTAAGAAATATTGTTTGAGACATATTCAATAACATACATCTTCGTAATAGTAGGTCAGAAAAAATTTGGAATGGAATGGGGTTTTACGTAGCTTTCAACAGCTAAGGTCATAGCGCGACGAGATTAGAAACCGAAACCGAAATCACCTTGTATAAAAACTTTCACTATTCTAGTTGTAAATATGACTTTTTTAGATTGCGCATAAATTGATTGTTCTTCTTGGACAACTATACATGTAGGAACCCGCAGTGCTAAGAACAGGGGTCAGAAAGTAGGACACTTGACTAAAATGTACTTGTTGTAATTTTCACCTGTATATTGTGCTTTTCTTGACCAGCATTACATATATATAAGCCTTGCACCTACAGTTGTCCAACTACCGTTATCAATTTATTCGCGTAATTTCTTAAGTAATATTTAGAACTAGAAGAGTAAGAACCTTATATAAACTAATGTAATGCTGTTCAAAAAAGAGCAAAATGAAGGCGAAAATCGTACATTTTAGTTAAATCACCTACTTTCTGACCTCTGTTCTCAGCAGTGCGGGTACCTACAGTTGTCCAACTTCATATTTTGCTACCTAAATAAGTCATATCTAGAACTACAATAGTGAAAGTTTTATGTGATGCTGTTCGAAAAAGAACAAAAAGCAAGCGAAAATCGTATATTTTAGCTAAGTAACCTATTTCTTGACCCCTTTTCTCAGTAGTGGGGTTACCCACAGTTATCCAACTTCAAGTATCAATTTATTTGCTTGCTAAACATGTCATTTCTTAGACCTAAAATAGTGAAGGTTTTATATAAGTCGATATAATGCTGTTCAAATTAGAGCATAATGCAAGCGAAAATCGTGCATTTTTTCTAAGTGGCCTACTTTTTGACCCTGTTCTCAGCATAGCGGGCAGCTACCGTTGGCCTACTATAAATATCAATTTATTCGCTACATAAATAAGTCATGTTTAGATCTAGAATAGTGATAAACTCGTTTATTGTGATGTAATGCTGTTTGAATATTAGCAAAATACAGGCGAAAATCGTACATTTTAGCTGTGGCCTACTTTTTGACCCCTGTTCTCAGCAATAAAGGCATCTATAGATGTTTAAATACATACATATATCGATTTGTTCTCTAAACTCTTTTGTCACGTCTTTGTTATCATATTAGTCAGTTAGATAAGGCTGTCTCCAAGGCTAGCCTGATGTTACTACAGTATAAGGATTTCTCCCAAACAGCTTTCTTAGTAACTCCAAGAAGATGGCGGTAGGGAAGATTTCTGTTGCTTGTTTACTGGTTTTGTTTGCTTTGGCACCTGCCTACAGTAAACAACCAAATATCGTCTTCATCGTTGCGGACGATTTAGGTAAGATACGAGTCTGATTGTAATAGCATTTTAGTTTTTCTCTTTGCAATGAACCATGTTATGATTTGTATAGTTGTCTTGTATTGCGTGAAGTTTATCTTATTCTATAATGAGCACGTACTAAATTTTAAAATCTCAAGTGATGATTGTTTTTTAGATGAAAGAATTCCATACGATTTATCCAGTTAGTTCGTTTACACTAGAGAAGATTACATTATGTACACTCCATCTTCTGGGCGATGCTTTAACCATTGCATTGCCTGTGCTACTTTTTCCAAGGCACAAGACTGCAAAGTGACTTTGTTAAAGCTACCATTGTGTGATTTCGATAGTGTTTAAATATGAATGTGTCATATTGTCATAATCATAAAATTGTTATTCATTTCGATATGAAGTAATATACTGTAGAATAAGAAAGGTTTTTTTATACTGTCAATATTTACTAATGAAATACATTCGGTAGAGTATGAGTGGGACATTATACATGTAAGATGCTGTACCCAAAGACGAGAGTTCGAATATAATATGGCCCGGGTGTCAATAAAAAAATCATGATAAGTGCTATCCGCTCTAATTTCATTTTGAAGTGGTGTAAGAAGGAGTACCTTCCAAATTCAAATACAAATATTCTGAGATAAGCTGGGAAATTGGCATTTATTCTAATAAGTTTATTTGGTGCGGCTTTCACAGTAATATTTCGTAACTTATCCTCTAGCATGGAATGATATTAGACCTTCCAATTCTAAGCCTAATTTCATTCAAAGCACAAGTATGCAAAGGCTTTTGTACACCATCTAAACCCTGTCAAGTTGGTTTTCATTAGATGGCTGTCACTAAGTACTCGCAGATGAGTACCCACATGTCAGGGTTTCCGTTATTTTTCTGCGCTTTTGCATAGAATTTGTATTGGCAAAATATGCCACCACCAGTAGAAGGGTTAAGTGGCGGGTTAGAAATCGTTAGAAAATGCATTTTATTTGAAAGTAAAACTGAGCTTTCTACGGTAGATTTTCTGTAATTTGTACCCTAGGATGGAATGATGTTGGATGGCGGAACCCGGATGTCCTGACGCCTAACATGAACAAGCTGGCGATGGAGGGCGTCATACTGGATGCCTCCTACGTGCAACCCGTCTGTAGCCCGTGCGTATTCACATTTAGGTGTTCAAAGGAAATAAAGTATCATCAGCGCCTACATATAACTCCTGCACTAAATGCAAGGGCAGCCCTTGCAGCCCTATTCGAGTTGCCAGAGCTGCAAGCCTTTAAGAATTTCACGCTAGCCAGTGGGAAATCGAGACAAATAGAATCTTCTTCTAAATGTATACACACTCGTGACGAAGCAGTAGAAAGCCTTTTTCCAAATTATATTAAGAACTATGTACAATTATTAATAAAATTCATACAAATCAAGATATGACCCAATCATGAAATTTCATCATGTGTGTAACTATCATTGTAAATTTATAAGTTGACTACAATTCTATAACCTGTTGGTGCCAACACAACATTAAAAGTACATGCTGTAAATCACTTAAGTATAGCGGGAACATAAGGATAGCGATAATAGCGCTCTGCCTATATGCGCTATTGTAAAATCCCCGTCGTTATTAACTTGCCGCTGATGCCGGAGATGAAGTACAGTGACCCATGATCCCTAGTGTGTGTTTCATGATTACGCACCGGCTAACTGAAATTTTATGATATGTAAATATAGGCCGGTATCCTGTGGAGTGTTTGACCATTCAAGCAAGAGGGTAAAAATAAACATTGGGGCTCTTCCTGTCCGCTATACTTAGATCACACTATCCAGGACAGTACCGTAATTGCGCTAGATAATGTTCACGCCATATGTGAGTGATTTACAATATGACTTATTATATATGTCCATATGTATTTTATCAACAGTCACATCACAACAATTATTAATTGACAATTAAATGACTCCAAGTGACTAGTAAGTTATATACACCAATGGGTCCCTCGCTCATGGCTTTAGGCATTATTGTTCTCCATTGGTATATCATACTGCATATCTCCCCCGTAATAAGTCAACATCCATGTAAATGTCTATTTTAGATCAAGAGGAGCGTTGATGTCAGGGTACTATCCATTCCATACAGGACTACAGGTAATCACACAGTTTCATTTTAAAAGACAGCATTTCTAATGTATGCAGGTCAAACAGTTAACTTGAAGCATGTGCCAAATCCCAATAAAGCCTTCAAAGAAGTTATCAATTAAGCTTTAATTATCGCCCCAAAACCATAATGCAATAAAAGAAAAGCATAGTTAGAGAATGTTTACAGACTAAAGACCAGTGGTGCTGTATTCATATATGTACACACACAAACACACACATATATATATATATATATATATATATATATATATATATATATATATATATATATATATATATATATATATATATATATATATATATATATATGAACATATATATTGAACCAATAGAGTCGATGTTTTGTGATTACTACGTCCTTTTGTCTCAGCCAACCATTCATACATGTGAGTGTTTCTGTTGTTTTCTAGACAGGTGTGATATTTCCTCAACAGCCGTATGGTCTACCGTTGAACTTTACCATTTTGCCGCAAAAACTGAAAGAACTTGGTTACAGTACACACATTGTTGGCAAGTAAGTAACTTACCGTTTGTCATATACATGTATTTACATATACGTTTTATATATTTAGAATTGGAATGTCGTTTATCATGATTTTTATGGCGTATTGAGGATACATTGTAACTAGCAAGTTGATAATTGTGCAGGAAGCCGGAGTATCCTGTGAAAATAGCGCTTATCCCTAACTCTTAGGCAAATTCGTTACCTCTCTGTGGTTTAGAGAGACAGCAAGCCATCAGTAGTATCGCCTTGTGAATTGGGTCATTGGGGCATGTCCCATGAGCAGATGAAATATGCAGGTATATACTAGTTTATAAATTCTCGAAATGACACCATGATAATATCATATAGTGGGTCTCAGACAGGATAATGCAGAATCAATGTATTCCCATTTTGAGCATTAATTAAAAGAGTAAAATAGTGATAAAAATATTACACTAGCCTGCCCTGGGACTAAGTACAGTATCTTTCTTTACACCCACATTAATATTTCCATGGCCCACAATGTTTAATAGTTCTAAAAATAGATGGCACCCTCATGATCCAATAGGATCCAATAAATGTTCAAGAATATAGGCTGGAAAAAATGCATTGAGCTTAAAGGAAATCTAGATGATGCGACAGGACATTAAGGGCTCAACAAATCGACTCAAAAATCCAAGTAAACAATAAATCATCTTCAGCATATCAAATATGATTAATTTATAATTTATACTTCAATGATGCTGAAACATTTACTGAAACTTGCAACCTCCTTCATGCTTCCCACACTAATTAGTATATAGTCTTTTATTGTTTCCTGTTGTCCTTCTACCCCTTTCCACTTTCCCACACTTCTCTCACAGCAGTCTACTAACTCTAGCTCAGTGCCCTTTGCTAACTCCAATACCCTTCTACAATTTACATTTATTTCTTCTTTATTTCCCTTTTATATAAATATATATATATATATATATATATATATATGTATATATATAAATATATATATATATATATATATACATATATATATATATATATATATATATATATATATATATATATATATATATATATATATATATATATATATATATATATATATATATATATATATATGTGTGTGTATATATATATATATATATATTATATATATATATATATATATATATATATATATATATATATATATATATATATATATATATATATATATATATATATATATATATATATATATGTATATATATATATATATGTAGTTCATCCGTGAACCATGGTTTTAGGGGTGGAACTACAACAGACTTCTCTTTCTTTGGTGCGTGCTTGTCAAGGACGCTGGTAAGATGAACATTGTATCTGTTCAGAAGATCCGAAACAGATTCACTGTGATCATTAACCGTCAGCCCATGCACACTATCTTCCCTAAAACTCGGCAGGTCGATGGATTGGAGTTTTCTAGTCACAATTTTCTTTTCCTGCAGGTGTGGCTTGGGATGGTGGACAGTGCATAACAGTAGGTTGTGATCTGTTATCATAACACCCACCTTGACCTCTTGGATCATGTTGTCTGTAGTTCGACACATGGTAACATCAAATGTGTGCCCAGACATATGAGTTGATGTATTCACACACTGCAGGATGTTGAATGACTCGAGCAACTTTGTGAGTTTCCAAGTAGCAGTGTCATTCTTTTTATCAAGATGAAAGTTCAGATCTCCTACGATTAGTAGATCACCAGAGCTTGTCACCCTGTCTTGAAAAAAATGTGGAGAACTCCTCGAAGAATTGTGTGGTGGTAAATTTATTCTTCTGATTGGGTGGCCTATATGTAAAGGTAACCAAATTGATGCAACGTGACCCAGTATTGAACTGAATCAGCATATTCTCAAAACTGTCTGACTTGTACTTTTCAGAGCAGGTTACTTTAATGGAAGCCTTATGTTATGTAGTACTCCCACCCCACCATAACCACGATTTCCTTGCCTCGGTTTGTGGCTAAATTCATAGCCTGGTAATGTCTGTCCTTTCACGTAAAAGTCATCTTTTTCCTTGTTGGTAATCCAGGTCTCAGTCAGGGAAAGGATATTGATGTTTTGATTGATGACAATATCCCTGATGACGTCAGTTTTGTTCCTGACAGACTGGATATTTAGTCCTGGGCCTAGTGATTCTTCTTCCCCCTCTTGTTTACTTTAGATGACACACCTCTATGGGTCTTGGGTCCTGAGTAGATGTTGTTTATTCTCAGGGCCCTGATTACCTCTAATGGCAGGCTGGGCCTATCTCGAGTGAGAACTTGACCCACATTTAGTAGAAAGTTCCTGAAATAAACCCTCACTGGGGTCATACTGTGTTGGGAGCACTGGACATCTCGGTGGTATCAGTGTCAAGTGTCGATGTCAAGGACTTGTATTGCACTTTTACAACTTGACGACTAACGATTCTTGCTCTAATGTTTCCTGTGGCTGAGAAAAGCCTGAAAATGTTGATTTCAAATGCTTGAATATCCTTAATTCCAGGCTTTTTACTTGACGTTTGATCCACAGATTTCTTCTGGCTGATCCCTGTAATATTGCCTTAATCCTAGGTGATTCCTAGTGGAAAACTTGTCCTTTATCACCTACAATAGGTGATAAGGCCAGGAGCCCACGAAACAGAGAGGCAGCCCGTAGGCGCACTACAGCACTTCGATATATATATATATATATATATATATATATATATATATATATATATATATATATATATATATATATATATATATATATATATATATATATATGAATGTATATCTCCATATTGTACGTGTGTCATTCAGGTGGCATCTGGGCTTCTGTAACTGGGACTACACTCCGACCCACCGAGGATTCGATACTTTCTATGGAAGATACACAGGAGCCCAGGATTACTATAGCCACATGCGAGGTGAATTGACCTAATTTGATTATTTTTAACAAAACGTACTGTCATGTCAGGCATGAAACGGTTCAATAGCATAAACTAGTTTCAACTGCACATCTGTTTGATTAATTATGGATGTGAGGTATGTGCATCTACTTACGTCTTTAAATGTATTTCCAGATCAGGGTCTTGACTTTCGGTTTAACAAAGATGTGGTCAGAGATCAAGATGGCGTCTATTCCCTGGTCAGTATGTAATGTTATTTAGCCAACTTCATTCGTTTTTTCATACATGTTGTTGACTACTTCGGCTATCATTTAATTTCTATTTCATAATTATCTCTTTCAAATAAGTCTCACAAATGAATGTATATATTCTGGAAGCATGTTTATGTGTATATTATCATTTAGTAAGCTTCTGGATACGCAAATATGAGCAAAAATAAAACTGAAGGTCCAAATGTAAAGTCCTAGGTTCTAACATCATTTCAATATGTTTGGAAAGGTCCCATGCAGGCAACCTATTTTTACAATGTTCACCTTCTTTCAGTTCTCCTTCACCAATAGAGTAGAAGCCGTTATCAAAGAACACGAGACCTCAAAACCGCTTTTCATCTACGTACCATACCAATCAGTCCATACACCTCTGCAGGTAAATGCATATCATAACTGCGAATTTTATTACCCTCTCTCTCTCTCTCTCTCTCTCTCACCCACACACACACACACACACACACAGATAACACACACCCATATATATATATATATATATATATATATATATATATATATATATATATATATATATATATATATATATATATATATATATATTTATATATTTATGAAATTGATGATTAATTGTCAAAACATCCTGACACTTATAGCGACATCAACCTTCAAAAAAGCTGTTTCAAATTTGTAACGTATAAACAATTGATATGCAACTAATTCGTATAATCCTTTCCGGGTTTGCCAGGTTCCACAGAAGTATGAGGACATGTACAAACATATCAGTGGTCATTGGCGCAGAAAATACCTTGGTAAATATATTTAGTACTTACTGTACAAGTCAAGTGGTTGTAATTCATTATAGGCATATATATATATATATATATATATATATATATATATATATATATATATATATATATATATATATATATATATATTTATATATATACATATATATATATATATATATATATATATATATATATATATATATATATATATATATATATATATATATATATATATATACTTTGGTTCGTGATGTTAAAAACAAGCAGAAGGTATCGTCACTCAATAAAAACCACCGTAAAACATTATATATATAATACGAAAAATGATATAATAGCACTTATCTACAGTACGGTATCAAATAAGTAAAACTAATCAATCAGAAAGAAAAGGAATATGCAGGTGAGAAATGTGAATGTAAAATCTGAAATGGAATAATTCCTTTAAATGATCCGAAGCTCATTAAAATTGTAGATATTGCTTTAAGAGTAACTGCATTATAAAATATATAAATAATACAATAGCAAAGGTCTGGGGCGTGAAAAAGCACAATATTGAACATGCACGTTCTGTCTTGATTTGCAATGCTAGCAAAATGCCAATGAGCATATATATCATCGTCACAAGCCATGTTATTCTAACAGTTTGGTTGAACGTTATACTTACATGCCTTGTGTGTTTGATAGGCTTACAACTGAACAGAAAATCTACGTATCATACGGACTGTTTTCCGAGGTTGGCTGTGTATATCAAACTAATGGAATGAAGTAGGGATCTGAAAATCTATTTTTCACTTCTCTTTCTGCCCTAATCCTTCTGTCAAAACAAGACATTACTGATACCGGTATGTTTGGAATATTCTAGGTATGGTGACTGCCATGGATGAAGCAATTGGCAAAATCGTGGATGCACTTAAGACAAAGGGACTGGCAGACAATACACTTATTGTCTTTACAACTGATGTATGTTTAATAACAGAACAAATTGAATAGTGTATCCTGGAATAAATTAATTATTGGCACCCAAGACGGAACCTCTCATCAGATTGGAGAACATATAAAGTGATACAGTTGTTAAGTGTTGTATATTATGGTAGTCTTCATACCTTTTCAACGGAAAATGAAAGTATCCGGATACAGCATATCAGTAAACTGTTATAAAGAAGAAATAAACATTCAGAAAACACAAACAAAGAACAAACGAAACTACAGTATCAGTAATAATAAAGACACAACGATATGTACAACATACAAATGGTAGCTGTAAAATAATGTACTATAAGAATAACGGAAAACGCAAACCAATACGAATAGGTATACATGTGTCGTTAGGAACCTAATGTTATTTTCATTTTACAGAATGGGGGCCCTGAGATTCTGGGAGCTGCTAACAACTGGCCTCTCAGAGGGGGTAAGACGACTCTTTGGGAGGGGGGCACCAGGGGCGCTGCGTTCGCCTGGGGGAATATGCTGAAACAGAAACAGTACATCAACACAGAGTAAGTGTAAACAGATGCGCGGCGTTCTGAGGAGCAGTCTATGGTTCCTTTGCAACTGAAAGACATCTTGGTACTATTCATGTAGAGATGAAAAATTCTTCTACGTCTCTATCTATCGCAGTTGTGAAAGCATATTTAATCCTAACAAACCAAAGCAATCTGGAATGGGAATATAAAAATATATTTGATTATTTAATTCGTCTTAAACCTAATACATACAGAGACCCACTTATAGTGTATACACATCTTCCTAAAATTCCTAATGTACAGTCTGTAACGAACCGTTTGTCTTCGGAATGATGAAATAGACTTGAATATGATCATTGTAATCGGCAACTGTTGCTTTGACTAATTAACAATGTATATTCATCTTAAAACTAAGGCGTGCAGATACCATTAAACACTATCTTCATGTTTCTATCATTCGTTGATGTGTATATGGACAACATCTAACTATTTTGGAGTGAATTTAATAATTGTCCTGGTGATTGTAATTGAGAGTAATTGCATTGATTTTTCGGAATTTGGTTAAGTTAAGTCAACACCAAACATTAAGATATGATATGTTGGTAGGCAAAATCATTCACCCTTCAATATAAAATTTCGTGATTTCTAAATCTTATATCTCTTGTCACACCTTCCTTTTGTCATTTATTGTTCATCAAAATTCACATTTAAGATAGTATGAGATCCTTATCTTGGAAAGGAATGATCCTTTGTCTAAGGATTGCCCCAAATGCATTTACCCACTTTCACTTTCAGAATGATTCAGCTGAATTCGTTAATCAAAATGACCATTACATCAAGGACTAACTTAAAGTCATTTCCTCACTTTCCCTTTAAAAATTATTCTGCCGAAATATTGGATCGGAATAATCAATACTTTATAGATTGCCATAACACCATTCATTCACTTTCACTTTAAGGATGATTCACCTCGTAGATTGGTTTCCTACCCTGGTGGCGGCGGCTGGAGGCACGCCAGGTATGACGTCATTTGCCTAACACATTCATGCCTGATAATTAATGTTGAAAAAGTCTGATCTTTGGTACCTTTAATAGTTAATTCCTAATGAATTAGAAATTCAGTTCTACTTCATCTGCTTTGAATTAACATTAAAACAATATTAATCAGAACTTATTCGCGTCGATTCAGACACGAATAGGTAAAACAATTTATGCATTAAGTTCCTCATATTGGTACTGTTGTCATAATGCAGAAAACACTCGGTTATTTATGTAGAAGTTGAAAACTCATTTGTATTGAAAAGAATCTTGATATACATGTAGGTTTGCAGTTGAAACATTCAATTAGACTAAGTCAGAGGATTACACTTGCAGCTTTCAAACAGAAACGTCAGTTTGTGAGGATCAACCTTCATTGAAATGCAAATTTGACTGACTCAAATATTGAGGAAGCGTTGATATTGTGCCTACCTATGTAAAAACTGTGCATATGGATGTATGAAAGCACTTCACAATGACATGTTTGACATTAATAAGAGAATGTAACTCGCTTGGCCTTAAAGCTGCGGTTCGGAAATTTGAATAAATTGCTACTATGTAAATTTGACAACATGGAATATTTGCTAATACATGTATCAAATGTCTTGCAGAGGAACTAAATTGTAGCTGAAACCTTACAGTTGACATCACACGCACACATTGTTTGAGAAGAAACCTTTAAGAAATTATGATATTTCCTATCCTTTAGATCCGAGGATGGATGGTGTGAACCAGTGGGCCACTGTCAGTGAGAATGCCCCCTCTGCCAGGAAGGAAATGGTTCTCAATATAGACGAGATAAGGGGGTATTCTGCAATAAGGTATTGTATATGGTTTATATATGGTATGTGTGTAGGTACCTTTAAAATATTCAAAATCTGAAACTTTGAATTTGCTGTCGCATATTTGGATTGATCATGATAATATATTCCTTTGTTTCAATATTTCAGTTTCTTAATCATAAACCGGAAAGGTACAAGTAGTAGCTCTTTTAGTAATTTATCTGGCATTTCTACAACAATATAACATTCAAAAAAATATAAAGAATTTTGTAATGTCGTTAATTTGGTTAACTAATATATTTCTTTTGTACAGTATATAATGTATATAGTTGTTAAAATATTCTCTTTTGTTTAGGATTGGTGACTACAAATTAGTGGATGAGAATCCTATTGTCAGGCTGAGTACTGGATATCAGCTTGGAGATGATCCCACACTGGAAGCTCTCTATAACATTGTGGGTGAGCGCAAATACTAAATTCAATTACTATAAATTTAATGAAGAGAATCGTCTTTAGAGAGTGAGTACTCAGTTATATGGATTGGGAAGTTATATATTTCATCTATAATTCTACAATCCCAGGTTGCACTATTATCTTTATTAAATTCAGGAATCGCTCTCATTTCTCTAACGAATCATCTCAGCCTCCCTATTATCCACCATTTATAAATAAGTAGGCTGGCAAAAGAAGTTAATGAAACACTATTTTTGTACTAAAAGTAAATTGTAGCTGCTTAAGATATCGCTTTCGTTAATGAATGAAACAAGTGTGAAATCAATTGCACAAGTCTAAATTGAGAAGTAATTAATTAAAGTCAAATATTGATGGCTTTGTCAAATTATATTAAAAACTATTTAAACAAAACCATGATAAAAAAGTTTAAGTTTGTTATTCTATCAAATATGAGTTATTTCATTTTTCAGAGGATCCATCTGAAGCGGATGACATGTCGTCAAGGAGACGCTCTCTGGTTGTCCAGATGAAAGAGAGGCTTAAATTCCATATTGCAACAATCTATCCATCTCTTGGTAACACAGAATCTAGTCCCGCGGGTGACCCAAAAAACTGGGGATATGTATGGTCACCAGGATGGTGTTAAGGAATAGTTCCCCATAATTCCACCAGGGTGCAATAGTTCCCAAATAATCCAACAGGGTGTAGGAATTGAAGATTCCAGACAGTTTGGGTACTGTGCAAGATGCCATCTATCAATTTGATTCCAAATTCACTATTTCACTACAATACAAATCCACGAAAAGTTAGACACAAAGTAAGTACTGTAGAACACGCAATGAACGCGTCTGTGTATATATAGCGTACATAGCGTGTGGTTCCTCTTCGCTATATATAAAAACGCTGTACTTTTTTCTTACTGTACTGGCGCTGTTGCCGGCGGCATGAAGATACGCTATGATGCGAAAAACTCCCCACTACGCTATATGTGGGACACCCGTCATATGTGTGGTCTACAGTATTGCCTTTTTAGCCAAACATATATATGTTCGAGTTTATGAATGCTCAATATATTCTAGCTAATTGATCCTTTTTGTTAGCGTACACTTGTTATCATGAAATTCCTGTTAGTGACTTTCAATTTGTATGTTAGTTTCCAAAGATCAATAAAGTGAATTTTTCAAAGCACCTCTATTTTGTTATCTAATGATGATGGACCAGTACTAAACAATGGCTGATTATCTTCAAATTTCCATGTTGTTCTTGCGAGGAAGATCTCTAATTACAACCTGTGTCTCTGCTTTACCCCTTTCTGTTATCAGCAGGTGGTCACATCAAAGTGAAAAAGCTGGAAATTACTATCCTGGGGCAGAAATATTACTCACTCAAATGTATGCATCCTATCAAAAAGGAAGTGCCCAGTAATTAAAAAAAATCTTGTGCTGAGGCTCTGATATTTCACTATTTGGCAACGTTTAAGAAATCTTACATCTTACTTATACTGTTGGTTTATTGGTCATAGTATGATATACATTAACAGTTAAACTTGTTCACAAATATGCAGAGAACTATCTCCTTAAACTATTACACGTTGCATACATTGGGAAACACCTTTTCCATGCAACAGTCAAAACTGGAAGCGAGGAGATTCAATATTGAAAATAGAACAGCATTTATATACGGACATATATCATATTTTGCATTAATTCCTGATGGGAAAATTGAGTTATATCAGAATTAAAGAGTATGTGAATGCAAAAGAATACTAAGTATCACGAAAGTGACAGAATTACAGACAAAACACTTAATTTAAGAGAATTTATGTATAAGTGTGAATACTTTCATTTACTGATTCATTTTAATTCTAAGAAAGTGGTCTGATTTAAAGAAGTAAGGAATTTACTATTTATAATTTAGTGAGCTGTACAGAATTGGATACTTTCCTTCAATGGTTTTTCCTGAAAGCCTGGTCACCGTGCGGGCCGAAACCAGTGGCGATCATGATACCTCTGTGCATGTGCCTCAGGGAGGTTGGCCTCGACCATAAAGATCATGAGGTCCAAAATAAGTGTTTGTGGACAGTAGAGTGGTTATGTTCACAAATCACTCTACATTCCACGACCCTCCTTAGGACATTTATTGACCGGGCGTCCGATGCACAGCACCTATTCTAAAGATAAATGTTCATATCATTTTTCTTGTCCATTAGGACCGTGAGGCCACCGCAAGGCCTCCTCAAGGTGGCCATGCAATCTTCGTGCATCATCCGCAGCAAAGAGGATAGTGCACTAAAAATTACCCTCCTTGAAGCATTACAACATTACACTTTTTTCAACACCTGGAACTAAATTGGAGAGCGTAGTTCCAGCTTGTTCGAATTAGGTATGTTTGTAACCTTATATGACTGTTCATCATTAACATGAACATAAGCTACACTACACATGTTCAAAAATACCTGAAGAACTCCCTCCTGAAACCACCTCCATCCTCAGCCATTTCATTTGAGAAGCTTATAATTGCCATGGCCCTGAAGTCAAAGTTTGACTTTGAAACAGCTCTTTTGGTAGTTGTGAGTGAATGTCTTTGCTCCTTAGAGATTTTTTGGGCTATTGAATAGGCATTTTCAAATCGGTACAGATTAATAGGAGTATCCAAATCAGCTGTGGGGGTTCTGAAAAAAACACAGAATGCAGGTTTACTGACATAAACTTAGAGGTACAATTGATAGATGACTATTAGCTGCGTCACCTGTTCTGTGTCCATAAAAGTATCAATTAGGTTCGCTTATTGATGCAGATAAGTCAGCATTTACAAGCACAAAACTGAGCTTACTGCAGGCTGAAAACATTCAAGCTTTCATTGGACTTGAAAGCACAGACCTTATTGGAGTTTGCTTGATAACTGAATTACTTTCATTCTTAAATATTGAATAAAAATCAACTACTCTCCTTTCAGCACAACTCGCTACTCGCTACCGTGCATCTCTCGTATTCTAATTTATATCGTTTGAGACTGAATTTTTCCTCACTCTTGGGTAATTTGTTCACTTGGTCTCCACCAGGGTAAGCAAGGGCATAGTTAGAAATGTCTCTTTCATGATAAAGTCCTTTGGCACACTACTGTATAACTGGTTAATTTGGCATGTAGTTAAGTTTGCATTTTTTGGCATCTGCAACAGTCAGAACAACGCCATCTATATGTAGATATAGGAACCAATGGTTGCTGCCATTTTGTTTTCGGGAGCAATCAATAGCTCCATAACTTGGCAGGAGTTTCCCCAAAATTGGACATGTAGGTATGCGAATTATGATATGATACCTAAGTAACTTATCCATAAGTTACCAATGTATCATATTATAATGATTTTGTGAAGTAATTGCATGTATTTTCGTTGTTTCAGGCTCTGTCCAGACCGGTCAAATTCACAATATGTTGCCGTATACAGTTTAACTACTGTGAATTGGCAAAAAGTTAATTTGCAATGCGAGCAATTTCATTTATTTTTTAAAGTTTATATCATGCTGATAACTATCAACATACACATATATGTATGTGGATAATTGATCAAATATTTACATCGGAACCACCATCTCCATTTCTATTGTACGACGGCGATATAAGCATTTGGTTGCCATTTTGATTTTCATCTGATACGATCAATAACTCCATAACTTGGCAGGGGTTGTCTCAGAATTGGACAGGTAAGTATGCGAACCATGATATGATATCTTGGTAACTTATTCATAACTTACAAATGTATCATATTATAATGGTTTTGTGAAGTTATCGTATCGATTTTTCGTGAAATTAACGCTATGCTGCCAACCGCAGCTCCCCAAGCGGCCCTGGAAGACACTAAATCTGTATTTTTATGCAATCTTTAATTTGGCATTGGTGGGCATTCGCCAAAAAGCGCCAAATTAAAGACCACGCCAAATTAACCAGTTATACAGTATTTGTTTACTGATTCCCGAAGCACTCCTGGGCCAATTACAAGAGTCCGCCAAGATCTGTCTTCTGGCTGCGTCTCACTTTGTGGAATATGCTGTCTGAGTTCCCTGCAGCACCCACCTTGAAAATGATTTCCTTACCTTCAACTGGAATTCTTTATTTGGTTTTTGAACTTGTTTATTGCCCTCCCCTGTATAAGAGCTGAAAGATGGGAAGGCGATGAAGGCCTGTTCAACTTCCACTGAGATGTATTGCCATCCTCTGGCATTCCAACCATTAGGAATTGAGAAAATACCGCATTAAATAGGAATGACAGGGATGTCTTTACCATCATCTAACTATTTCAACCCTTTAGCTCTTGGAAAGCCAATCCTACAAAAGCAATTAGAATGGAACATAAATAAAAAGAAAGAATGACTCAATCGAGAGATTCCAACTCATTCACATAAAAATGGTGTGTCCAGTTGGCAAATTAAAGGGACTTGTCCACCATTTGCTATATTAACCCCTCCATTGTATATTATTTCTGAAAATTTGTGGAAGGTGAAAATTCTAGAGGGCAATCATATAGTACCTGCCCAATATGGCAGGCACAGCTTCATCATGTTATTTCTGAGACAATCATACTAGAAAATATATGTAACTTTTATTTAACATACTTTCCTATCAACTAAATCACCCATTTACGTTTTATTTCTTTAAATATGATTGTTGCCAACTCATTTCAATACAAAAAACAGTTATTGAATAAAATAATGTGCATGTATAGCACGTACCTGCTGAAAACCTGTATGTAGGGCAAATCAGACTAAGATAGCGAAATTAGAAGCTTAAGTTGGACAGCCGGGCCTCCAACAGCTTGCATAGAGCAGGTTTCTTTCATATGTGAATGCTGAATGCTGTATTTATAAGACCGTTGACATATTACTTCTTTTAGAGTTAAGCCTATGTTTACATGTCACAAATTATAACCACCTCACACTTCTTAGAGTAATGTTAGTCAAAAACACAGGATAACTAACATTAGTTGGACTGCTATAACTAGGATGATTGCATAAGTAAGAAATATTATTTGAGACATATTCAATAGTATACATTTTCTTAATTGTAGGTCAGAAAGAAATTTTGAGGTCCCACTGAATCCAGCTTCTGCAAATTAACCTGTACTTAATATGTATTCTTTGCAGGAGTATATACTTACCCTCGAGTCTGTCCTTAACCACAGTAGTTTCACTTGAGACCAGCAGGAGGCTGTCGATGAGATCTCTGAAGAAAGGAGGCAATCAAAAGAGAAATGTGTGTGGAGCATTGTTATAGCAGGAACATTCTAGAAAGGAATAAAAAGGAAAGCATGACGAGAAAATGTTATTCATTGGAAACAAGTATTGGTTGACTAAATCCATATATTAAAGGCTATATTCCATAGTACAGGAAATGAACAGGGACTTTCATCACATGGTGTCAAAAAGTGGATGTTCCTAAATGACCATAATAACCCATATACGTTTCAAGAGTGCACATTCACAAGAAACTGAACTGGGGCTGTGCTCATGGCTTGTGCGTGAGTATCCTGCTGACAGGGAACTTCTAGAAATAGCCATGCAACCTTGAAAATTAGATCAAGGTCATCGAGAGTCTACCTTGAGAGGTCCGTATGAGATGCACCATATTGGTGAAAATTTGGGAATCCTAGGTTGTTGCATTTTCAAGATATCTTGCTGACAAGATGAGGGACAGACAGACGGCTACTGATTCCAAGCCCCACCCCACCCATACATATGGCGGACAACTAGACTAGGGGTTACCCATAGTCCCAGAAAACTCTAGGACATTAGACATTTGTCAAGAAGGTACGATGTACCATGTGCACAGCCCAGAAACTATTCAGCCCTCATTATATTAGGATTAAACTGGCTAGGTTGGTGACACAGGTCACCAATAGGTCACTATGAAAATGATGAAATAAAGATTTTCTATCTATAATCCGACCTGTCTGTCTTCAATATGCAGAGCAGTTGGGAGCCTAAACTTGCTGCATCTTTTTCCCCGAAACAGTAGTATAGCCCAACAAATGTTAGTTAGCATTTAGATTAATTATGGTTAACCAATAAACAAATAAACTGATCCCCTCCTTGCTTAGGGTTTGCTCCCAACAGTCACAAAGTGACAAGTGACCGAGTCAGATGCGCAGTGCATGAAGGGAACAATTTGGCATACAATGACCAGTCCCTAAGTGGGACAGTTGGTTGGCAAAGAGAGCCATCAAGCGGGAGAATTGCAAACTAATTGAAAACGGTGGAGAAAATAGATTAAATACTTTCTTTTCGCTGTTTCAATATTCAAAAGAAAAATTATGTTGCTTTTGCAAAATGGAAATTGAAAAAAAGAAGTGTTTTTCAGAAACACAGCGGAAAATATTCTTTCTGACGTTTACACCTGCACCATCGTAGTGCTAATATGTACAAGATGTAGAAACGTACATGAAATTGATAAGGTTAGATATTACTTATTATTACTGATAACAGAGAAAGATACATCAGTTATGTAAACTCATTAATTAATACCAGCAGGAATGTTATCTAATAAACTTCTCTGATACCAGCCCTTTTTGGTATTTCCATGAGAAATGGCATAGTGATTCCATATACTAGTACTAGATTTCTCTTTTTTCAGTTTGTTTATTGGACACGATCACATAAATCACCCACAGTGCCATAAGAATACATAACAATTGTTCCATAAGCCATCCATGCTGGTCTTATGAAGTCATCAACATGGACAGGCTAGCATAATGCATAATTGGTGAATCGTTCTATAAAAGTAAGAGGTACCTTACGCATATGGAATATTTATAACGTTTACTGCATGTTCCTGTATTGGCTTATCAACAGGTTTGGTATGCTAAAGCTATCTAGAAGTAGGAAAGGGGAGAAGGTGACAAAGTTGATAGACTTAAAATATAATGAAAGTTTAAACATGAAAAAATGTTTTATGTCCTCGATATGAGGTTTACTGACTTGATACGTTTTACTCATTCACATCCATCCGGAGTATAGACTGGGTCTAAAACATGATAATATCTTGATAAAGAAAGCAGTATCCTAAAATGGTAATTAATGGAAATTGCTACTTTCTGGAAAGTTTAAGAAAACTTTCAAAATGGTTTTAGAATATTACTCCTAACTGCTGAGTTTTGTCCAGGGAAGCCGGTTAAAATGGGAAGTCCTAGCCTGATACAAAAGTTTTAAGGGTATTGATAATCAAAATGGCCCTATAACCTAATTAAATCTGGCTTATACTTATAAGTAAAAGGTGTTCGCATATTACTCACTTTGTCCTTACTATTTCGTCACGTCGTACGTTATTAATATCTGTTATCATGTTAGTGAGTTAGATAAGGCTGTACCCAAGGCTAGCCTGATGTTACTATAAAGATTTTCCCCAACAGCTCTCTTAGTTACTTCAAGAAGATGGCGGTGGGGAAGATTTATATTGTTTGTTTACTGGTTGTGTTTGCTTTGGCACCTGCCTACTGTAAACAACCAAATATCGTCTTCATTGTTGCTGACGATTTAGG
Source organism: Maea johnstoni (assembly GCA_963942565.1). Classification (NCBI taxonomy): domain Eukaryota; kingdom Metazoa; phylum Annelida; class Polychaeta; order Spionida; family Magelonidae; genus Maea; species Maea johnstoni. Next base: position 25,859,154 of record OZ012695.1, on the reverse strand, counting down.
TAAGATATGAGCCTGATTTTAGAATAGGCATGTGCTAAATTTGGAAACCTCATGCGTTGGTAGCTTTTTTAAATGAAAGAATATATATATATATATATATATATATATATATATATATATATATATATATTCCATGCAATTTATACAGTTCGTACGTTTATATTAGAGAAGATTACATCATGTAGACTCAATATTATTTTGTGACAAGCTGGAAATTGGTATTCATTCTGATTAGTTTATTCAGTGCAGAAACTGGGCTTTAACTTACCGGTATTCTCTAGCATGGACTGATATTATGTGCCAGGTTGGAAGATTTGGAATTCTGTTAAATGCATTATCTTTGAAAGTAAAACTGAGGTTTTCAAGGTAGTCTTTTTGTAATTTGTCCCTAGGATGGAATGATGTTGGATGGCGGAACCCGGATGTCCTGACGCCTAACATGAACAAGCTGGCGATGGAGGGCGTAATACTGGATGCCTCCTACGTGCAACCCGTCTGTAGCCCGTGCGTATTCACATCTATATAGAATGATATAGAATGAAATAAGGCTTCACCAAAATTACACCATGATGTTATTTACGTTTTCCTAAACAAACAAACCTGTAGAGCCGTGTGTGTAGTTACTTGGCCTTGGTTTCTTTTAAACTTTTAGTTTTTCTAGTTTTTGGGGTTTCTTGCCATTAAAGATTCTTTTCGAAATCTTTCTTTTTTTTGTATATTTAATCTTATTTGATTTGGGGGAAGGGTGTCAGTTCTTTTGGTAGTTTCTAAAATATTGGTCATAGTCTGAATAATAAGTTTCAATTTCTCCCGATATGGCGTGAATGTTTGCGGATATATGATCTATCAAAGTTTTGCTTCTTATTTTTTGATGCTTTTTTTTAAAGCAAAGACCTTTGGACTGTACTTTTCGTTGGATAACTCGTCAATGTTAAAGTCTGCAACTACTCACTTGTCTATAATTGTCTTCTTGGCAACAGTAAGTAATTAACTTTAAGCTAAAAACTTGAGAATATGAGAATAGTAACATTGATGAAAGCTTTGAATCCAAAAATATAAAATACCAAAACAGCTAACCTTTCTTCAAATACTTTCAAAAATTGTTTTTGAAAAAAGGTAATCGCTTAGTAATGACCCAGCATACAAAGATAAAGTAAGGTTCATGACTCATACCAACAATTCTTCAAAAAAGGTAAACTTTCATCCACGGATTTTCGTGCCAAAAGGCAAAAATAAGATTGATATAGAAAATTTATATTATAACTTTATCAACAAAAAAATCAAAAATCTACATGACAATCCTAAATTTGGTTATGATTTAAGTGAGCCATTTTCTTGCCTTTGCCAAATGATACCTGACTGCTATAATTACTTCTAAAAACAACAGAACATCACCATATATACACACACATGGATATATATATATATATATATATATATATATATATATATATATATATATATATATATATATATATATATATATAATATATATATATATATATATATATATATATATATATATAAAGGGGTCCGCCGTGGCTTAGTGGTTATAAATGGATCCGCCGTGGCTTAGTGGTTACAATGCCTGACTCCCAAGCGTAAGTTCGCAGGTTTGAGTCTTTGCTAGATGCCCAAGCCGGTTAACCTGGTCACTTTATAAATGTGCGGCGATGTGGAGGGCTGTCTATGGTTCTTCTGCAACTAAAAGATCCCTTGGAACTATTCATGAAGAGTAGGGAATTTCTTCCCGGTTCCGGGTTTCTATCTCGTCGCGATATGACCTAAGCTGGTGAAAGGGACGTAATACCCAATTCCTTCCTTCCTTTACATATATATATATATATATATATATAAATATAAAAGTATACACACATATACACACACACACATGTATAAATATATATATCTATATATATCTATATATATATATATCTATATATATATATATCTATATATATATATATATATATATATATATATATATATATATATATATATATATATATATACTAGTATATATATCTATATCTATATATATATATATATATATATATATATATATATATATATATATATATATATATATATATATATATATATATATGCCTGTTCTTTCCATCCCATTTTACTCTATAGTAGCATATGAATGAATGAATGATTGCTGAAAGGCACATCGGCACACAAAGGCCATTTAGTGACATAATTATTTTGTAAAAATAGTAGCATATGACCTGAAAACTATTGGTGCTCATTTTTTAAAAATACGAAGATCTTACGGTGAATGTTTATTTCAACACTACCAATGAAACTCTTTCAAAGATTGTTAGATTCCCTTGGTGATGTCATCCCATTGCAAAACAAACACAAGTGCAAAGGTTAATATAAGCAAATCAACAAAATTCTACATGTTTTCCTTAAAACTATTTGCCTACTCTTTTAACTGGCTCCTTCCACCTTAAAAAGGCGTATGCATTCTATCAACAATCATATTAAAACAAATATTTAATGACAAATGGCCCCTCGTGATTATATAGCTATATAGACCCAAGGGTTATATTGACAATCACTCATGGGATTGGGAATAACTGGTCTCCATTGGTTATTATACTGCATATCTCCCGCGGAACCAGTCATTATCCGTGTAAATGTCTATTTTAGATCAAGAGGAGCCTTGATGTCAGGGTACTATCCATTTCATACAGGATTACAGGTAATTTCGTTTAAAAAGACAACATTTTAAATGTATTCAGGCCTGGCAGGTAACATTTAAGCGTGTACCAAATACCAATGAAGCCTCCAAATAAGGCATCAGTAAGACTTAAATTATTGCCCCAAAACGATAATGCAATAAAAAATAAAGCATAGTAAGAGAGTGCTTTACCAAATAGAGACCAAGGCGTAAACTAAAGCCAATTGGGCTCCGGAATCAGTCAATATCTATGTAAATGAGCCAAGCTTACATTGTCTCAGAGACCGAGAGACAATGTTAAATTGTTTTGATAGTCACATTACGATATGACACTCAAGTTCACTGTGTAAATGTCGAAATCTCATCAGATTTTCAATGAGATACTAGTAACTATTACTGCTCCAAAATCGTAATATAATAGAAAAATAAAAAAACAGTTTTTATCATGTTTATCGGAGAAAAGTGCCGTCGACAAATGGGAGAGACGTTAGATAGCGTCGTACACATAATTACTACTTTCTTACTTCAACCTATAACCATACATACAGGTGAGTGATTTTGTTGCTTTTCAGACAGGTGTTATAACTCCCCAACAGCCTTATGGCCTACCTTTGAACTTTACCATTTTGCCGCAAAAACTGAAGGAACTTGGTTACAGTACGCACCTTGTTGGCAAGTGAGTACTCGCCGTTTGGCATAGGTTTCAACACATATATTTGACATTTTTGAATTTGTAATTTCGTTTTTCCCAACGCATTGAGGCTAAATTAAAGCTAACAAGTTCAGAGTGTCTGGGGAAAATAAGCGCTTATCTCTAAGTCACTAGCCATTTTCTCACTAACCCAGAGGCCACTCGGCTGTGGGGGCATACCCCACGAGCAGATAGGATATGCAGGTACATATTCGTTCTAAATCTTTGATATAAGACCATGGCAATATCAATAACGGATTTCCCGACAAAATGATGCAGTGAAATGTAATTTTCTTTTTGAGCAATAGCTAAAAGAACAATGGAGATAAATTACAATACAATACCCGAATGTACGTTTCATGCTTAAAAGTTTCGCATTTTAGTAAGGGTTAGAATGTATATATATATATATATATATATATATATATATATATATATATATATATATATATATATATATATATATATATATATATATATATATATATATATATAATTGTATTGTATCCGTGTCATTCAGGTGGCATCTGGGCTTCTGTCACTGGGACTACACTCCGACCCACCGAGGATTTGATACTTTCTACGGAAGATACACAGGATCCCAGGGATACTATGACCACATGAGAGGTAAATTGACTTAATTTGATTCTTTTACAAAACGTATCGTCATATCAGATACTAATATCCACTACACTACTGTTTGATTAATTATAGATTTGAGGTATGTGCATCTACCTACTTGCTTACTTGTATTTCCAGGTCAGGGTCTTGACTTCCGGTTTAATAAGGATGTGGTCAGAGATCAGGATGGCACCTATTCGTTGGTCAGTATGTCAAGTTATTGAACTAATCAAAACCGTTTAAATATCCAGGATGACTATTTCGTCAATCCAATGCATTTAACTTCTATTCCATAGGTATCTCTTTCACATTAGTCTCAAAAATATATGAATGAGTTCTGTTAGTATGTAAATGTGTCTACTTCTATTTAGTAGGTTTTAGGCTAACATACCATTCAGATACAAATAACATACCTTCGAAAGTATATGCAAAAAATAAGACAAAGGTCCACATTTTAGTCCTATATTCAAATATCATTTCAGTATGTTTAGAAGTCGTACGCAAAAAAACTATTTGTATGATATTGTTTGGTATAATGTTCAAAATGTTCACCTTATTTCAGTTCTCCTTCACCAATAGGGTAGAAACCGTCATCAAGGAACACGAGACCTCAAAACCTCTTTTCATCTACGTACCTTACCAATCAGTCCATACACCTCTGCAGGTAAATGCATATCTTAACTGTAAATTTTATTCCTCTCTCTCTCTCTCTCTCTCTCTCTCTCTCTCTCTCTCTCTCTCTCTCTCTCTCTCTCTCTCTCTCTCACACACACACACAACACACACATCTATCTTTCTATCTATTAATCTATCTATACACACATACATACATATACATATATTTGCTATTTTAATGTTCAAAAGCGCTTTAGAGAAAGTCAGTGGACAGTTGTCATGGTCCATATAGTCAAATAAACTCCTTTCGAAATAGCAATGTTTTCAGCTGTTTCTTGAAGTTTTGCACACTATCAGCAGCCTTGATGTTGTCAGGGAGCTCATTCCAAAGGCGTGGAGCATAGACACAGAATGCTCTGTCACCAAACCTTTTCAGCTTAGTGAGTGGTATCTGTAATACGTTCTTAGTGTTTGATCTTAGAGTCCTTGTATTGGCTTGTTTGACTAACAGTTCCCTCAAGTATAGAGGGGCACATCCTTGCATATATATATATATATATATATATATATATATATATATATATATATATATATATATATATATATATATATATATATATATATATATATATATATGTCGTGGTAGAAACTGCGATCCGGTAGGATCGCCGATCCTACCAGTAGAAACCGCGATCGCAGTTCCTACCGGTAGAAACCACGATCGCAGTTCCTACCAGGATTATGCTGGTAGGAACTGCGATCGCAGTTCCTACCGGTAGAAACTGCGATCCACTTAATCACTATTTAAGGGTTTGAATTAGCAGCTTCATGGCAGATGAGTTGTAAAACACTAGAGGCAATTATTTAAACCATTCATTTTTGAAGTGTGTGCATGGTCTTTCAACTTTTAACAAATCGCATTTTAATTCAATATAATTTGAAAAATATTTGAAGGATTGTAAAACCAAACAGGATCACCAACTTTCAGTGAAATATTTCTCAAAATGTTGCATTCTTTATTCCAATTGTCAAAGCATGAGAAAAGCATGAAGTGAAATTTAAAATATTTGCTACTGTAACAATAACTAACAAGCAGGTGAATTAATAGATGTGTATTACTGAACTGGTGCTGGGTCTTCTATATCCAAATAGTGAGAAAAATGTGCAATTGAGGTGAATTACAATATTATTGTTAATTTGCAAAGAAACTGAAAAGCCATCCGGCTTTGTTTCAAATTGTTGTTCTAGTAATCCAATTGTTATTAATGCAGCCATACACCAACTTCAAATATTTTGTGAACTTTCGCTTTATTGCCAAGTTATTTTCAAAAATATGAGAGACTACTTTCTACTTTCTATTAAAAGAACAACTGAATGAAGAAATGAGTACTTGGATACAAAGTTTTATTCAATACTTTGTATATCGAAATAGATAGATATAGTATCTTCATAATACTGTATAAATAGGTTATACTATTGTGTGACTGTGTTGAAAATATTTGAAGCCTTTTCATGATGTCACATTGTACCAGTATCTGTTGGGAGTTAACTTGGTATAAATAGTTAAATCTAACTGTTGAATGATAGGTGATTATGTTGAAAGATTGCATGAAAGATTGCATAAGAGAGAATTGAAGAATTTATGAAGATGGTGCTATTCAAAGGTGAATTCTCATTTATAGTTATCTACTATAAGTGTCATAATGAGGAAATAAAGGTGCTTTATGCTTTGAAATTCTAACAAAAAACTTAATATCTTATTACTGCAACTACTAGATTGCTAAACATATCAATACTATCACAGCCTTTACTGAATCGCAGTTTCTACCAAGGTATGATAAGGTTGTTCTGGTAGGATCGGCGATCCTACCGGTAGAAACTGCGATCGCAGTTCCTACCAGCATAATCCTGGTAGGAACTGCGATCGCAGTTTCTACCGGTAGAAACTGCGATCGCAGTTTCTACTGGTAGGATCGGCGATCCTACCGGATCGCAGTTTCTACCACGACATATATATATATATATATATATATATATATATATATATATATATATATATATATATATATATATATATATATATATATTCATGAAATTGATGATTGATTGCCAAAATAGTTGGAGCGACATCAGCCTTTGATAAAGCTGTTGCATAACTTATAAACAAATAATATTCTGATAGTTCATCTAATCTTTTTCACGTTTTCCAGGTTCCACAAAAGTATGAGGACATGTATAAGCATATCACTAATCAAAGGCGCAGAAAATACCTCGGTAATTATATTTATTACATTATCAAAAGGTCGAAATGTTGAACTTCCTAAAAGGCATAGGCATACTTTGATTCGTGATGTAAAAGCCCAGCTGAAGGTATAATCACAATATAAAAGCCACCTTAAAACCTTAAAAATCGAACAAAGAGACTTCTAGTATCTGGTATCAAATATGTAAAAAGAATAAATCAAGAAGAAAATAGATCGATAAGAAGAATTCCAATAAATGTCCTAAAGCTCAGTCAAAACTGTACATCTTGCCATAGTAATACCTATGTTTGGAATATTTTAGGTATGGTGACTGCTATGGATGAAGCAATTGGCAAAATCGAGGATGCACTAAAGACAAAGGGACTGGCAGACAATACACTCATTGTCTTTACAACTGATGTATGTTAAAAAAAAAAAAGAATATAAACAGTGAATGCTGAAAGATATTGATTATTGGCGACCAAGACGTAATCTTTCAACTGAGTGGAGAACATACTAAAATAGTAAAGTATGGTAGTCTTCTGACTTTTTCAACGAGAGATGATGGTACATGTATACGGATACAGCATAACGGGTATAAAGAAGCGAACATGCAGAAAACATTAACAAAGAACAATCGAAACTAGTATGAGTTGTAATATATGAAATCGGATAAGTCCAAAAGTAAAAGAGTATAGCTGTAACATAATAAGCAATGACAGTAAAGGAAAACGCAAACGTTATACAGGTGTCATGAGGAAACAAATGTAATTTTCATTTTCCAGAATGGTGGACCTGTGGGTCTGGGGGCTAACAACTGGCCTCTCAGAGGGGGTAAGGGGAGTCTTTGGGAGGGAGGCACCAGGGGCGCTGCGTTCGCCTGGGGAAACATGCTCAAGCAAAAGAAGTACATCAACACAGAGTAAGTGCAAACAGATGTGCGGAGTTGTGAGAAGCAGACTATGGTGCCTTTGCAACTGCAAGACGTCTTGGGACTAGACAAATTTTGTTGAGTTTGGTATTTGAAATTTGGAATTTCGTCATATTGCTGCTAAGTCGTGACTAGCCAGTTGTAAATGATGGAGGAGACCAGAGTACCCGAAAACTACTGCCTAACCCAAAGTCACTGGAATCTTTCTCACATGCCCTGGTTGGGATTCGCACACAGGCAGTGGTCCGACTTTTGTGGATCCAAATCAAAATATTTTCTCTTTTATTAGCTGTCACAAGTGGTCAAGATTATTATTGCCTTTGTATTGTATTAAAGCTTAAACATTCTTAGAGGATTATGTAATTACCTGTGGTTGAATCATAATACAATGATACATATGTACTTATAGATGCAATAAAAATCATCTCTTTGAGAACTAAAAAAAAAATCAACAACAAAATATGACATGCCTATAGGCAAAATCATTCCCCCTCTACCAAAATAATATTTGGCAACATCCAAATGTCATACCTTTTGTTACACCTTCCTTATGGCATTTTTCATTCAACAAAATTCATATTCAACCTAATTTTGGATCTTTATTTGAGAACGGAGTGATCATTTCTTTAAAGATTGCCTCAAATGCATTTACTCACTTTGAAAATGATTAAGCTGAAATCGTTGATCGGAATGATCATTATTATACAGATTGTTTCAAATGCATTTGCTCATTTTCACTTTCAGAATAATTCAAATGTTATCTTTAATCAGAATTATCACTACTTTAAATACTGAATTAAAGTCATTGCCTCATTTCACTTTCAAAATGATTCAGCTATGATATTGGATCAGTATGATCATTGCCATAACTCCATTTACACACTTTCACTTTCAGGATGATTCACCTCGTAGATTGGTTTCCTACCCTGGTGGCGGCGGCTGGAGGCACGCCAGGTATGACGTCATTTGCCTAACACATTCATGCCTGAAAATTCATGTTGAGAAAGTCGCCTGGATCTTTAGTACTTTTGAAAATAAAGCAGAAATAAAGCAGAAATCCGTAAAGAATTGAGGAAGAATTCTAGTTCTATTTCATTTGTTTGAAATAAACAGTAAGATAATTAGGCCTTTTCGATGCAAAAAACCTAAAGATGACTGAAACCCTAGCACATGGTACTCATCTGAGAGTAAGTAAGTAAGAGCTATCAAATTCATACCAACATGACAGGGTTTAGATCGTTTCCATAATATCTTTGTGTCCTTGTACTTCGGACAAAAATAGCCTCAGCTTTGGAAGGATAAGAGAAACCTTTATGAAATTGTGACATTATCTGTCATTTAGATCCGAGGATGGATGGCGTGAACCAGTGGCCTACTGTCAGTGAGAATGCCCCCTCTGCCAGGACGGAGATGATTCTAAATATAGACGAGATAAAGGGCAGATGTGGAATAAGGTAGTGTATATCGTGTGCAGAATGGTGATACAGGTGAACTTGGATATGACAGACTCAATGGGACCAGGAAAATTGGTCCGTCATATGCAAAATCTGTCGTATACATATGACGAATACTTGATATGCATCGGACTGGGACCAAGCATATCTTCCGTCATATGCAAAAATCCGCCGTACAGTGGTCCGTCATATCCAAGTTCATCTGTATACATAAATATATACATTCATAGGTATACACATTCGCCCCCACAGACCTTCACACACACACACACACACACACACACACACACACACACACACACACACACACACGTTTTCAAACTTTGAATTTGCTGTCGTTTTAGGCATATTTGAATTGATCATAATAATACATTCATTTGCTTCAATTTTTCAGTTTCTTCATTATAAACCACATAAGTACTAGTTCTTCTTTAGTATTTTGACTGACACTTCTACAACAATATAACATTCAGAAAAACAAAAGAATTTTGCAATGTAGTTAATTTGTAAACGGGTATACTTCTTCTGTAAAGTATATAGTTGTTAAAATGATCTCTTTTGTTTAGGATTGGTGACTATAAATTAGTGGATGAGAATCCTATTGTTAAGCTGAGTACTGGATATCAGCTTGGAGATGATCCCACACTGGAAGCTCTCTATAACATTGTGGGTGAGTGAAAATACATTTAATGAAGAGAATCTTCTTTAGAGAGCGAGTACTCAATAATATTTTTTGGAAATTTATGTATCATCTATAATTCTACCATCCCAGGTTGCATTTTTATCTTTTTAAAATATTTTTATTAAATTTTTATTAAATTTTAATTTTTATCACTTTTATCTTTTTTAAATTTAAGAAACTATTATTTCGCTCACGAATCATCTTGGCCTCTAAGAAAGTGTCCACCATTTGGAAGTATGTAGGCTGATTACAAAGTTAATGAAACACTATTCTTGTAATAAAAGGTAGCTGTTAATTGTCGCTGCATACAATACCTCTTTGGTTTATTCGATGAAGCAAGTATCAAATCAACTGTGCAAGTCCTAATTAGGAATTAATTAATAAGTCAAATATTGATGGCTTCGTTAAAATTATGTTGAAGATTATTCAAACAAGACCTTAATAAGAAGCTTAAGTTTGTTATTCTATCAAATATGAGTGATTTCATTTTTCAGAGGATCCATTTGAAATGGATGACATGTCGTCAAGGAGACGCTCTCTGGTTGTCCAGATGAAAGAGAGGCTCAAAGTCCATATTGCAACAATCTATCCATCGCTTAAACCCACAAAATCTAGTCCTGCCGGCAACCCCAAAAACTGGGGATATGTATGGTCACCAGGATGGTGTTAAAGAATAGTTCTCCATAATCCCACCAGGGTGCACTAGTTCCCAAATAATCCACCAGGGTGTAAAAATTGAAATTTTAGTTGCGAGTTGCAAATAAACCCTCCATTTACTAGATTCCTAATCCAAATTCACTATTTCTCTACAATACGACCTCACAAAAGGTTAGACACTGTAAGTAAGAATTGCCTATTTGACCAAACAAATTTTTCACACTTATTTTCTTCATGAAACTCCTGTCAATGATTTTCAAATGATATGTTAGTTCCGAAAGAACAATAAAGTGAATTTTAAAAAGCACTTCTATTTTATTATCTAATGAGTTTGGATTGGTCCAAACAAAGGCTGGTTGTCTAGATCATTAGCCTTTGTCCTAATGTGTATGGGTATCACTAACTCAGAAAATATAACAACAACCAGAATTCTTATGAATTGTTTAATAATTTACATACATGGTTATAGAAATGATACTACTTATCCCTTCAACCTCAAGAACCTCTATGACTGACTGACTAAAATGCATGTCAGTTTCCACTACAGTAATATTTCAAAAATGTTTCACAGAGAGTCATTTCTTTTTTCAGCTTTCAACTAAGCTCCATTGAGAATGCACCACTTGAGTACAAATGTAACATTCAGAACATGCAAAAATCAGAATATGCAAAAAATAAATATTCAGGTGCGATGTGTTGCTTCCAAGTATGAACTTGCACAAATTTCAAGCTAACAACAGGGGTCCAGTTAGCCAATAGCCCCGGCCTGAGGCTACAGAAAACTGTTTTGGGCTATAAAAATATATGCTTTTGTAGCCCGTCTGGCTATAGAAAAAGTGATCTTAAGATCATGATCAGAGGAATATCAAGAATATAATCAGTTGAAGAAAGCCATTCGACACATCACTTGTCCTCTGGTACAAAATGAAATATAACAGTGAAAAAATAGCTTACAATTTAAAATTGTTTTTGTGAAAGGACTGCCAGATTTACCAAAGCTAGGGCTACGAGATCTTAGGTGGGGCTATGGTGATTCAACAACTGGAAGTCCAGTGGTCTCCTAGAGTTTTTAAACGAAACCTGACCCCTGTGAGAAGACAACCAGTCAATTACCAAGAGATGTTCAGGGATCAATGATTATGTAACTATACTGCATGATGACAGGAATGTATATTTACAGTGTGAGTGAATGAAATATACAGGCAAAAAAGGAAAAATTATTCTTTTCATGTTTCCCCCATTTATAATATTCTTTCTAGTATCATGCTTTCAAGTACTGTCCAAAAGTTGTTCCTTCTTTCATAAAGTCTGTTGATGTGATTCAATATCTCATCTTTTTCCTGTAATTCTCGTAGTGATAATCATCTGTTGCTTTTTCATCATGTGGTTTCTTTCCTCGTCCTGAAAGATAAAATATCATTAGGTTAAACAGAATTAAGATAAAAAGCACATTCACTGTAGAACTTACGTTTCAAGTCAACCATTCTTGGAATAAGCCATGCATGCCTTTAGTGCATCATATTGGCCAGACTATTTCAACAACCACAGCATCTTATCCAATACACTATTTTAAGTATGTTTATTATGTTTGTAATATTTATTATAGACTTCACATATATAATGGATTACATATCTGATATTTACATATTATATATGTATTTGTAATTTTGCGCTTTCAAGCACAGTCAATAAACAATACAATAGAATACTGAAGGAATAAGATACAACAGGATAAAAACTTGTACCTCTGCCGCCGGGCCCCGAGGCGTCTCCCACGCGTACAGGTTTAGGTTTGGGCGCCTCTTCCTTCTTCAGAATCGGCGTAAGATCCTCAATGTTGACTGGAATAAAACAAAACAAATAAAAAACACATTCTAAGATCTTCAATGTTGCATGGAATAAAACAAACCAAATAAAAAACACATTCTAATATCTATAATATTGACTGGAATAAAACAAACCAAATAAAATCACATCCTCAGATCTTCAATGTTGCATGGAATAAAACAAACCAAATAAAAAAAACATCCTCAAATCTTCAATGTTGACTGGAATAAAACAAAGCAAATGAAAAACACATCCTCGGTGGGCAGATTTTTCACTAATTGGAAATGCCACAAAAATTTGTAAGATTTCATGAGTCTTATACTTTCTGTTTATCATGATATTTTCTTTTTCATTATTTTGAATCAGTATAATGATAAAGTTAAACATAGTCCCAAACAGGGATAGATACTTCTAAGACTAAGAACGAGACAGTACAGTACGGTATCCGTATCAAAAAAAAGGTTCAGTCTTTTAAAAATAATGATAACAGTACATTACTGCATTATTACCTTATATTGAGGAATGAAACTGTACAATATGGTTCTTTTCGATACTGGTACCCTAATTCCAAACGATACCAAATTTTCAACTAATCATCCAATTGCTTAAAAGCTTTGGGTTAGGGGTAGTGTCTTACTGTATATAGCGATTGATAAAAGAATCTTAAAACTTGCATCTCTTCCAAGTACCTTTACACTCAGCCCCAAGAATAGAGCTTTTTTAATGGTCATCACTTTGTCCACCGTAGGAAGAATAAGTCATGAGAAGTCAGTAAGCTACAGGGGAGGAAGGAGCACAGAGAAGAAGAAAATTGAAAAAAATATATAAATACTCACATCTGTTATGTTGGACAAAGTTGACCGCCATGTTTGTTGGAACAAAATCTGAGATGTTTTTTTCATGCGCCCGCTTTTTTGCATCTATTAGTTTCTGTTTGGCAAGTTCTGTGGCTTCAATATTGATGATTTTGGCACTGAAAATAAACATAGATCTTCCTTAGGCTAGGACGAAATATTCATGTAATTTGATGTCTGCAGATTATGTTATCAATTTCATTAAAATAGATTACAGCAAAACCACCCAACTAAAACGTGATTTTTAACAATCTGGTCGAAATCTTAATTATCAAAACCACAAAAATAAAATTTCTTGAAAAGTACAAATCTTTTTTTTAATTTGCCATAGGGTGTGTGGGCACCTTCTGAAAGCCCAAACCATTGAAACTAACATTCAGGACACTGATAAATATTTACTCAGGAATTTTACCAATGCCAACTTAAAGCAAATTATCACAAATATTCATTTGTGTAAATGGTGGTTATACATATAAATATAAATATAAGATGTGAATTTTCTCATTAAGTCAATACACATTCATATAAGTTTACCAGGGTTTCTTAGGGAAAATTGGACACCCGAAATTTCCTTTGAAAGCCTATTTCAGATACCCAGTTATAGAATCCTTGTAAAAAGTTCTGCTCTGATACTTACTGTATTCCCAGGTCCACCTCGGGAATTCCGGAGAGCATTTGATTGGACAACATGTCCTCGGTTTTCTTGGAGGTTGCGGCTCGCAGATGTTCGGGCACCTCGAACAGTGCGTCCTCGGCAGACTTAGCCCTAGAAAAAATATGCCATATTTACAACTCTTGTCACAAATGAAGATAACTTTCACTGTCTAATTCTAGTATCATTCTTAGTAATATTTCAAATCGTAAACATTTATTTTACATTTTTTTTTAATTTCTCATATTTTCCTTCTTTAAAAAAAAAAAAAATCTTTTAGTTTATTTTAAATCTTTTATCATATTTTTTTTCTTTCCATAGAGGAGTCAAATCAAATCTGAAACTTCATGTCATTATATTGAGACTCTCAATTTCAGGGGGATTTTAGAAAAAATAACTTGCATTGACATATCTCAATTTCTCACATTATAAGTTTACATGCCCTGGATAGCAAATTGCTGCTGTCCAAAAGTGCCTAACCTATTCTAGGTGATATATTTTTGACTAGAGCATTTTCCCAAACATAGTTAAACGAGAAATCGATATCATGACCCAACCTTCAAATTAACTTTTCTCTAAATAAGTTGTGAATTTAAGCTTACTTCCAGAGAGAATTTTCAAAAGTATCTTGATTGACACAATACTATTCTAGGAGATCCCAAAGTACAAACAGGTTCATTACAACATGCTGGATTTTCATTCACAATCTGTTGCATGTTTATAGAATTGGGCATGTGTAGAATGTAATTTATAGAACAAATAAATGTCTAAGATTAAACATAAGTTGCATAACTTATGATATAAAGGGTGGATTTCATTTCCTATCTTCTTTATTGTGGGCAACAAAATGAGACATCAAAATCAACAAGGGCTAATTTTCTTTGGAGAATAAAAAGGAATATTTCCAATCATTCTGTAAGTGACCAAAGAATAGAGAGAGTCAACATTAAAAGATTTGTCTGCAGACAGAGATTCTAATGGAGAATAAGGAGTATTACAAGACGCATACATTTATCCCTGAAGCAACCAAAAATGTCTCTATCATTTCGTTGATGTGTTTTTGACTAGAAAACTTTTTAGTGTTATAGTTACATGAGTATTGTTCACCAAAACCCAGCCATCAATGCTCCTTCAAATATCTTTAATATGAAGCTATGCTTGATTTCTAAGTTATTTTCAAAATGAATGCATCATGAATCAAGATAATTAATGTAAAGAAATCAATTTCATTACAAGTTTGTAACAGTCAATCACTCTTGAAATAAAACAGGGTCAAACTGCTTGTATGAATATTGATTCTTTTTATCAAGTTAAGTCATACATTGGATATTTTGATTCTAGAAAAGATCATATTTTCAACTGCCACTATTGGGCAAACAAGGTTTGATTTCTAGTCGCCCAACAGTTATTCATACATGATATGTATGCAACACTTATCTAAGTGCTATACAAACCCAATGGTATTTGTTAAAGGTTAGGCAATTGATTTTCCATGCAGAGTAAACCTTAATGATTCAACTATTATAAGAAATCAAAAAGAAATAGCAAATTTAATCAGCCATGAGTCCATGATAAAATAGAATGATTGACAATAGCTTTCAAGAATAGAAATGATTGAGTGATCTGCATGAGCAATTAATTGAAAACTTCATTAATCTCTTTTCTTCAGTAACTATCAATTGGAATAAATCGATTGAGCTTAAATGTTACACTGAATCTTAAATCTTGATTTGAAATTGATAAATGATAAAAACAAAAAAAATCATTATCTACCAAACCCATTTTGCTTAGCTCACCTTACCCTTTAACCCATGAAACCTCAAAGCACCAGGATAAACCAAGCAAAAGCATGGATAACCTCCAAATAAAACCCTAGCTCAGTAACACACACACATGAATATATATATATATATATATATATATATATATATATATATATATATATATATATATATATATATATATATATATATATATATATATATATATATATATATATATATATATATACATACATATATATATATATATATATACATATATATATATATATATATATATATATATATATATATATATATATATATATACATATACATATATATATATATATATATATATATATATATATATAAACATATATATATATATATATATATATACATATATATATATATATATATATATATATATATATATATATATATATATATATATATATATATAAATATATATATATATATATGCACTTTTATAACACAGTTTTGACAAGCCAATCTCCAAAATAGAGGTAAAATGTCAGCAAGACAGGGCCACACAAGTCCAACTGAAAATAGGTAGCTCATGATATATTAACCCCTGTAGTAAAAAGCAAATTGCATTCTAACCGCAACCAAAATAATTAAAGTCGAAGTAACCATGTTATAATGGACACTTGAATATTCTGACTGGACTATCATCCACATTTTTGACTATTCAATATTGTGTAATATAATGTAGGGATAAAGAAGAATTGGACATGTCAAATAAATTCTTATGATACATGCTAGCTCTCCCAGGCTACCATTCAATAGCTCTTGACAGACTTGTACATTAATTTATCAAGATATGATGTAATATTGCTACCAACTTCTCCCTTGTGAGTCCAAATAGTAATTTTCCCCAAAAAATGTTTGAATGGGGGATCATTCGACAAAATCCAGTACCAGGTAGATCATGTTTGACAATGTTATGAAATTCTGGAGCAATATGTCATGAGATATATCAAAATGAACCTTGAATTGAGCACACCATCCTAACAACCAATTGCCTTATAAATGTTCAGGCTACATAGCGGGTCATATAAATTGGTGAGTTAGGTTCTTCTTAAAATAATTTGATTATCTTGCACGCATCTATGCGTACATGGCTCTCTAGGTTATGTTATCACAAACACATTAATATATTCGTGAGTGGCATTGGAAGGGTTTACAAGCATAATTGGGTTGATCAAGTCATAAATGCATCCCATAAAAAGTCATTTCAAATATTGCTGATGGGAATAAATAGAGTATGAAATAACCCCTTTCCCTTCCCAGTTCCCTCTCTACTCACCTCTGTGGTCTAAAACAGATATAACATTAATATATAATCATGAATATTGGTAATGGTGAACATAAAGGGATAATTCCTTTGTGAGAAGGAGAAGCTATCCAGATATCCACACTCAAACATTTGATACTAGTAGTTCTTGATAAATGTCAAGATGATATTTGTTAGCCTGCTTGACCCCAAAATATCACAACTTGAGTAGCGAAAGTCCAAACTCTTTGTTGAAAATCATAGTGGGCTGAGACATTCGCAAAACTTAAAATGAATTGTTAGGATGGACAGGCCAGTTTAAATTCAAACTCAAAAAACTGAAACATTGGTTTCATACCTCACAGTCATACTGCATTTTTCTATCAAAAGAAGTATAAATACACTATTTTGACAATACCACTCCATAAAATGCATATTTAGGATATCATTTCCAGCCAGCATGATTCCATTTTCATAAAAATTCTAGATTCCATTGATAATTGATACTTGATTTCAAATTCATTTTTTAGAAATGTTAGACAAGCATGTAGACAAACGAGAAAACAACCTCAAAAGGTACTCTTGACTCATAATACACACCTGGAGATAGTCAAGGTTACACCTATAAGAAAACATCTTGATAGCATGGCTATATTTTGACAATCGTTTTTCTGCAAAAAATTGTTTCTGTTGTGTTGACATCATCAAAACCTGGTGATACAGATGGTCAGATCGGAAAGAAATATTTTGATAGCATGGCAACATTTCGAGAATCATTTTACTAAACAATATTGTTTCTGCTAAGTTGCACATTCTCAGACCCCTAATTTCTAGAGAAACAAACATGCCCTACAGGCAAGCAGTAGTACTTGCAAGTGAGATGAAATATCTAACTCAACTAGGATCTAACCCAGGATATGGAAACAGGGGGGCAAAACTAATGATTTCTTAAATTTCGGTGGTCAAGAGTCGGGTACCCAATTTACAAGAAAAATCATACTAATCTTATATATTGACATAGCAAGACAAAGTCAGCTTCTTTACATCATTAAATGTATCAATTGTCTCTTATGATTTAAACTTTTGAAATATTACCTTTAAGTCAATTAATACAGAAAATTTTACAAAATATAACTGGCTGTAACTTTGCCAAAAAAAGTCTGGTGTTTGGGAGTCAAAATGACCACCTGATTCCCGGCTGGGTAAGCTCATCTGAATGCCAAAAGAATGCCTGAGCGTACCTCTGAACATGAGCACTACGGATTGTTCACTAACAACTGTTTTGACTCAAAGTACTAGTTCTACAGATAGTTCACTAACAATTGTTTTGACACAAATGAAACTGACTTTTTCTCGAGTTCCTTGTTGGCGCTGCTGCTGTTGCTGATCTCCTTGCCCTTCCTCCGCAGCATCTCATTCTCCACATACTTCAACCTGAAAAACAAAATACACAAACATCGGTTTAAGATACAGGACTGCTGCTCAAAGCACTATCAAAGGAAGGAAGGAATTGGGTTTTACGTCGCTTTCAACAGCTTAGGTCATATCACAACGAGATAGAAACCCGGAACCAGGAAGAAACTCCCTACTCTTCATGAATAGTTCCAATGGGTCTTTCAGTTGCAGAAGGACCATAGACAGCCCTCCACAATGCTGAACATTTATACAGCGACCAGGCCAACCCGCTTGGGGATCCAGCAGAGACTCGAACCTGCGAACTCACGCTTGGGAGCCAGGCAACGTAACCATTAGGCCACGGCGGATACCTCAAAGCACTATCAATAGGGAAATGTACTGTATCATTGAAAACATACATCATATATAGTACATAGGTCATTTGTAGGACCCCCCATTGCTCAAAGCAATTAGCAATAGGGAAATGTACTGTATCATTTAATCCATACTTCATATATAGTACATAGGTCATTTGTATGACTCCATGTCACTCAATCAATATACATATCCTAACACGATGAACTACTTACATTTCAGCATCTTCGTCCCTGCGATTTGTCTCGGCAGCGAAGGATGTTCCTATCGTCTCCTCATCCATGATAGCTGCTGGGTTTTTCAGCTTGTTGACATCCATCAGACCACCTACTTTCAAGCCATAAGGATCATTGTTCTGGAAGATAATTAAGGTGGCATATAGGGATAATTTTGGTATATAGCTCTAGATAGTCATTGTGTGATTTAGACATATTTTAGAGCTTTCAACCTTTTCCTCTAAACCAGACAAACTGTGAAGGTCTAGGCCAGAACCGCAGAATAACTGACCAAATTTCAGAGAATTTGAAAGGTTTTTTGCTTTTTTTCTCTTTATCAAAAACCTGGTTGCTTTAAACATGCATCATCCTAGAAAAGTAATTTGAGGGAGTTTGCATAATATTTTGAATATATTTTAGCAAAGTATTGTACAAAGCAAAGGGTATTTTGTTTTATTCTTGAAATTTCAACTTGGTCTTGAAAGGATATATCCCCCCTGCATGATTTCTACTGTTACATCCAGCAGAATGCTGTATAGGTGCCTTTTTATTCTTTAACCCCTTTGCGCTTGGAGATCTACTTGATTTACTTTGACTTGAAGTTTAAGATTTTTCTAGAAACTTTGTCCTGACCTCATCAGCTGCCTGTCGTTGAGTCACTGGTCAGGGACTTATTCAAAATTTAAAAAGTGTGTGCCCAAGTTTGGCAATTGTAAATTTTGGGGCGTCCATTTTTTCAAGGCAGACTACAATATATTCTACTAATTACCATAAACAGCATTTAATTATTCAGCAAAGATATAATATCCTTATGTGATGTCCTTGAAGTCATATCTAGGTGGAAATATAAAATTCTTTTTTGAAATTCCTCACAACGTTTTGGGGGCAGGGTCTTAGCCAGGATTTCAAAAATGCCTGTCCAAAACAGCAATTTCAAAATATCTGCCCGTCCAGATTTAGCTACTTATCTACTTCAAATCCTTATACTAGCTCAGGGCTCGACATTGGTGCTTGCCCCATTGCCCCGGGCAAGTAGAAATCGTAAATTA
This sequence comes from Maea johnstoni, assembly GCA_963942565.1. Classification (NCBI taxonomy): domain Eukaryota; kingdom Metazoa; phylum Annelida; class Polychaeta; order Spionida; family Magelonidae; genus Maea; species Maea johnstoni. The sequence continues at coordinate 25,839,141 of OZ012695.1, read as the reverse complement.
TAGCTGTGGGGCAAGTGAAAACTGCATCTTGCTTGCCCCACTGGGAAAGTACGTTTTGTATATTTCAGGTTTACTTTTGAGAATATGTGCAAGTTACGTGGTCTGCCATCCAAGCTTGTCCTAGAAAATATGCTTTCACATGCCAGAACTTGGCTTTAAATGAAATATTATAAAATTATCATATACAATTTTTCAAGGGCAAGTGAAAGTTGAGGTAGGGCAAGTGAAAATTGAATCTCACTTGCCCTACGGGGCAAGTCGCTGCAAAAGTTAACGTCGTGCCCTGTAGCTACATTTAATAGCCTAGTGTGTCAAAAAGAGCAATTTATACTTCAGCTATGTCCTAAAAGATGGTTAGTTAGGAAAATATTTGGTTATTACACCCCAAAAGTCAAAATTGAAAAATCATAAGAGAAATTTTTGCCTGTCCGGTTTTTAGGAAACTACCTGTCCAAAAGACAGGTAGGACGGGTCCTGGCTAAGTCCCTGTTTGGGGGTTTCCTGATTGGTGATTTTAGTGGGTATGGGTGTCCAAATGCCACCCACATACCCTTCATGTGCTATTTACTTACTGTTTTCACCACCTCCGGCGGCAGCTCTTTGCCCTGCGTCAACTCCTCCGCGTCCACGCCATTGGCTCGGCGACGCAGCTTCTGAAGCTCCTTCGTCTCCTCTACTATCGAGCTGAAACAATATTAAGTCAGATTTATACAAATTGCCTGTGCTGGGAACAGGGTCTAAGCCAGGATATAGAAACTGGGTGCCTAAAATTATCAATCCTAAAATTTTTTGGGCATCCTATTCTTCAAGGGAGTCCACTATATACTGTTTTTACTTATTGAAATAAGGAATATTATAATATCTTAATATAATATCATGGGATTTATATTAGGGATATCATTGATAGTCAATAAATCGATAAATCGACATTTTTACTTTGTCAATTAAATCGAATCGAATGGTTGAGGCATTCCACAGTAAGCCTTCCGTCTATCACAGGACAATTTTGACAACTCAAAAGCAATTTACTCTTTAAATACTTTATTGCATGAGACAGTTTTGCAACATAATACTAGCTGGCATTACGATGTATCTTTTAGTGTCACATTGTGTGGCAGGTGAAACCTTTTAGGAATGCTGGTAGCATCCAGCACTATTAAGAATACTGGATTACTAGTGTTATAAAACCTGGGTACCTAATGTACAGGATGTCCATCTTTTAAACTGTTTGTTAAAAAAATTCCTTCATAATTGAAGGAGATAATCAAGCAAATACAGTTGTCTATCACGGGACACAAAATGGAAGTGGGTTTTTCATAACATTTTTCTCTTGCAAAATTCTCCTCAAATACATGCACTATGGCATTCATGCTTAATATAATCCATTACAAAAATACATCATCAGTAGACCTTTCTAGCAACATGAACTTTGTAAGGGATGAATTGCCAAATAAAAGCAGGGAACGTAGAGGAAAGATTTTAAATTAACCCCCAAAACTACCTTAATCATTTAAAAATTGTTCAGTTAATCATTTGAACTACTTTCTTGAAAACCTTAGATGAATAAAAGAATGGATAAGTAGAGAGAGACCAATTACTATATGTGCTATAGTGAAGGCCCCAGCATGTCTCAAATCTGGCCTAAGTGTGGCATTACGAGGAGACAAAGACCAATGAGGGCACTCATATTGTTTACATAAGAGAAACTTACAAGTGCACCAACATGCAAAAACACAACTTTTGGGCCATTTGCCGCAGGTTGACTGGCTAGTTTCACATCCACTTGTTTTTATTTATTCATATTTATTCATGTCTAAGTTGAAAACAGATTATATTATATTATTTAATTGCAAGTAACATTTAATTGAGCAGGATTGAAAGTTGTACTTTTTATTAGCAAAAACTGCCAACAGTTTCCAAGGAAAATTGCAGTTCAGCAGGTCCACTCTCAGACTCTGAAGTCTCAGTCTGAAACCCACATATCGACAACTGTACGACATAGGATGATGGTGTGTGTGTGCAGCTCGGCCTCTGCAGGCTCCGGTCACTGGTGTGTGTGACATGAAAACGGACTACAAACAATTAGATGGAAGATTTGAACTCAAAATAAAAACCATTGCTTAAAACTAGCGTTTATCGACTTGTTACCTTACTACTGAGGTACCCTCTCCTTCACTCTCATCGCCAGATGACTCTCTTCTTCGACGAAATTGTTTTTTCTTGCTAACCTTCTTGAACTCGGCCATTTTGAAAATACAGTACGATTGATGAGCCGCCTATTAAATGAAAGAAAATGGATATGAACCTAACAAAGATACATAGAAGAAAATACAATAGAATATAATTGTATTCATTATAATATTTTTTCCTAGAATAGATTGGCTGTGGTGGGGAAATCATAAAACTATGATGATGTTAATGTTCGGTTCACCGTACTTTTATTCATAGGTCGCGGTCGGCTCTAGGGTAGATTGCGCACTCACGAACAACCTGGGGATGCCATAAGGCATTAGCCAATCAGATCCCGCGTTACAACAGGAGGGGCATATGACATCCTGGGGATGCCTTAGCACCGCCATGCCATTTGCCAGCCGCCAGCTGCGTGTAGGCATAGGCCCTTTTATTCACATATCTCAATCGGACATCATCTGTTCAATTTTATGAGCCCCTGTACATGTGGCTATAAGTATGAATTCTATAATTCATTGGAAGTACTGCATAAGAATTTGTATTATTCGGCAATAGCTGGGAAAAGAGGGATTGTGTTTTTATGATTGAGTGTGTAACCAGAGATTTTCCATTATAAATAGAATCTCCACGGTGGAACTAAGAAACGCTTTTATATTAGCTTAGATGACCAACTGATATGTTAGTTCAAGATATTAGTATGGAAAGCAGAACTGTTTTAATCCCTATTTATGAGTATTGATGAATTATTTTCCAATATTCATGAATCATTTTTCAATATTTGTAATTTAATTTTCAAATACCATTTATGAATGCTGAAAAAAATATCTCATAATTTTTCAATATTCATCATTCATTTTTCAATATTCATATATGATTACCTTGAATTATAATAACTTAATTATGTTAAGTGATCTCTAGGATGCCTTTTAGGTTAAACTAGCATCCTGGGGATGCAGTTGTTATTGATACCTATATGTCCAGTCATCTCTAGGATGCTTTAAGATTAAGTCATCTCCGAGATGCCTTTTAGGTTAAAGCATCCTGTGGATGCCTTCAGGTCAAGTCATCTCTGGGATGCCTTTTAGGTTAAAGCATCCTGAGGATGGCTTAATCAAGCCATCTCTGGGATGCCTTTTAGGCAAAAGCATCCTGGGGATGCAGTTGTTATTGATACCTATAGGGTCAGTCATCTCTAGGATGCTTTAAGATTAAGTCTTCTCCCACTCTGAGGTGTATTTTACAGTTAAGGATTTGTGGTCTCCAATGGGTGTTCTTCAACGGGGTCAAAAGGTCAAACTAATGTAATTGTCCAATCAGATCCCTCAATTTCAATCAAGAGGTCACTGCTGCTGGGTCAAAGGTAGATCCAACAATAGCGCGCGTGCATTCGAACAAGCGTCACGTACGTGATCTGGCGCCAGTTTCTAAGGAAAACAAACGATGCACGTCGCAACAAACGCGTATTACCATTGTTGAAATAGTGCGCAGGCGACCTTTGGCTGACCTAGTTTATCAAGCTAACCTCACGGTAAAGCGTGTAAATTTCTCCTTTTCATCGTGGGAGAAACAGGTTCTATCACTCGTGGATGGAAAGAGGAGGAATCTTGCACTCGTGAGTGATTTTGTGTCTTGGGACTCGGCAAGCCTCGTCCCAAGACACAAAATCACTCACTCGTGCAAGATTCCTCCTCTTTCCATCCACTCGTGATGGAACCTCTATATCTCTGGGATGCCTTTTAGGTTAAAGCATCCTGTGGATGCCTTCAGGTCAAGCCATCTCTGGGATGCCTTTTAGGTTAAAGCATCCTGAGGATGCCTTAAGGTCAAGCCATCTCTGGGATGCCTTTTAGGCAAAAGCATCTTGGGGATGCAGTTGTTATTGATACCTATAGGGTCAGTCATCTCTAGGATGCTTTAAGATTAAGTCTTCTCCCACTCTGAGGTGTATTTTACAGTTAAGGATTTGTGGTCTCCAATGGGTGTTCTTCAACGGGGTCAAAAGGTCAAACTAATGTAATTGTCCAATCAGATCCCTCAATTTCAATCAAGAGGTCACTGCTGCTGGGTCAAAGGTAGATCCAACAATAGCGCGCGTGGATTTGAACAAGCGTCACGTACGTGATCTGGCGCCAGTTTCTGGGGAAACAAACGGTGCACGTCACAACAAACACGTATTACCATTGTTGAACTAGTGCGCGGGCGACCTTTGGCTGACCTAGTTTAGCTAGCTAACTTCACGGTAAAACGTGTAAATTTCTCCTTTTTATCGTGGGAGAAACAGGTTCTATCACTCGTGGATGGAAAGAGGAGGAATCTTGCACTCGTGAGTGATTTTGTGTCTTGGGACTCGGCAAGCCTCGTCCCAAGACACAAAATCACTCACTCGTGCAAGATTTCTCCTCTTTCCATCCACTCGTGATGGAACCTCTATATCTCTGGGATGCCTTTTAGGTTAAAGCATCCTGGGGATGCTTTAAGGTTAAGTCATCTCTGGGATGCCTTTTAGGTTAAAGCATCCTGGGGATGCTTTAAGGTTAAGTCATCTCTCGGATGCCTTTTAGGTTAAAGCATCCTGGGGATGCATTTCTTATTGATACCTATAGGTTCAGTCATCTCTAGGCTATAGGATGCTTTAAGATTAAGTCATCTCTGGGATACCTTTTAGGTTATGGTTATGGTCAAGTCATCTCTGGGATACCTAAATTTTAGGTTAAAGCATCCTGAGGATGCAGTTGGTATTGATACCTATAGGGTCAGTCATCTCTAGGATGCTTTAAGATTAAGTCATCTCTGGGATGCCTTTTAGGTAAAAGCATCCTGGGGATGCAGTTGGTATTGATACCTATAGGGTCAGTCATCTCTAGGATGCTTTAAGATTAAGTCATCTCTGGGATGCCTTTTAGGTTAAAGCATCTCTGGGATGCCTTTTAGGTTAAAGCATCCTGGGGATGCTTTAAGGTTAAGTCATCTCTGGGATGCCTTTTAGGTAAAAGCATCCCCAGGATGCTTTAAGGTTAAGTCATCTCTGGGATGCCTTTTAGGTTAAAGCATCCTGGGGATGCATTCCTTATTGATACCTATAGGTTTAGTCATTTAAGGTTAAGTCATCTCTGGGATGCCTTTTAGGTTAAAGCATCCTGAGGATGCAGTTGGTATTGATACCTATAGGGTCAGTCATCTCTAGGATGCTTTAAGATTAAGTCATCTCTGGGATGCCTTTTAGGTTAAAGCATCTCTGGGATGCCTTTTAGGTTAAAGCATCCTGGGGATGCTTTAAGGTTAAGTCATCTCTGGGATGCCTTTTAGGTAAAAGCATCCTGGGGATGCTTTAAGGTTAAGTCATCTCTGGGATGCCTTTTAGGTTAAAGCATCCTGGGGATGCATTCCTTATTGATACCTATAGGTTTAGTCATTTAAGGTTAAGTCATCTCTGGGATGCCTTTTAGGTTAAAGCATCCTGAGGATGCAGTTGGTATTGATACCTATAGGGTCAGTCATCTCTAGGATGCTTTAAGATTAAGTCATCTCTGGGATGCCTTTTAGGTTAAAGCATCTCTGGGATGCCTTTTAGGTTAAAGCATCCTGGGGATGCTTTAAGGTTAAGTCATCTCTGGGATGCCTTTTAGGTAAAAGCATCCTGGGGATGCTTTAAGGTTAAGTCATCTCTGGGATGCCTTTTAGGTTAAAGCATCCTGGGGATGCATTTCCTATTGATACCTATAGGTTTAGTCATTTAAGGTTAAGTCATCTCTGGGATGCCTTTTAGGTTAAAGCATCCTGAGGATGCAGTTGGTATTGATACCTATAGGGTCAGTCATCTCTAGGATGCTTTAGGATTAAGTCATCCCTGGGATGCCTTTTTGGTTAACGCATCCTGGGGATGTTTTAAGATTAAGTCATCTCTGGGATGCCTTTTATGTTAAATCATCTCTGGGATGCCTTTTAGGTTAACGTATCCTAGGGATGCTTTAAGGTTAAGTAATCTCTGGGAAGCCTTTTAGGTTAAAGCATCCTTGGGATGCTTAAGGTCAACTCATCTTTGGGATGAGTAAAGAAAATAGTAAAATAGTAAATGTAAATAATGACCGTTCGAATCTGTCTCTCATCCCCTAACAACCTTACTACATAATACCTGCTTGGTGTTATACTGTTATCCTTACACCAGGGTCCTTACATAGCCAGGATTCCAAAAGAACCTGTCATGAAACAGCAGCCAATCTTGATTTAGCTACTCATTTATTTCAGCTTTTACACGAACCAAATGTATTAGCCTATTGTGTCAAAAAGGACAGTTCACTGTTCAGCAAATATATTTGGTTATTACCGCCCCCCCCCCCCCAAAAAAAAAAAAAATCATGATTGAAAATTCTTCATAGACATTCTGCCTGTCTGAAAAGGTGTTTTTCAGGAAACTACCTGTCCGAAAGACAGGACGGATAAGTCCTGGATAAGTCTCTGCCCACTAATTAGTCGCACATTCTCAATCGCCCCAAATAATTCTTTTAATTTTGAAAAAAATTATCCTAAAGTTGTTCTCCTCATCAGAGAATGGTGACATCATATTCTGGATATGATGTCAGTCTTCAGTGGTAATTCACCAAAGAATGTCAAAGTTGAATATGAATTCAGAATCTATGGTAAGGTCTTTTCATGAATGTTAAGACAATATTTCTGATGTACCCTCATTACACAGGAATCAAGCAAAATATCATTGGCAGTCCTGAATTAGAGAAGATATTAAAGCAACTCAAAATTCCTAATTGTAAAAACACCAGTTTCCCTAGGTTCAAGACTGGTATTCACATGTGAAAATATAACTGAATTTTTGTTTGCTATTTCCAAGCTTCTTTTTGATGAAGGAGAGGCTCACTTGAAAGTGGTTCTTATTTAATAAAAAAAAAGACAGGCCCTCTTTGCCTGTTCCTTAAGCCAATGGAAGATGAATGCAACTAATTTCTGAATAACACAATGTTTGCATGCTATTTCCAAGCTTCTTTTTATGTAGGAGATGCACACTTAATATTGCCTCTGAATAATAGAAAATGACTGACTTTGTTGTGGCATAGAACAAGTTGAAGATACTCCCAACTTAGTCCCAAGTCATATATGACAATGACGTTCTCCATTGTCTTTAATTCTATAAATTGGGTTAAAGATTGATCAGAAATGTGCATATATAGCAACATCAAAATGGGTTTCCTGGTATGCACTGATTTTATTGACCCACTCATACCTGTTGCATGAAAAGGCTGACTGTTTGGTGATATCTTTCTATGACAAAAGAATCTACAGGAAAAAGATTTTGAGGAAAAATATTAATGTGAACTCCCCCAACTATTTTCATTCAACTATTTCTCAACTGCATGTTGTATTCGTTACTTATTGTATAAAGTATCATAGCATCATCATGACAATTAAAAGGGAATTTTAATCACAAATGGGTATATTTATGGGATAGGCCAGTAGCATTAGAGCAGCATTGTGAAAAAGGCTCCTGTTGTCTATGGTCAATGGTAGAATCAAATCTTGTGAGAGACATCAATAATGGAATGACTTAACTGACTACTATATAAGATTTTCTTCTCTAAAAGTGATAGAGTAAAATATGATATCAATCTTACCATGCAGATTTTAGGACCAAACTTCCTAGACAGGTGTTTCTTTGATTTTATTCATTTTTTAGGATTCCCGCATCATTTTTTGTTTTGGCCAAATTAGCAACCAGCAGCATAAGGGTTAAATTGATAGTTAATGAATGTATTTTGACTGACAAATATGCAAGTTGAATAATTACATGTAGCCTTATCCTAGAAGACCCCTCCCATCATCATTTAATATAGCAGGTGAAACTTTATCACATACAAAAACTACATAGTGTTCTTATATAAAATGTAGTAACCAAACCTTTTTTCTTTTCAGTTCCTTCTGAATCCGCCTTTAGACATGTGATGTACCTAGTCATATTTTTTACAAGAACGTTGTTCCATCCTTAGCATCGTTATGGCTGTGAAAAGTCAATCTGTGCTCAGGGTAATTCTTTGATTCCAGAAAAGATTTTTTTTCAAGTCATCCACACGCCTTAACCATGACTGTGCTCATTAAACAGCATCTTCCTTAATCACCTGAATCTCCACTGTTGTTGGTAAATGTGGATTTGTAATGAATTCCATAAATGATATTTTTAACAATAATGTAGTATTATTAGAAAGCATTATCTCCTTTATCACCTAAATTTTCTCCGTGCGGGTAGAGGTTGGGAAAATTTTTTGTAGACAGGGTGTTGTCAAACATCTGTACAACCGATCGGATTGTAATGACCGTTATTACACCTTCACACCCTCGCTGTTTGACGTGTTTAGACGTTTGCGGCAACAATCCGCACGTGAAAAGATCGTTAATTGGTCAATAGTAAGATCAAGGGGCGAATATGAACAGTGAGAGCGCGAAGGGACTGCTAAGATTTAACATAAGGAGACAACCTTTGGCGCTTGCTGATCCCCCAATTTCCGCGAAAAGTAAAGGGGGATGCACTTATTCGGAACCGTGCGCTTAATCAATCGAATATGGTATATTTTAATTCATCAAAGGATATTTCTCAGAAGCATTTTCAGAGTATGCTCTGTACAAAAAATATACTGTAATGTATGAAATTCTTTTCCCATCCTTATATTACATCTGTAATACATGTCATTAACCTTTTGGTAACCTTCTTAGAACAGCATGTTGATAGGTCACATGGAAATAATTAGAAACGTGTGCATATCATTATTTCGCCTTAAAAATCCTCAGCTAAAGAGTTTGATAGAAGTGATCTTAAGAATGAAATATTCAGACACTATCCGGAGTATTTTTAGAGAAAAAGTCAGAAGTGTTATTACTTGTCTAAAAGCGTGCATTACATTCGTCCAGGAAGCACAGATAAGTGTTCTTAGGGGGTTGATGCATGCTTCCTTGGACTGACACCTCCGGGGTGCAGTGTATATAGTTCCTTTATCTTGAGTGATGTCTCCATTTCTATGTAATCGCGAAGCATTTTTATGAAAGGAATACTAACCTCCTTAAGAATATGTAATTGATATGTATTTATATGTGTAGTATTTATGCAATAAAACTATCACTTCATTGCGTCAAAAGTTCAGCTGATTTTGTTTTCATTCAACCAAGAGAGAAATACCACATGGACAAGCTTATTTTCTTTTCGAAATATGCAAGATACATATACACTCTGTTAAGACTAGTTTTATAAAATTATAAAGTCTTGTATTGCCCCTTAATGAGATATATGAATTTTACTAGGAATATCAGCCAAATGAGGGGATATTTCAGAGCACTCAACATTTTGGGAATAAGATTGAGTGAGAGAGGTAGCTGTATTGAAGTACAAAAAGGAAGGCAAGTCTGTGTCAAGCAGGCAATGGCTATTAGATGCATCAGACCTCATAAGAGTTTCTCAACACAGTTGCCTGGTGAGATTTTAAGTGCTATCATAGTGTGAAGAAATGATATTTATTTAGTAAAGCAGAGAACATTGACTTTGATTTCTGGAATCGTGGCCTTTTTGTTTAGTATTTTCCATACTGATACCATGAACAACAAGCCAGAATAAAACATGCAGACTTTCTTGTTCTGGCCACAACAAACATTTTTTATTAAAATAATGCCTATATATTTTATGGCAAATTAGTAAACAAGTATTGCATGAATACCAACTGTATTCATTAGTTGAGGTAAAAATGGTTGAATTACCCAAGAGCTGTAATAGGAAAGCCACTGATGATGGTTTATGAGCATGGCTGTATGTACTGATAGGTCTTAGCAGGACCAAGCATACCGTAAATTCTCAGTAATTTGGGTCATTGTTTAATAATTACAATTTTTATGGGTTCAGGGTGGCTCATGTTTTCTAAAAAAAAGCCCTGATATTGTGTCAGGGTGATTTGCAGGTAGGTCCATATTTTGTGAAATGGCAATTGGCGATAGATCGAGGGTTGCTCAGATTTCCCATTAATTATTTTGCAAAATAAGTATAGTGGCCCAAATTCTTAGGGGGATCTAAAATTTCGAGAATTTATGGTAAGTCAGTGTATCCGAAGAGACCATTATTAACCCATTTATGCTTGCAGCGGTCAATTGCTGCCTGGCAAATTTGGTGACATCTTTAAGAGGAAAGTTAAGTTCAGAAAGAATTTGAAGAATACATCTTAATCAGAAAGTTGTCAATAACTCTCCTTCAATCATTTTGTAAAATCTATCTTGATTTCAAAGTTATTGTCAAAAGTATCATAGATCCAATATTTTCAAAAGAAACCCTTACGCATAAATGGGTTAGGACCTTTTGATGTTCGTGGCTATTTTCAAAGACATTGTCGATGCCAAAGACCAAATGCCTAAAGTGTGATGGTAGGAATGACTCTTGAAGAAACACGACAAGATTTTCTGCATACATTTTATAACTTTTATTTCCAATCCAGATGAAATAACAACAGATTGCACTTATGCTTATTATTGAAATATCTTTGATTTTGACATTAATATTAAATAAAAAAGCATAGCATCTGCCTTATGATAATGGAAACCAAATTTGATCAAACCAAGGCATACACAACTTAAGGGATTTACAGCTAAAGATGTTTTTTTGGCGAAATAGTTCTTGAGTCGTATTGATTAAAATATATCCAAAAAAGTACACGACAAAATGTATAAATCATAAAACTCCATACACTGTCTTAATCATTGGACTACCTTCTCTGGATCAATCTATCAGTACCTGCATTAAAGTTCGTAAAGTAAAAATAAAATCAGTAAAGAAGTACGCTAGAGTACAAATTCAATATAATTTATACAGAAAATCTTTGAACAAAGGACAAACTCATCACACTCAAAAAAACATATCAGACCTCAGACCCTGAAGAATTACGCCATTTATTAGCCTTTATATCCCATGACCAGCATGGATAGGAAGCAGTAGCTAGGAGAGCATCTCTCTTGAACATTCTAATTTATAAAACATATTTGGGAGACCAGGAAAATGTTTCCATCAACCCCCTCAACAAGTGCAAACTCTGTCCTTCATTTCATAAGTGTACACTATTCAGATTAAAAAGCTGTTTGATCGGGGGGCTAACTTGTTCAAGTTGGCTATTCAATGATACTGGTCCACACATCTGTGATTGTTATTGTATTTATATTCACAATTTCAAACCTGATTAAATGAATCTAGAAAGTATTTACTTCACACTATTTAGTCAAATTAAATCATATTGATTTTCCACAAATACCTATTGAGAGTGGTAAGTCACTATTTGTTATTGAGGAAAGTTCAATATATTTTTATGACTTTTAACACGCACCTTCTCTCATATGACCAAATGAATCAAATTTTATGAACACTGGAGTTCAAAAGCATTCTAGATACATTGTACTTGATAAAATACCTTGCAGTTAATCTTGCGTAAAGAGGACAAATTACAGAAGATAAATTTTTTATTTAAATTCATAAAACTCATTTCTAACATGTTTGTAAGTCGTAAGGAGATGATTTCTTAATTAATGCATTTTAGTCTGAAAGTCTAATTAAATGAAATTCAATAAAGGTATCAAAAATAAAATGGAAAAATCATCTGCTTCCAAAGTAGACATCTTTCTCTTCTCTGTTTCTGACCAGAGACTTAGGAAGTGACTTCTTTGTCATAGATCAGTGTCTTGCGATGTGATCATGACCAATGTCATCAATGTATTTAGTGGACACCATGACCATGCTGGCAAAAGAAAGTGAAAGTGAGATATATGCCCTCATACTGATAACAATGAAAACAAAGTGTAGTATTCCAAACTTAACCTCATTATTCTTTAAATATTGATAAATCATTCTTTCAATGTTCATAATTCATTAATTATAATTCAAAATAATTATATACCTGCGTCCCCAGAATGCGTTAACCTAAAAGGCATTCCAGAGATGACTTGACCTTAAAGCATCCCAATGATGCTTTTAACCTAAAAGGCATCCCAGAGATGACTTGACCTTAAAGTATCCTCAGGATGCTTTAACCTAAAAGGCATCCCAGAGATGACTTAACCTTAAAGTATCCCCAGGATGCTTTAACCTAAAAGGCATCCCAGAGATGACTTAACGGTTAACCTTAAAGCATCCCCAGGATGCTTTAACCTAAAATGCACCCCAGAGATGACTTAACCTTAAAGCATCCCCAGGATGCTTTTAACTACAAAGCATCAAAGAGATGATTCAACCTTAAAGCATCCCAGAGATGCTTAAACCTAAAAGGCATCCCAGAGATGACTTAACCTTAAAGCATCCGCAGGATGCTTTAACCTAAAAGGCATCCCAGAGATGACTTAATGGTTAACCTTAAAGCATCCACAGGATGCTTTTACCTAAAAGGCATCCCAGAGATGACTTAACCTTAAAGCATCCCCAGGATGCTTTAACCTAAAAGGCATCCCAGAGATGCTTTAACCTAAAAGGCATCCCAGAGACCCGGGGGGGGGCACTCACGTACAGAGGGGGGCCGCACCTTCGTTACGTATTTCGCGGAAGAAGGGGTCTTTTTTTAAGACCTCCACATGTCCGCGATTTTGTAAAAGAAGGGTACTTTTTTGTACCCAGGTACGAAGTATGGGGGTCAAAATCCCCTTACAATGCACGAAATATATGCGGCTCTGACGCCGAGTGACTCCCGGAGTGACTCAGGGCTTAGGAGTTTGCTGCCGCCACTTGCTGCCGCTAAATAAGCAGAGGATTATAAAATCTTAAGTTCAAATATGTGTTCCCGTTCATCCAATGTCAGTGTTTGGATAAAAGAAGGGGTGTTTATTTAGAGGAAAAAATCAGCGTTTTATTAAAATAAGGGTGCTTTTTTGGCCAGAAATCAGTGCTTTATGGGTCTTTTTTAATTTTGATAACGAACGTATGCACCCCCCTAAATACCCAAGTGCCCCCCCCCCCCCCCCCCGGGCCCAGAGATGACTTAATCTGAAAGCATCCTAGAGATGACTGACCCTACAGGTATCAATACCAACTGCATCCTCAGGATGCTTTAACCTAAAAGGCATCCCAGAGATGACTTAATGGTTAACCTTAAAGCATCCACAGGATGCTTTTACCTAAAAGGCATCCCAGAGATGACTTAACCTTAAAGCATCCCCAGGATGCTTTAACCTAAAAGGCATCCCAGAGATGCTTTAACCTAAAAGGCATCCCAGAGATGACTTAATCTTAAAGCATCCCCAGGATGCTTTAACCTAAAAGGCATCCCAGAGATGACTTAACCTTAAAGCATCCCCAGGATGCTTTAACCTAAAAGGCATCCCAGAGATGACTTAATCTTAAAGCATCCTAGAGATGACTGACCCTATAGGTATCAATAACAACTGCATCCCCAAGATGCTTTTGCCTAAAAGGCATCCCAGAGATGGCTTGACCTTAAGGCATCCTCAGGATGCTTTAACCTAAAAGGCATCCCAGAGATGACTTGACCTGAAGGCATCCACAGGATGCTTTAACCTGAAAGGCATCCCAGAGATGGCTTGACCTTAAGGCATCCTCAGGATGCTTTAACCTAAAAGGCATCCCAGAGATGGCTTGACCTGAAGGCATCCACAGGATGCTTTAACCTAAAAGGCATCCCGGAGATGACTTAATCTTAAAGCATCCTAGAGATGACTGGACATATAGGTATCAATAACAACTGCATCCCCAGGATGCTAGTTTAACCTAAAAGGCATCCTAGAGATCACTTAACATAATTAAGTTATTATAATTCAAGGTAATTATATATGAATATTGAAAAATGAATGATGAATATTGAAAAATTATGAGATATTTTTTTCAACATTCATAAATGGTATTTGAAAATTAAATTACAAATATTTAAAAATGATTCATGAATATTGGAAAATAATTCATTAATACTCATAAATAGGGATTAAAACAGTTCTGCTTTCCATACTAATATCTTGAACTAACATATCAGTTGGTCATCTAAGCTAATATAAAAGCGTTTCTTAGTTCCACCGTGGAGATTCTATTTATAATGGAAAATCTCTGGTTACACACTCAATCATAAAAACACAATCCCTCTTTTCCCAGCTATTGCCGAATAATACAAATTCTTATGCAGTACTTCCAATGAATTATAGAATTCATACTTATAGCCACATGTACAGGGGCTCATAATATTGAACAGATGATGTCCGATTGAGATATGTGAATAAAAGGGCCTATGCCTACACGCAGCTGGCGGCTGGCAAATGGCATGGCGGTGCTAAGGCATCCCCAGGATGTCATATGCCCCTCCTGTTGTAACGCGGGATCTGATTGGCTAATGCCTTATGGCATCCCCAGGTTGTTCGTGAGTGCGCAATCTACCCTAGAGCTCAAGGTCGGAAAAATTGTGACACTCTCCCGATTTTCTGGGTACCATCAATCCACGTCGACTACTGTTTCGCCAGGATGCTGCATGAGGGCAACACTACAGATGTAACACGTCAGTAAATTCAAATCGTGTTGAAAAGAGGAAATCAAAATTGACTGAAATCAGCAGAATTTTGTTCAAACGGTCACATTGTTTTGTGATGACAGCTAAAAAGCCCTGAAAGTTTATCATTGTTGTTATTCTTAAAGCGTAACTTTTTACCTCGAGATTAGCAAAATTATGTTTTAGAGCTCAATGTCACCTTTCTTATGACACTTTGATTACAATTGTAGTCCACAAATTGAGGGGGCTCAGGACCTTCGTTCTTTACGTGACATTTCCATGTAAAGATTGACCAATACTTATTTCTTCAATTTACAAAAAAAAACAGCGTGCGGTCCCAATAAACAATATATTTTATAAAAGCTGAGACTTAATAGAGGTCATTTATTTTAATCTTGTTGCGTGACATCTTCACAATTTCCCCGTCGTTGGGTCGAAAACCAGAGGTCAGGATTTCCAACACATATGTTATTATGAACAACCTGGCTTCAATAAAGGTGCGACACAGTTCATAGAAAACATCATTCGGCGCGAAGTAAATGTTTGCTCTTTAAAAAAATTGTTCCAAAAGGATTTTAGCGCAAGTTAAAGTCATGATCAATATTTTTGTTGAATTTCACTTTTCTCCAATTTTGAAATCTAATTAAGAAATAACGTTAATAGGGGTGTAGTTTCTAGACATCAGCTTTGAGTGGGGAAAAACAAATAGCTCGGTGGACAGCTTAAAAAGTAAACTTCATCACAAACCTGGTGAATTAACTTTTGGATGCAGCACTGATACTAGAAAAAAATCTGGGACAACATTTTACTCAATTCCTAACCCAGAAAGATATCTACCTGCAATACATTTAAATCGCAATTATGCACCATATGAGGTTGCCAGTACTGCAGGATTCAGGCAAAACTCATGTTTTGTTCTTCATCAACCTCAAGTTTTTCCTCCAGAATATCCCACTCATGGGAACATATGCATTCCTTCCCATATAGAGACATAGAGTCTTCACATTCACACCAGTCTGTGTTTCCTACTCATTCCGAATAAGAACTTGTACCTCAAGGTGACTGCATGTCCTCATGAGTCTGACACATGTTCATCCTCAGGATATACTGGTTCGAATACATAATACCAAGGTTTTCCTTAAAGGGGAACTTATGCCTCACATACATATTAGCTTATATGGAAGTAATACACTTCAAGAATAGGATGCTGTCCTTCCTTTTCTTTCAGTGATCCCATGAGGGGAGAACTTTGCGTATTGTCATCAGCCTGCCCATCCCCTAGCAGCACCTGCTAGCAGCCATGTTCTCCAATTGCTATCAGCTGTGACTCAATGAGTGGCTTAATTTGCCACTTCCTGCCCCGCTCTCTGAGCAGTGAATCATATATTGCAGTGCTCTTCACAAGAACTCTCTTCAAAATTTGCATTAAACCTTGTATCAAACAGGAAAATGTTAAAATCATGCGCATCAATTGGCTGTACAAAAAGACAGGTTAGCGGAGTTAGTTTTCATATGTTTCCTGTTGGTAAAGTCAGACAAAAACATTGGCTAGCAACACTGAAACTTGTAAATCCACCTGTCCTGAAGCATGCAGGTTAACTCTGCTAACCTGTCTAACCTCATGGGATCACCGAGAGAAAAAGGAAGACAGCATCCTATTCTTGAAGTGCATTACTTTCATATAAGCTAATATGTATGTGAGGTTTAAGTTCTCCTTAAATGTCTATAAATCCACTAAGAATAAGGCACACATATAGAAGTTGTCCCCCCCCCCCCTCCCGCTGCTGATATGAATGACATATTTTACTGTTTTACTTGTTTTGTGATGTGCACTAGCTGTTTTCGTTAGACACTATATACATGGTGCTGATCATGTACATCACAGACGCTGTCAACGTGTACATATGCATCCTTCCACCTGTTGGGTCGGCTGTCGGAGCAGCAGAACAGTGTCCAGCATTTACTGTAAAATGGGTTAAAAAGGTCCTATATTAATTTCCCCAGATGCACACTTTAAGACATGTTTATCATTCAGTCTTGGTATTAACCTTTAGAAAACTGCAGTGCCTGACTTTTACAGCACATACAGTGGTGTACGTACTCTTTCATGAATGTCTATTATGACTTTTGAGGGTTTAAGTATGGCCTCCAAATTATCCTGAACAGTGAACCAAGTGTAAAAAGATCAAAGTTTTCTCAAAGGTAATTCAACTCTCGTGTCATGGATGTTCTACTGGACCTAACACGTGACACCCAACAACGTCCACGCCACTATAGACCATGTAGATCAATGGCAATCTGATACTGCATGAGGTCTGACCTGTAAACAATCTCATACCTGTCCCGGGGGGGGGGGGGGGGGGGAGGGGGGGGGGGGGGGAGGGGGCACTCAGGTACAGAAGGGGCGAATACGCTCGTTATCAAAATTTAAAAATATCCCTACACCACTGATTTCTGGCCAAAAAAGCACCCTTATCTTAAAAAACGCTGACCTTTTCCAGTAAATAAACACCCCTTCTTTTATTAAAACACTGACATTGGATGAACGGGATTACGTATTTTAACTTTAGATTTTATAATCCTCTGCAGCAAACTCGGAAGCCCAGTCACTTCGGGAATCGATCGGCGTAAGAGCCGCGTCTATTTCGTGGGTTGTAAGGGGATTTTCACCCCCCATACTTCGTACCTGGGTACAAAAAAGTACCCTTCTTTCACAAAAGACCCCTTCTTCCGCGAAATACGTAACGAGGGTGCGCCCCCCCCCCCCCTCTGTACCAGAGTGCCCCCCCCCCCCCCTCCGGAATACCTGTCAACCCTCCTGATATGAGTAGTACTCTCCTCATGACATCAGACGCCAAATTACCTGTCTCCTGATGGGACACCTCATATGAAGTAATATCCATGTGAGATCCAGATATCCTGATTTAACGATGAAAAAAACTGCAGTTTTTTTCATCGTTAAATCAGGATATCAGCTGACTGACAATTTCGCAGGAACTTAACGTGACTCTGATCTCTAGACTACCAAAGTATTGTCTGTGCCAAAAGATTTTTTAGAAATAGGGGAACATCCTGCCTTACATCTTGTGATAAACCGTTTTTGTCCTGTGCTTAAAGGACGATAAGTTACACCACATAAAATCACCTGATAATATCACCAGAAAAGTCTAAAAAAGCTAAAAAGGAAAAGAAAATCACTTCAAAATTTCTTTAATTAGGAGCAAGCAGAATGAGCTCTTTGTAAAACACCAAAGGTAACACTTTCTAGATAAGAATACTACTGTTAGTCAATAGTATTTCTTTTACATGCTCCTATGCAAAGGTACATGTATGTAAATCATATGGCAAAACCATTGCTTGATCTATAACTATGCCCCAGGTGGCCAGGAAAGAAACTAAAGAAAACGCGAAAAAGGCTCCAACTGATAAATGCGGGGAATCTCCTGCATGTTGACAGGTACCTTCAAACTGATTGGTCAGGTAAGGATGGTATACTACACAATATTCTCCCCGATAAACATTAACTAATACAAATATTTCATATTTACTTTTCATAATGTGTTTATGCTTTAAAAGAAAACCTTGTTCTCCTTTGTTTGGGTACGAATCTGCAGGAAAACGAGTGACTCGATTAGAGTGTCAGTACCCACAAAATCTTAAGAATTACCTTACTGCCAGCTTGTGCCAATTTTTTTTGTGGCGGCTCAGCACACAATCCAAACTCGTTTTAAATGTTGATGTTTTTGATGGTCAAGTATTGAAAGGCTACTCTGGTACAGGAACCATGGAAGAAGCAGGCATAGAAGCATCTCTAGAGACCTACAAACAGCAGGTATATCGTTCAGGGTGGCCTCAAAAACCATTCATGAAATGTTAAGTGAGATATTTTTGGGTTGCATCTTGGACCAAAATAATAAATTATACTTGTGGTTGCTCATCTAAGGTTGCATGCAAGCACTGTCACTGACTTTTTCACAGAAGTCAAATGATGGTTTTGGTGTAAGAGATGTTTATACCATCCGAGACTAGCAGTGGCAGATCCTGGATTTCACGAGGGGGTGGGGTTAGTTTAGTTTCTGAACCAACCACTAGGGGGCATTGCTATAGGGATTAAGATCTGCCGCTGAGTATTGGTGCAGATTTATAGCCGAGACGTAGGTGTTTGTTGCCAAAGCTGAGGCCGCCAAGGCCGAAGCTTTGCAACAAAAACCCTCGGCGAGGCTATAAATCTGCACCAATGCTCAGTGGCAGGTGTTAATGGCTATTATACCGCATTTGAGTGATAAAAAATTATCCTATGTACAACTCTGTGGAAATGACACAAAAATCATGTTTTCTTGTGGTTGCTCAGCCTGGATTTGGTCCCGGCTCAGGAGCCTGATTCTGGATTTGGTCCCGGCTCCCTGCTGTGAACCAGGACCACTTTGGAGCCACAGAAACAGCTTCTCACTGTACATTAGAGCTGCACTCACCACTCACGAACTCGAGTGGCTCGAGCCATGGGGCATACTCGCCGAGCTTGAGCTGAAATGTTCGAATCGTGAGCTCGTCTATGTAGGGAACACAAACGTAACAAAGAGCACCTAACACACATTTATTTAGCATACTTAACTGCTTATCGCTGTCATTTCTTCTTAACAATCTCCAATGTATACATTCAAGCGGTGTTGAGTGTTATACTGACCTTTGTACCTCGTCAGCACGTTTTAAAATTAAATAAACATGGCAATGTTAATAAATCTCTGCCAATTAATACTTATTTCTTTATAGCAGGGCTAGAAAATAACTATCTTTTTGGAAAATCTGAACGTCCGTGAGCTCACGAGTCAAACGGGTGGTGAGCTCATGAGTTGATATCCCTCTGTGAGTGCAGCTCTACTGTACATAGTGTGTTTTCCAAGCCTAGGTATTTTTTAGCTATGCGCTATAAAGTTGTTCCAAAACATCACCAGGGAACTTAAGATCAGGATGTATAATGTTATCAGAGACATCTACTTCACTGATGTTATGTAGCTTTCAATTTTCTTAAAATGAATAAAAGTCCTCGCTTCTTGGTGCAATCTTAGATGAATAAAACAATGGATATAGGTAGCGAGAGACCAATTACCAGCGCTATATAGTGAACACCTGGCCATCCCAGTGGATCAACATTTGTGGTGCATTTGAGTGTACATAGGCCTACATCTGAGAGCAGTAGACAGGGAGTGGGCACTGTGCATGCGTCATCAAATTTCGCTGCCTCGGCAACCTATCTGACCTTGATAGGATGACAGTCTGTATACCCAGCCAGCCAGTCAGTCTCTCTGCTGCTTGCTTACTGTGCACAAATCACGTGACCAATACCTCCCCAGGCTTCACCGCGTAACCCGAGGCGCACATACCCTAGGTACTAGCATGCTGTGCCTATTGGGTTGCGGATCAAAGGGATGTATTTCTCTGGCCTACATACAACAATATTAAATGGTAATCTGCTAATTAGAAAGCAAAGGCACTGCTGTGTCTATTAGAAAGATAATACATTAATTCATTTAAGTGTTTTTAAATATCTGTACTAGAAAATAGGAGTGAGTGAGTGGTTGATAATATTCAGCTCTGACCAACATTTCTCCCTCAAATAGTTTCTCAAATATGCTTTGGCGTGAAAGATAATGTACACCAAAATTGTCAGGCTTCTATTGGCTTCTGTTGCAAGCGCGCACAACTATAGCAGCACTTTTTTGTTTACTCCACAAAACTACATGGAGTTTTTGGCCTTACTGTTAAGATGACTAGCCCCAAACAGACGGTACGGACAGCCTAAGGGGGCAAGTCTCCTGGTCTAAGCCCCATAGGGCTAGTCTTACTTTAGTTTTACTAGCCCGCCAGCCTAGTTTGGTGGCAACAACTAGCCCCCGGCTTGCAGGCTACCACAAATGTGGAACACTGCTGGATATCTCTTTGACAAGTTTAGTTTGGACCTACAATAATATTTGAAAATAACAAAATATTTGAAGGAGTGTTGTTGATTTGAATCTAATCAAAATTTCTCCTTCAAACTTTATCAAAAAGGGCTCTTACCACAAAGACAAATTACCAAAATTTTCCAGACGTTTTTGGCTGCTATGGGCATGAATGGGTTAATATATACAATATAACTGGTATTTTTGCAGGCATTTGATTTTCACGCTGCCCATGATAGAGCAAAAATAACATCCTTCAAATAAATATCCTGCTTTATATATGGTTTACTTTGAGTGTCTTCAGAATACGAAAATTTAACACAAATACCCTCCATCAGGGCTGTAGAGCAAATTATTTAGCACTCCAAATTAATGGCGTGTACAGTACCTCTTGTTTTGTTTGTTTCAGCTGGCTCAGGTTGAGATGACGCTGCAGGCGTTGGGGAAGACTTGGAGGCGAGTGCGGACCTCGTGAAACTCCGCTCAGATCTCCGCAAACTCATCCAGCTAATGGCTCTTGTTTTGTTTTTTCAGCTAGCCCAAGTTGAGATGACACTGCAGGCTTTGGGGGAAGACTCGGAGGCGAGTGCAGACCTCGTCAAGCTCCGCTCCGATCTCCGTGAGCTCATCCAGCTGACGGCTCTTGTTTTGTTTGTTTCAGCTAGCGCAAGTTGAGATGATGCTTCAGGCTTTGGGGGAAGACTCGGAGGCGAGTGCAGACCTCGTCAAGCTGACGGCTCTTGTTTTGTTTGTTTCAGCTGGCTCAGGTTGAGATGACACTGCAGGCGTTGGGGGAAGACTCGGAGGCGAGTGCGGACCTCGTGAAACTCCGCTCCGACCTAAGGGAACTCATCCAGCTGACGGAGGAGAGCTTACTCTCACTCAAAAAGAGCAAATTGATGGCATTGATAGATGGCGCTGATGACTCCTCAGTTTCTCCAACTGCATCTTCTGCCGACAATCATCTGGACGCAGAATTTGCCGCTTTTCAGGTGAGGTATTTTTAGGCAAAAATGACATGAAGGTGATTCGGGTTACATTGGCACTTCTAAAGATGCAGTGGAAATTTAAACATCCTATGTAGCGAGGATTTAATAGAAATAGTGTGTCCCTCAAAAGTAGAAAAGAATTATGTGTTTCTATCCTAGGTATCACAATTCAATTTTCACTCGAGAAAGACCATCAAAACCACTCTGGTTCACCATATTATCAGCCCCGCTTAGGGTCAGTACCGGTACTGGATACAATATGAAATACTGATATCCAATGGGAAAAATATTGTACACGTTTAAAATTGATTCAAGTATTGTATCATATCATTTAAGATATAAAATATATAACTAGTCATGACTTTATGGCAGAAAAAGTGACAAAAAATTGAAATTCCTTAAGTATTTAACATAACATCCAGATGACCAATGTTAGGCCTGAAAAAAAAGTTGTTTGTTTCCTGTAACCCTACCCTAAAAAGTTTTTATTCAAATAAATCCCTACCCCAAAGTTTTTATTGCCCTCCCAACTCCCAATCAACGTAAAACATGCATAAAACACACTTTTTTGACCAAAAAAATAATGCAAAAAAATATATATTTTTAGCGGCCTACCTACCCTATTTTTTTTCGGGCCGTTACAGGAAACAAACAATAATTTTTTTAGGCCTTAAGAAGAACAAGATGATCTAGGCATGATGGGGTTAAAAGTTAAAAGCTAATGAAAAGTCTCTTGTTACAGGCAGCCATAGGTGGAGATTTCAGTGACCCTCAGGACGAAGTCGTCGGCACCAGTGCGTCGCCGTCAACGGCAACATCAGCTTCCTCCGCCAGCCAGCAGGGGGCAGCACCGCAGGAGATTCCCGACTACCTGCAGGGGGCCATGGATGAGGTGGTGGGCATGAAGTGTCGCGTGAGGCACATACACGAGTGGGGCGAGATGCAGTACCACAATGCACTGGTCTCCGGCGTCGAGCCATTCCAGGATCTGGATGACATCAAAGTAAGTCCCCAAAAGGAAGAGATGGGCTTATAACCCTTATGCTGCAAGTTTCTAATTTTGCTAATACAAAAAGATTTTAAAAAGCTCACAAATAATTGAAACCCTATCGCTACTCAAAGAGAGCTATCTAATGAATACCAAAATGATAGGGATTAAGTACCACAATGCACTAGTCTCTGACGTCGAGCCATTTCACGATCTGGACAACATCAAGGTTAGTCCCCAGGAGGGAGAGATGGGCTTTTGATTTTTTACCTTACAATATGTAAATTTTTCAGTTGACCTAGTTTTGTAAAATCTAGCAACTGCCACACTTCAAAAAGTTCACAAGTAAATAGTGAACTACCTCCATAAGAAAATGGATCTTTGATACATGGGAAGACAAAACTTGATGGTTTGAATTCTCTCCTAAAGTGATTTCTAAAATCCTATCATTGTATACTGTAGAACACACAATGGTAGCGTCTGTTTATATATAGCGTACATAGCGTGTGATTCCGCTTCGCTATATATAAAAAAGCTATACTTTTTTCTTACTGTACTGGCGCTGTCAGCGGTGGCTACTGTCTCTAACATAAAGATACTCTATGATGCGAAAACTCCCCAATTCGCTATATTTGGGACACGCGTCATATGTGTGTTCTACAGTACATTTTTTTCTAAAATGCTCTCATTGCATTTGTGTCTCTTGCAGGTGCGTGTAGTGTTCTGTAACCCCACCCATAGGTCCATGGTGCCGTGCCCGTACTTCCTGGATGGCAAGTGTAGGTTCACACAAGAGTCATGCAGGTACGTCTACTACATCGGTGAAAGTTGACGGGCCTGTTAATGGCCAACACTGGCCTGTCACGGGCCCGTTACGGTGTGAGTGAATGTACTCTTGGGAGGGACCATCTTTACAGAAAGCAAACATGAAGAGACTCAAGCATATCATTATGACCCAAAATCCCCTACTTTTCAGAACTTCAATGAAACACGTTTACTGAGGGCCTGATAGAAGATGACTCTTGAAATAAAGATGGATTTTTTTGTGAAACTGATCCACCATCCCCTTACTGGCCCGTCTTACTAGGGCAATAAGTAAACCGTTACGAGCCTGTAACAGGCCCATTACGGCTTGAAAACCCGTAAAGGGCCTGTACGGGCCTCTCATAACAGGCTCGTTAAATGGGCCCGTAACAGGCTCTACGGGCAGGTAACTGGCCTGTCAAAATAACGGGCCCGTACGTGCCCGTAAATTTTCAACTATGTAGTTCTGGGATAAGCTGGTTTGAGATAGGAGCAAGCAGGTCCGCTTAACCCCAGAGTCCCTGTACACAGCTATTCCAGTCAGCGATAGAATATTATTTCCCATACCCTAATTGACTTCAGTAGGCATCAAAGAATAGATTTTCCTCAAAACACAAGGGTCTGGTTTCTCTTCTCTTTACCCTGAGATTTCTATAACATTGCATCCCTGTGGACTTAATTTTGATATATATGGATTATTTTGGTTGTCTACAATTTACAGTCTATTCCTATGATGATACAATAGTGTCCATTTAAAGGCTGGAGATACAGTTTAAAACAGACTATACAGGGTTAACTAACCAATGAGGGGTTGTGATTTTGACATTTGAATTTGGAATGCATTGCATATCTGAACATATGCGTCCGACATACAAAGGGCTAGTCGTAGCTAGTAAAACCCAGCCGAAGTCAGAGTCCGGCTACCAAATAAATTTTCCCAAAGCCTGAGCAGACTAGTGTAATTCTGAGCTTCCACTGGTCAAGTTTTATGCAATTTTCACCTCTCAAAGCAGGTGGTGACTGCTGCAGGTGTGATTGTAGTAGATATGCTGATTTATGGTAATATTTTCTATCTAATGACTTGTCATTCTTTCCCTATTTCAGGTATTCCCATGGCTACCTAATTAACTTATCAGACTTGGAGGAGTTTCAGGAACCAGATTACAGGTAAGGGATTTTTCTTTTGACATATATATAAATATGAATATATATATATATATATATATATATAAATATATATATATATATATATATATATATATATATATATATATATATATATATATATATATATATATATATATATATATATATATATGTATATATATATATATGTATATATATATGTATATGTATATATATGTATATATATGTATATATATATATGTATATATATATATATATATATGTATATATATATATATGTATATATATATATATATGTATATATATATATATATATATATATATATATATATATATATATGTATATGTATATATATGTATATATATGTATATGTATATATGTATATATATATATATGTATATATATATATATATATATATATATATATATATATATATATATATATATATATATATATATATATATATATATATATATATATATATAATCATTTGAATATACTAAATCCAGTTGAAAATGTTCTGCCAGCATACAGATGAAGTGAGGGTTCTCTCTTAAAATTTGCTTTGAACATATCCCTCTATCTCTTCTTCAAAATACAATAAGATGAATTTAGACACTGACAAATTACTGGTTTTAAAAGCCAAGAAAGTGTGTTTGTTTCTGTGTGGCCTTATCAACAGCATATTCCAATATTGGCTTTTGTCTCAACCATGGTCTTAGCCAGCAGGGCGTCAGGTTGTCTTTTTGGACACCCAAACCCCTCAAAAGCACCCCTCAGGACACCAACTTTTCTTGGTGAAGAATTTCTTAAAATGTCAATCTCAAGCATATAATTGAATTTTATCATCTCCATATAATTCTCTTGACATTGTATAAGGATACCATGTCTTAGTTTGATAAATTTATACATGTTTATGGTTGAAATTTGAGTATATTGTTGCCCCCCATAAAAATTTGGACGCCCAAAAATGTTACAATTGCCAATTTTAGGCACCCACTTTCTAAATCCTGGCTAAGACCATGGTCTCAACATCTCATCACTGAGTATATATATTTATTTTTAATTCAGAACTTTTTACCATAGGTAAACACACAAAGTAGCAAAATAAGTAGATGACAAAAAGTTATGAATATTATCCAAAAAGTGATACTTTATATGCTTTTTGCTTTCAGCTTCCTTGAGCTTGGCAGTAAGTGTCTGTGTAAGTACGAGGATGGGATCTGGTACGAGGGTGTTATTGTGGAGGTTGAGCAGGAGAATCATCGCTACACTGTGCACTTTGAATCCTACGATCAGACGGAGGAAGTGGGGATCGAGGACATTCTACCACTAGGTAAGAGTCGCTGCAGAAGAACAGGAGACCAATCTCTAGTTGGCTGCACACAGAAACAAACACTATCTAGCTACACAAAAGAAACATCCAAATCAAATCAATAACACTTGAATCACCAAATCAAGAAACAGGAAATTTGGGCTTTGTAATTTCAGTTTTCATGATTTTTTCATATTAATTTGTGGCTAGCTAGTCCTACTTGGTGAAGGGACGCAGAGAACCAGGGGAGAACAGCCATTCAACCCCAAGGGTTAGCCAAGTCATTTACACATACTCAGTGGTGAAAATAGACAGTAGCCCACAGGTCCGGTTCTACCAAAAATTTGAATGGGCTACTTAAAGTCTGTGTTTACTTGCCCAGAAAGTATCACATCCAATTTCACATTTCTTCTACATAAGATTATAATTGTCACAATTCAAATTTAGCACAATTAACCATGCATGTTCAGTTATGAAATGATATGGACCGCTAATTTTTCTGGTGGACCACTGAACTATTCATTTTGATGGACCGTTTGACCACCAAGGCTTAGCAAACTGTTTTCAGCACTGCATACTCACCACACATCATGGTTCTCATGATTAATGGTTATAGTAGATTAAACGTCTATGCTTAATGTCCAAGTCAGTGGCGAATTTCTTCTAACATAATAGAATAGAATTAGTCATGAGTGTTGACTACTTAAGAATGAGCAACAAAAAAGACTAATAAGTTGAATTTCAAAATCTATTATCTAAGTTATTTAACATACATAAAATTCTCAAAATTATCCTATTTTCACAAATTGACTTCATCAGTCAGCTTAATGGGATGTGAGTAACCTTTTGCTGAATTGTTTAGGTCTGGAGGATGATTCCAGTTCCTCAGACTCTGATGAGGGAGGTGGAGAGAAGATGGCACTCAATCACCACGGCAACAGTTCAGAGGACGAGGATGCTCTCCCAGTGTTTCTATGGCGACCACCAAAAACTCTGGAAGCTATGGGGGAATGGGAGGCTCACACCAAGGTAGGTTCAGAGACACTCTAGCAATAACCAGAACTGTGGAAGCTCTGTTCCTAGTTTTTCTTTTCCTATTTTTTCCATCCAAGTTATGGATTGTAAGACTTTGATTTAATCTCTAAAAGTTTAATCTAATTAGAATATTAGTCCTAAGATTTCAATTTATGCCCTAGGGCATTGATTCTAAGATTTCAATTTACGCCCTAGGGCATTGATTCTAAGATTTCAATTTTCTCCCTATTGGTTTTAAGATTTCAATTTACTCCCTAAGGCATTGGTTTTAAGATTTCAATTTACTCCTTAGGGCATTGATTCTAAGATTTCAATTTACTCCCTAAGGCATTGGTTTTAAGATTTCAATTTACTCCATAGGGCATTGATTCTAAGATTTCAATTTACTCCCTAAGGCATTGGTTTTAAGATTTCAATTTACTCCTTAGGGCATTGATTCTAAAATTTCAATATACTCTTAGAGTATCAGTTCAAAGCTTTTTATAAACTCTTAAGGGCAATACATGTACTTATAATTTTCACTTTACTCTCTCACTCATTGATTCTAAGTTTTCACTATCCCCTCTCACTCACTGACTGTAAGATTTGAATTTCCTGTGCTGTAGGGTATTGGTTCTAAGCTGATGGCTAAGATGGGTTACGTGCCAGGCCAGGGTCTGGGTAAGGACGGCGAGGGGAGGGCAGAACCCGTCCCGATACAGCTGCTGCCACCTGGCAAGTCTCTGGATAAGATCATGGAACTCAAGGAGAAAGCTGGCAACCAAGATCTCTTCGACGTCCTCAAGAAAGAAAAACGCCGCCAGCGGAAACTGCAGGCCAAGAAAACCTCGCAGAATAAAAAAACTCCTCAGGACAAGACGGATGTGTTTGGTTTTATAAATAAAAAGTTGCACGGTAAACGAGGTAGGACATGTCTATTTCTCTTTAATGTACTTGCACTTCTTCTTTCGACTCTTAATTACTTTTTTACATAAATATTGAGGTATGTGGCTTAGTCCACAGGGTGTCATAATGTCATTTACACACAGGGTACCCCTAAAACAGACATTAAGATACCCAATATTTTGAACAAGAGTTTCTTAGTATTTTGTCATGATAGGCTTCATTCATCGACTAGAGATGAGGCTAAAAAATTGACGAAGTTGACAGTTTTCCTTCTAAGTGAAGAAGAAGTGTGCACAAACAGCAAACTTCTGGTATGCACAGATGGGCTGTCAATAGTGTATAACAGGTAGTTTTTACAGACATTTAATTTTCGCTTTTTTTTCACTCCCTATGATAGCGCCAAAATAACATCCCACAAATAAATATTGTGCTTTGTATATGGTTTAGTTTGAGTGCTTGAATGCACAAATTTAAAGTACCACAAATACAGGGCTTCAAAGCGAAATTTTTAGCACTCTAAATCCGTATACAGTATATAAGCATTTTCTATTTTTTAACCATCTGCGAATGTGAAAATTGGTGGTTTTTTTCATCTACTCTCTGCTTATGATGTTTATTTCAGGTAACCTCCATGACCTGATCAAGCCGAGTAGTAACTCTGCCAAGGACAGCACGAGGAAAACCCACATATCTCACGCTGACATGAAGAAAAAGAGCGATAAACATCTGAATGTGCAGGTTTGTACAATTATACTGTCATCTAGAACTCTCATTCCTTGAAACATAAAAAAAGACATGTCTTCACATATTATTAGGAGATATATTTTTACTTTTAACGATACTGCCTGCCTCCCAGAAAAATAATTTTGTTGAATTTAGCACTGTCAGGTTCTGAATTCTTGCAAATATGTTATATAGGGAACTTCCTTTAAGGAGAGACATCCATGTAGCAGTTGAGTCAATTTCATTCATAATTTTCATATATTTCAAATCTTAAACTATATGATACAATACAATACTTAACTTTGATAGGATGAATTTTCCCATTTGATACCAGTATTTGGTATCTGTCCAGTACTGGTACCTAACCATTCGGCTGAATTTCAAATGAAAGGGCAGGCATGCTGGCTTTCCATTCTATACCGTCACCTCTCCTCGCCTCTTCCTAAAATTAACAACATCTTTTTTCTCAGCTGCTGCAAACTCATGATGAGATGAAAAATGTTCAGAAGGAGATCATCAAACTGAAAAGCTCATTGGAAAGGAACAAGAACAGGTGAGCCATGAATTGTTTTCTTGATGAACCTCATACTTCCAGCAGCATATCAATTTGGAATTTCGTTTTTGGCCACTTTTTCGTGACTAGCCAGTTTTAACTGGTGGAGGAAACCGGAGTACCCGGGGAAAATCTCTGCCTAACCCCAAGTCACTGGCAACTTTCTGACTTGCCTCGGGTGGGATTCAAACCTGGACAGTGGTTAGAGACAGCTAGCAGTCAGTGGCTGTGCCTTAGACCATACGGCCATCGGGGCTGGCCCTGCACCATATCTGAAGGAATGTGGTGCTCATGGATGCCTACACACATTTTATTTTTTAGTTCTGGATTTTTTTTCATTTTTGGATTTGTTACACCTGATGAGATAAAACCAATAGAAATGTAAAAAGTTTGGGGTATCCAAGACAGTTCTTTTCGCTTAAGGCACAAATTTATGTTTTTCAAACAGTGGCCAACAAGTTATTGGACAACTTAAACCTTATTTGAAAGTTATACGGGGCAACTTATTCACAACTTTCTGGAAAATTTTACGAAAATTTGTTTGATAATTAGCTCACAACCTTATTCAAAACTTATCAGATTGAACATTCACAACTTTTAACGGTATATTCAACAACTTATTAACTTGTTTGCTGTGTTTTTCAGGGGAGACAAGGTTGTGACCAAGCAGATAGAGAACAAGCTGGCATCGATGGAGTCCTACCTAGATCAGCTGCGGTCCTCGGAAAAGTCCATCTCACAGCAGCAACAGAGCAGGAAGGACCACAAAAAACTCACCGTCTTTTAACAAAGAGCTATAGCAACTCTCTAGGGAGAAACTTCTAGGAAATTTTATGAATCTAGCACCATGGAGGCAAGGAAACTCCTGATTCATGTGCTTAGTCAATTTTAGGTCCATTTAGTGTACTTTTTACTCAGCTTTTTTTTACCTTTCGCAATAGATAATTTCCAAGCAACATCACAACAGGATGCCCACCATCAAGAAAAAAAAAACTTTTTACAAAAAGTTAGGGCAACTGTAGGCTATTTCAAGTGTCTTGGATTAAAGATGTCAGGGAAATTCCTTTTGTTCTTTGCAACAAGTTTGCTTCCCAGGAGTTTGAGCTGACCCTTGCTGTTATGTTGTAATGTAGCAGGAAATAGGACAGATACATGTGCATGTAGGGATTAGTACTGCTACTCTATACAACATCCATACTTATCAAAAAAGGGAAAGTATGGAGAGGAAACTGGATGTCAATAAGTAGGAAGTTTGCTGTTGAAAAGGAGATCATTTTTTGGCATTCATAAACTGCACAACAGGAGATTTGGGATACTAGTTGTATGCTAGAATCTATCTCAGTTTGTGTAAATTTCAGCGTGAAGGGGATGGTGCAATTAAATCCAGTGATCAGATTTAGTGAAATATGTCACTAATTACAATAATGACACTATTACTACTACTACTACTACTACTACTACTACTACTACTACTACTACTTCCAAAACTACTACTTCCAAAACTACTACTACTACTACTACTACTACTACTACTACTACTACTACTACTACCATTACCACCACCACCACTACTACTACTACTACTACTACTACTACTACTACTACTACTACTACTACTACTACTACTACTGCTGCTGCTGCTTGTGGTTTAAGATTCCTATATAATTGTGGAAACTGGCATTATGAAAAAAGTGCTCCCACACTTATGAAGGATTTCAGCTGTGCATGGATAGCAGACGCCATGGGAGATGTGCAAGTTATAAAGAGATTCGAGTTATCGGTGTACTTATTACCGAAACATCTGTCATTTCAATACTGGTACTTATGTAAATAATTCTTGGCAATAAAATGTGTTTATTAAAAAGTTTGAAGTGATTTGTCGATTGTTTACTGTTTAATCTCTATTAGGGTATACTTTCAATTTATGCCGAAGTAAATCTGTTTTTTGCCTATGGAGGGAAAAGGCTGTGTTATACTAAAGCCAGGAGCATAGAAAATCTGTGAAATACATGTACTATTCAAACAAACAAAAAACGTGCAATATTAAAGGGAGTGAGGGATGTCTCACCAGTATTTGACAGACCTAATATTCCAACAATCCTAATTTAGCGTGTCAACCTCAATCAATGTTATGGCAGCGTGGCTGGTCTGGTAAGGCTTCCTAGGATTTATATCACTTTCAACAGCCTGTGTCGTGTTACATACATTATGTCGTACGGTAAGTCATTTACACATACATACAGGTACACATAGAGGTATCACCTGAATAGTATTGCCTTTCCTAGTTGCTTCCTTGGTGAATGGTCTTAATTGTTAATGTCTTTATTGAGATGGAAAAGCATGGTCTGCATTTGAGTATAAAGGTATCTATAGGTGCTTGGGGAATTCTAGAATTACTAGGTTCACAGCGTATTTACAAATGCTGTCGCTAGAGGTCCCTACTGATAGGGATGTAAACGCATTCATGCCTGCAACAACGAAACGTCTATATCATTGATTCTCACAAAGGTAAATGCTTCAACAAAATGTTTATGAGGAAGAAAAAACAAATATTCTTTAAATAATTTGCAAATTGGTGTTTTATTTTCCAACTCAAATATCACTTTCCATGGAGATGACAATGGTATTGGGTACGCAAAAGATTACAGCCTATACAAAGTATATATTGATTGACATAATTCTGACTATAATTGTTTTAGTAGTCTAGGCCTCTGATTAATCATATATTAAGCATCGTTTAATTACCCTTTCAGCAGAGTGCAAGATGTGAGGCGTGAAAAATCAAAAACAAAACAATAACTTGCATATTGGTTTGAAGTAGAGATCCTCTCCACAATTATTGACTGGGGTCCGCCTAAGTCAAGATTGAAATGTGCCGAATTTACAATGAATTCATTAAGCATGCACATTTCAAGCTGCCATTTTTTTGTTGAAATCATATTCAAAAGAAAATTAGAGCCAGAAGTCTTATCTGCTTGCTTTCAAGCCATATGCCAGATTTTATGAAAGAAATAGGTCTCTTATTCTGCTCAGAGGGGGCATACTCTGGTCTGTTTTATGACGTAAAGCGTGTAGGCTTCAACATCTGTAAAATACACATAACGACCCTATATTGGCAAATTAACCCCAGCAAGGCCACTGCAAGGTTTCAAGTTCATGGCTACCAATATTCGATGGGGGCATCTCAACCTTAAAGGGGAACTAAAGGCTCACATACATATTAGCTTATATGAAAGTAATACACTTATAGAATAGGATGCTGTCCTCCTTTTTCTCTTAGTGAGCCCATGAGGGGAGAATTTTGAGTTTTCTACCAGCTTCAGCCAGCCCCTAGCAGCCCCTGGTAGCAGCCATGTTGCTCTACTGCTATCAGCTGCGACCTAAATGGGTGGCAGCCCACTTGCTGTGCCCTAGCTCTGGGCAGCGCATCATAGACTGTAGAGCTCTATACACCAAGTCTCTTCGAAAGTTGCATAAAAACTTGTATGAGTATCAAACAGGTAAATGGTAAAATCATGAGCAGCAATTGGTTGTACAAAAAGACAGGGTGGTAGAGTTATTTTTCATATATTTCCTGTTGGTAAATTCAGACAAAAACAGTGGCTAGCATCACTGAAACTAGTAAATCCACCTGCCTTGAAGTATGCAGTTCTATGTTCAGACCACTTCCCTGATGCATATTATGTAAGAAATCACAAACCACAGTCAGGATTACTTATAAAAGGGGAACTTGGGGGACAGCAAATCATAAGGTTATTTGAAAATTCATGAACATAGCTCAACATCTGCAAATAAATTGTATACCTGTGAGACTATGAAGGAAGGGTTGAATAAAAACAATACTTGTATATACATCAATCATCCAGATTTTCAGTATTTGATTTTACTTGAAGCTAGCTGTTCTACAAAAACTGTTTTCTTTCATGTAACCTACACAGATACTAAAGGAAATGATTGCTGTCCCAAGTACTGATAGCTATTTCCTGCGTTGATTAACTTCTGTCTCCTGGGATCTAGATGTGTAATGCCACAAGGTTATAATTAACCCTTTGTTTATCCTTTTCCTTTAAGGAGTTGTTACTTCCTTTTGTTGAATGGCACAGCACCATCCTGTTGAGTATCCCTGACTGCATTTTTGATTTCTGGTTTAAAAAAAATCAGCCAAGTGGTCTGAACATAAAATTACATACATGCTTCAGGACAGAAATTCAGTGATGCTAGCCACTGTTTTTGTCTGAATTTACCAACAGGAAATATATGAAAAATAACTCTACCACCCTGTCGTTTTGTACAACCAATTGCTTCTCATGATTTTACCATTTACCTGTTTGATACTCATACAAGTTTTTATGCAACTTTCGAAGAGACTTGGTGTATAGAGCTCTACAGTCTATGATGCGCTGCCCAGAGCTAGGGCACAGCAAGTGGGCTGCCACCCATTTAGGTCGCAGCTGATAGCAGTAGAGCAACATGGCTGCTACCAGGGGCTGCTAGGGGCTGGCTGAAGCTGGTAGCAAAACTCAAATTTCCCCCCTTTATGGGCTCACTAAGAGAAAAAGGAGGACAGCATCCTATTCTATAAGTGTATTACTTTCATATAAGCTAATATGTATGTGAGCCTTTAGTTCCCCTTTAACCTTAATCTGTCCTTAACTGTTATGCTGCTTGTGACTAAATTGGGCGACGTAATGCATTCACTTTAACAGCGTTTTATTTACATATTCCGACACACACACGCACACTTATATATATATATATATATATATATATATATATATATATATATATATATATATATATATATATATATATATATATATATATATATATATATATATATATATATATATATATATATATATATATATATATATATATATATATTTATGTATATATATATTTATGTATATATATATATATATATATATATATATATATATATATATATATATATATATATATATATATATATATATATATATATATATATATATATATGTGTGTGTGTGTATTTAAAGCGATATTTTTCATAGAATACTTGACTAAAGGTGAACCTTATAAGTCAGTAGCGTCTAAAAACTTTTCCAACGGGAAACAGCCAGTAACAAAAACCTGTGCACATACTAGTTTGACCACTTTCTCCCGAAGCTGCGTGTGATTTTCTTGTACATATTGTGAGAATTACGATTAGTTTGTATTTACGAGAACTCGCGTTTGTGCATTCAACACTTGTCATTACTGTGGCTTATTTCCCTTGAAAGAGCTAGAACTTGTATTCTGAAACTATCGGACAGAGATACCCCTTGAGGAAAAACGTTCCCAATGGTCATTCCCAATGGGAGTCGAGATTATGGTTTCGGTTTCACTGACATATGGGTAAAATAATGTTCTGGGACCGCCCACATTTTCCCCTATTGGCATCTGCCTAAAGAACCAAATGATCTTTCCGGCATTCTCTCCTTCATTATACTAATCTTAATTGAAATGAGCTGTTTCACTCCTATAGCCCTCTGGTTTATGAACCTGTATGTTCACTCTTTCCTCCTAGACTGCTATTACGTGCTCCCTGTTATTGCGTCCTTCTCGGCACTCACTTTCCTGTTGAAGATCAAGGTTTTATATACATTAAGAGAATATCAAGGATTAATCGAGTTCATAAAGTGCTATCTTAAGGCACACTCTGTCAGTAGGCACTACAGGTAGAAACTACCACCACGATGCAGCTCCTACTACTCCTCTGTGTGGTCGTTGGGGCGACAGCTTTTGACTGTAAGTATTGTATTGTACTGTATTGTATTGTACATTTATTTCTGTAAACGTCATGTTACAAAATGTTGCATACTCATATACAAAGGGAAAATAAGTTTGAAACAGAACAAGAACAGAAAATAGTAAGAACATATACAGGGTTTGCTTGCAATGATGCACAGAAGTACTACATGTATCAGTCTCAATGTAGATCATCTGTGGATCATTCTGCTTCAGTCTATTGTTTGACCCATGTGTATTTTCTTGCTTGTTGGCTCTTAAGTTGTTTTCGATGGCTTATTGTCTTCTTCACACGGTGTCCGATCCTGTGAGAAAATTGTTTTCAGTTTAACTCGAGGTGACGACTCTGATTTCCATATTCATTCATAATCGGAATTTCAGGTGTCGTCACGGCACTTTGTTTGCCATATAAGACTTCCTGTGGTGATTAATAACACATCATATATAAGGTTGGCTATGGTATAGAATTGCAATTTGGTTTATCATAATTTTCTGCCACAGCATGGCTGAAAGATAGCAGGTCAGCACCGAATGGGGAGTAAGCCGTTGTAGTTGGGGGAAACCACATACAATCCCACCAAAACTGGCAACTCTCTGATATGTTTTGGGTTGTATTTGGATCTGGGATGTTTGTGAGCGGTGGGAGATTTGGCTCTGGATTTTAAATCTCAATCATCGAAATTTTTCCAACATATTGAGGCTCAATCGTATTAATAGTAGAATAAACCGGCGTACCCGAATAACCACCACCTAACCCGGAGTCAATGGTATTTTGCATTCATGATTGAAGCCCGCAATGCTCGCGCTAACGGCTAGGCTTTCAGGGCAGCCCCATTTCATGCATGAAAATCTCCTTTTTATACTTAATAATATTTTCATGCCACAATTTTCTCATGCATGAAACTTTTCGTACTAGTCCACAGTTATATGTTTGGCTTTAAGTGAAAATAGATTGTTTAGCCAGTGTTCTTTTAGATGAGGAGGTTCTGGTGAGCCCGGAGAACCACACCTTTGTCTACGAGGACCTGCCTCAGATAGGAATAGCCGAGCCTCTGTCTGAATACAGCAAGAACGTCATTCTGGGCAACCACAATGCTGGCCGCAGGATAGTCAGACCCTCTGGCGCGGACATGCGCGAACAGGTACGTGTTTGTACAGGGACGATATTCAATTCCTTCACTAAATGCGTGGTCAGCCCGTGCACATCAGATTGCCACCAAGTTTCATGTGTATGGATGCATGGATGACCTCACAACTTTTTCATGTATGTTTTCTGTATTTTGTTTATGTATATTTTCACTTTGTATATCAAATGGTCAATAAACTATATATACTATATATATATATATATATATATATATATATATATATATATATATATATATATATATATATATATATATATATATATATATATATATATATATATATAATATAATATATATATATATATATATATATATATATATATATATATATATATATATATATATGTGTGTGTGTGTGTGTGTGTGTGTGTGTGTGTGTGTGTGTGTGTGTACACAACTGAACGTGCTTTGATTATCAAGCTACGTGGGTCATTGTATGCTTGGCTCACTGTTTTGACATATCACCCATGGGAGTTTGTAAAACAAGGCACTAGTAGACGTTGATGAGTCATTATGAAAGATGTTAGGTCACATGTGCCTCTAGATGCACTTTTTTTGGCAATTCGCGCACTTTTCGATGGGTCGTCCGCCAACGACTGGTCAACTAGTTGCCTGCGAATAACCTGCAGCTCTAGCGAGCCAGAATATCTTATAGCCTTATACCACAGTATAGGAACTGACGGCAGACACTGTAGCCCGTGATTGACTCACATCATATCGAATGAGAAATATGATATGACAAAACAAGTAGGATTAAGGATAGAGGTTGTGAATAGACTAATATAAATCAGATAAATACAACGAGAGTACGTTATACTTTAGGTTATGAACGTTTTGATTTATACCTTTAGATGGTGGTGAGCATTTTAAAACCAGCTTACCGTGTAATACTAGTAGCCGATATTGCATCTCAACAAAGTAATGATCTGGAGATTGACTGAAAGCGCCATCTTTTGCTTTGAGTATAAACTACATAACTTTGATTTCCGTTCATATCGCTTTAAAGGCATAGTAGGGTATACGACAAGGCGACAGTAACACTTAAACCTCAAAGTCCATTTAAAAGTACCCCACTGTCAGAAATAAATCAAACTTTGCATACGCTATGGTTGCCAGATCCCCTTTGAATATCTAACATAAAACGGGTTTTAACAGTCATACCGTTCATAATCGTGGCTCTTAATTCCACGTCTTAAAATATACCGTAGAGCGGCACTACGTTTGCGAATTATATTGTTTGCCACTTTTGCCTCATCTATATGTGACCCCCCTTTTTGTTTTGGATATTTAAAGGGGACCTGGCACTGAAGGCCTATCCCAGGATTATGAAATACCTGCTATGCCTATACACATCACAGACAATAAGGTTCAATAACGTACAGTGCTGACATTCAATTCCTTCACTGAATACGTTGGCAAACCGGGCATGATACATGAACGCACGCCCGATTATCACCAAGTTTCTTGGGTATGAATGCATGGATGACCTCACAACTGAGCGTAGCTTTGTTCTTCAAGCTACGTGGGTGATTGGCGTGCTTGGCTTAATCTTTGACATGTTATCAAAGTGAGTTTGTCCAATCAGGCACTAGCAGACGTCCGGTCGACTGGTGCAGGAATTAAATGTCTGTACTGAACGTATGTATGCATGCATGTGTCTCTCACACTATGTTTCTTACCATGTAGAGATGGAATAATAACCTAGAGAGCCTTGCATTGGAATGGGCCAAGGGTTGTAATTTTCGCCACGGACAGCCTGCGAGAGCGAAGAGGCTGTTTCCCAATGGTGTGGGCCAGAACCTCTACTGGGGGTCTGGGAGCAGAGCCATGCAGCAAGCCTTCTCTCCGTGGTTCAATGAGCGCAGGGACTACGACTACAACACTGGCCGCTGTACAAAGGTCTGCGGCCACTATACACAGGTGAGTATCAATTCAGTTCTCAGGGCAGATAAATTGGCAAGTAATTGTTTTTACCTTGGCTTCATGCTTTATACTAATTAATGTATATATATATATATATATATATATATATATATATATATATATATATATATATATATATATATATATATATATATATATATATATACATATATATATATATATATATATATATACATATATATATATATATATATATATATACATATATATATATATATATATATATATATATATATATATATATATATATATATATATATATATATATATACATATAGGTATATATATATATATATATACATATATGTATATATATATATATATATATATATATATATATATATATATATATATATATATATATATATATATATATATATATATATATATATATATATATATATATATATATATATATATATATATATGCATCTTTATTGACTACAGCTCTCGCCGTAGAATACCATACAATAACACAACTGATAACAAGTACGGAATATGTACCATAAGAAAGGAGAAGAATATAGTAATATAATATGCCCTATCCAATTCATTTGATATCCCTGTTACCCACGATGAATGCATCTGGAAGATTGACATTTAATACGGATCACTTTTAGAACATTTGTAAATGGAATAAACATCATTTTGGCCAGGGAAAGATTTGCCTAGATAGCATCAAAGTTGCTGACATAGTAGTGGGCTATACATGTACATACTTATCTATCTACCTATTTATCTACTTACTTACCTACACACACATTCCTACCTACCTAAAGACATACATACATACATACACACAAACATGCATACATACATACATACATAAATAAATACATACATACATACATATATACATACATACCTACATACATACATACATACATACATACATACATTCATATACACATACATACATACAAACATGCATGCATGCACACACGCACACACTTACGTCCGTAGGTAGGTACACCAGGCAGTAGGTGGATAAACTCCATAGACTGCCCAGACATGGAGGCATCCCCATGCTATACAGGGCTTCCATGTGTATCTCGTTGTCTTTTACAGATTGCGTGGGCGACGTCATACCAAGTAGGCTGTGCAAAAGCGTCCTGCAGTGGCTCCACCTATGTAGTGTGCAACTATAACCCACCGTAAGTATCTGCAAATAAAGATGAATAGTTAATGTCACAATGAATAAGGTATTACATGGGTGTATCGTTCACGTCTACTTAAATTAAGACCTATCCACATGGTCGTAAACGAGGACTACAGAAACGTCTCCCTTTCTGTTTGATTAAGATTTTACCATCAATATACTTCTACTACTACTACTACTATACTACTACTCTTCTTCTATCATTATTACCATTATCATAATTATTACTAGTATTTCTATCGTAATTATTATCATTATTATTATTATTATTATTATTATTATTATTATTATTATTATTATTATTATTATTATTATTATTATTACTATTATCATTACTATTATTATTATTATTATTACTAGTATTATTATCATTATTATTTTTACTGTTATTATTATTATAACAACAACAGAATCAAGAACAACTACTACTACTACTACTACTACTACTACTACTACTACTACTACTACTACTTCTGCAAAATCAGTATTGTCGCTTGATGAGTTATTGGATTGTTTTTGTACTTGACCTCGGATATAGACATTTCCATTATTTTTCCATAGGGGTAATTATGTCGGAAGGAAACCTTACATTGCTGGCGCGCCGTGCTCTCGCTGTCCTTCTGGCACCACGTGTAAAAGCAACCTTTGTGTCTAACACTCTTCATTCCTCGTTCATGTAAAACTGACTTGTAATATACAACATAAAACGATACTTTCGTGTCTTAGTGTTATATATCATATTTCACGTTATACATACTATAATATATATATATATATATATATATATATATATATATATATATAATATATATATATATATATATATATATATATATATATATATATATATATATATATATATATATATATATATATATATATATATACATATATATACATTTATATATATATACATATATATATATATATATATATATATATATATATATATATATATATATATATATATATATATATATATATATATATATATATATGTATATATATATATATATATATATATATATATATATATATATATGTATATATATATATGTATATATATATATATGTATATATATATATATATAAATATATATATATATATATATATATATATATATATATATATATATATATATATATATATATATATGTATATATGCATATATATATATATATATATATATATATATATATATATATATATATATATATATATATATGTATGTATATATGCATATATATATATATATATATATATATATATATATATATATATATATACTCTCTAGGAAAAAAATGGAAATTCTATGAATCTAGGTCCATGGCGGCAAGAAAACAAACATCTGATTCATGTGCTAAGTCAATTTTCCAGCAGTTAAAGTCCATAATATACTTTTTACTCTGCTTTTTTGACCTTTCGCAAACAATAATACCCCCCCCTCCCCAAATAAAAAAGAAGTTTTTGCAAAACGGTGTTTACTGCATTAGAAAATGCTCAGCATTTTAAAGCTTGAACAATCAGCAGATTATATGTGTGTGTAAGTATGTAACTGATCTGAAATGATTTAAAGCATAGCTACATTCAGAGATTAGCAGTATTGTACTGTGGCAGGAATACTGGTTCCACATCCGCATGTATGGATTTATTGGATTAGTA